>VZTH01013950.1:435782-446065 GCA_013397815.1 Aleadryas rufinucha
TCTGGTAAGGCGTGAGCTATCCAGCTTAGTGTGAGCGCGTGCTTTCGTGCCTCCATTGGCACGGGTGTGAATGTCAGCTTGCTAGTGTGCCATACGGCACCGCCGGGGCGATCCCCTGCCAGGGACGCTTTCGGAGTAATGCGGCGACATCACTACTGACTGAACCGCACCGCATTACCCCAGCCCTAAGCCATCACAGCCCACGGTTTTAGTAGGAGCTGCTTCCTTCCAGGAGAACACTGGGTCTAAAATAAGTTACATTTACTTCATTGTTTCTTGGCTTGAGCTTCTGAAAGTTCAGACTGTTTCTGTTTTCCTGGTGTTAGTCATGCATGCAGACTGGGAGCCTAACCTGTAATTCTGGCTTTGCTGCTGCTATAAAACATTCACATTGGGTTCTTCTAAACCAGGAGCAGAAACCTTTAATTTCATTCCACTAGAGGAGTTTAATCTAGGACTATGACATTTCAATTACTTAGTAATACATATTTAACACTCCCAAAATTAAACCAAGAGAAGGAAAAATGTAGTATATAAGCAACTACAAGGATTTTATTTACAGCCAGTAAAAACTCTGAATTTAGAACAAAGATCTAAACAAAGACCTTACAGTAACTCCTTCTGCCTGTTAGGCTGCATAATTTAGGGACTTCTGTTCAAAACGTAATGTCTGAGATTTTCATTTCTCCGTAGTTTGAATTTTTGGCTGATAAGGGACAGAAAAGTCTAAAATATTGAAAATTTTCCTAAGATGGGAAAACCATTTCTGCAGGATGCTAGTCCTACTCTGGAGCACACAGATGTTCCTCATCCGCAGGGGTTCAGTGCAGCGATACAGGAAACCACTCAGGTTGATTCCCATCACTGCCAAGGAACACATGTGCTGGTTTTCAGCCTAACCTTCCATAAAATGATGGGATAAACAACACATTGGTAGTTTTGTCTGTCACACTAAGAACAAAGGCTTGCTGCTCCCTCTTCATCTCTTGGTAGCTATAGGTCCTCTTTTGTTCTTCAGTGGAGCTGTGAATTCCCTCGGGCAAGGTGTTTCTCATTGTCCCATGCTGGTGCAGATGCTGGTCCAGCAAGGTGCTGGTCTAGAGCTTGGCAGTGCTGTACTGAAGTATGTGAAGTGCTCCATGGCATGGCTCTCTTGAATAACCATGTCACTAAGAAATATATTAAATTTTATATTCTTTTAACATCTCTGCTTTCGGTGCCTCTATAGATGGTTGTTTATAACCCACAGCCAGAAATGGTTTTGCTCCTCAGCACAATAAATCAGGCTCTTTTTAGCATAGCCTCAAGAATTCCTGGAGTGGTTTCAGCTCCCCCAGAACCACAGCGTGACTCAAAATAGTGAACAGAAAACCAGACTTCCCCAGTAAGCTCCTGTTTCTACACAGAAGTTATTGCTGGATATGGGTTGGTTTCTTTTTCAGTGGTTGGTACTGGGAATCTTCAGCCTCTGGATTAACCTCGGAGCAGGGCATTGCAGGAGAAGCAGGAGGCAGTCCCGGCCCTGGAGAGCCCACAGAATGGGTGCCCGGTGGGCTGAAGCAGTCAGCGAGCAGGGGAGAGGTGATGAACAGCCGAGGGATAAAGGAAGAAATCCTGCCAGGCTGCAGGGATTTGGAAGCAGCCTTGTGGAGGCAGCTGTTCAGTGGGGTGAGGAGCTTCCTGGCGTGGGCTTACACATGCACACTGGCCCACCATGTGCAGGATGCAGCTGGGTTTCTGCACTTCCTAAATATTTCTGGGATTATTATTATTATTATTATTATTATTATTACTTTTTAATCAATGCAGGAAACTAATGGAGGTGAGAATGGAAGTGCAGGTGTCAGCAAAGAAGCTGCTTTATTTCTGACACAGAGCACAGCAGGGACTTGGAGCTGTTGGATAAACCACAACAATATCAACAATAGTCTTGGAGCTTCTTTTTTTATAAATGATTACTGATGTCTCTATTAGCTTCCACAGCAGAGATCAACACCTGTAGCAGGAAAGAGATTTATACCCACTACTAATGAATTCTGTGTTAGCAATGGGGACTAACTCAAATACCATTAGCTTTGCCTAACAATAAAACATAGAGGTCACATAGTGCCCTTTGAAAGCTCTGATGTGACTGTTGTGCTAAACTCACCACACTGCTCTCCTGCCTGCCAGAGCATACAACGATGTTAATGTCATCCTCAGCAGTCTTTAGAAGAAAAGTAAATACTGAACTTCATTAAATATAATAGCACATAATAAGCTGATATTTGTTTACTTAATCCTCATGCTGTGAATAGCAGACATTGACCCAAATGTGAGAATAGCCTTATCCAGTGTTTTATCACCTAATATTAATCCTTATCAGCTTTGTGGTCATGTTCAAAGATCTCCCTTGGTTATGTTTCCTGGTTTATTTCGTTAGTAAACAAATTGCTTCTGCTGCCTATAATTAAATACATATATTCAGTAGGAAACAGGCACAAATGGAAGTGTACAGCAGGAAATTTCTGCACCCTGAGTTATCCTTCAAATAGACCATGATGGCAGAATAAGATACACTCCCTGCTGGCGAGGAAAATGCAGAAAAGAGAATGAGATTAAACACTGACAAGCTGCAGTGCAGCCTCTAGGGTTACCACAGCAAATACTTTGATATATCAGCAAATACTCCTGATGTGGGAGAGCTCAGGCTCATTTGACCCCAACACCACTGTTTTTCACTGCTGTTATCCCAGCTTTTACTGCCACCCTTCATTGACACCTCTCTGCTACTACCACCACCACACCACCACCTCTCTGCCCATCTCTGTGCTTTGCTGACACCTCTTCTTGCACCAGAGAATAAAGCTCATCCCCAGGAATGGGGCAGGTGGTTCAGTGAGTGGGGTTTTTTGGTAGATTCTGTCCATAAAAACTCAGAAGGCCCATTTCAGACTTTTCTCCCACATCTGTCCACCCAGGTTCACAGATATTCACCATGTACTCCTTCTGGGCACTGGAAACAGCAGCAATAAACAATTTAATTTCCTCTGGGACCCAGAGTCTATCAAGAGGAAAAGCAGCAGAACGAGTCACTAGAAGTCTATATAGCTATATCTGTATCTGTATAAACTTGGGTTAAACTAATCCTAAGGTTTAGGCAGAAAACCATGAAAGCAGGAGAATTCAAAGCTGGGGCTGCCAAGGCAACCCTGACTCATGCCATGGTGGTTGGGCATTGCAGCATCTCCCTGCGACCTCCCAGCAAATGCTGATGTGTGCTCTTCATTTTTTGGGTGTTCTGGGGGCAGGTAATGGAGCTGGAGAAAGCAGCTGGTGCGTTTGTGGAAGAGGATGCAAGTTTTGAGGGAAGAACTGGAAACCCAGATCTGGAGAGTACCAATACAGGCAGAGGCCTGGTACATCTGGGCTCACAAGTGAGGTTGCACATGAACTCCTGAGCCTACAGCCCCAGCAAGCCATGGGACAATGAGAAGCTGGTCAGGAAGACAAAAGTTTCAGTAGTGAAGTTTAGAATACTGAAATCCCATCTGTGAACCCTAAATCAGTGCCAGCTCTAGCACGGGTCCTGCCCACAGGACTACAACTTCCAGGTCCTGCTCTGTCCAGCAGGTACCTCCATGCAACAGAACAGCTTAATTTTCCTCCAAGGAAAATTCCTTACAGTCATGGAAGTCTCTTCATGCAGCTTTGTTCCATTTGCAGTTATCCTGTGGAGGAATTGAGTCTAAACCAGAGACCGAGAGCTGATAAAATCTCAGTTAAAAACAGTTTGACCCGCTGGTTGTAGCCCAGGAGAGTCTGGGTTCTCCCTGCACCACATCAGAGAGGCAGTGCCCAGGAGAGCAGCTACAGGTTATTAAATAGAGGTGTGATGACCAGGAGCTGGAGAAGATGTTTTCTTAGCACTGACTGGCTTCATGTTAATTGTATATATAAAGTTATAACTTCCAGACTCCACAGTGTCTTTAGAAATCAGACTGATTTTTGTGAGCATTTTTAGAATGCAGCTGTTTCAGTGTGCATTTTGTCTAATATAGAAAATGTATGCAACGTAATTCCTCCACTGTAATGTTATTATCTTTTCTATTTCTCTTTCCCTTTCAATGTAAGTGTTCTGCAAAATCATGTTAATAAAAGATACGTATTTGTTTCTCTTTCAACACTTACATTAATTCTGGATTTTTTTAATCTTCACAAGTAACAAATTACCTTCTAAAATCTGACAAAATTCACTTCAAAGCGAGCTGCTCACAATTGTTCCTTACAAAAACAGCCAATACACTCTCTTTCAGTGTGCATGCCAGCATTCATTGCTTTGATCATGATTTTTGGTGAGCTGCAATGAAGAACAAAGGTAGATGTTCAGAGAAGAGCACAACTCCCAGCTCTGCTGTACATTGATACACCAAGTCTGATTCATAAAATAGCAGTGTGCTTTTAGGCATCTAGAGACAGAATATAGAGAAAACAAAAGTGTAACAATTTATATTCATCCACTGAGCATCTTCAGACAAAAGTAAAACATGGAAATTTGGAGGACAGAACATTTGCATTGGCAAAGCTGAGACACAACTCATCTGCACATGCCAGAACTGTCAGCATACCAGGAAGAGCAATTAAACATCATGTCTGTGTAGTTAAATTGGTTTGTTTGTGAGAGCAGATGATATAGTGCAAGTCAGAGCAGCAGGAAAATTCTTTGAATAGAAAGCCATGCACAGTCTGAGTTTTGGGAGGCCACCTCAAAAGACGGGGCTTTCTCAACTGTTTCTTAACCCATTCAGCAGGCACTGAGTCTGCACCTCACCTTTGATTTAGTAGCTGCACTTCATCCTGCTTCACACTTTGGGTAACTGACCATAAAAATAACAAGGTTATTTCACTTCCAACAGAAAAGTTTGATGCTCTGCTTCTGGAAGCAGGGAAACCCCCCAGGCATTGCCAGTTTTGCTCAGCCCATCCTGGCTCCTCCTTGACAGGGACCAGTCATTGTGTTCAGTTCCAGGTACCGTGTCCCTACACCTGTGGGGTGGAGGCAGGGATGGAGGCAGGATCCAGACTGGGCATACCCTGTGTTTGGAACAAAAGGGCACCAACCTCCTAGTGGACGTTAAACCTCTTCTTGCCACCTTTTGAGCCATGGGAAAGAGCCTCACTGCTGGATTTTCCCAGGGTGGATCTGGCCTTTGCAGAGAAAAAGCAAGCCAACCACTTCAGTTGCATAAAGCACACCCTGCTGGGCACTGCCAGGCATGGGAAGTGCATCTCCATAAGGAAGGAGTGCAGGGGCACTTCTCACTAGTTTGCTCAGTGCCTCATCCAACCTGGCCTTGGCACTGCCAGGGATTGGACATCCATGACTTCTCTGGGCAACCTGTTCCAGTGCCTCACCACCCTCACATGAAAGAATTTCTTCTGTATATCTAAACTACATCCCTCCTTTTTCAGGAACCCATAACTCCTTGTCCTATCACTACAGCTCCTGATGAAGAACCTTCAGAAAAAATAAGTCAGACCTTTTCCTCTTAATCACAACAGGAAAAGAACTGCCCAGTCCATTCAGGGAAAATATTTTCCAGATCTGCTTTTGAGTTACGTGGGATATTTTCTTTCCTACAGCATGCCTCGTGCTGAGCACTTCCCATGCTCCCAGAAAGGAAAGGCATGTATTACAGCACCATGAGTTCCCTATCAGTCTCATAACCTGCATGAAAACAAACCTATTTCATAGCTGCTGGTGTAAATAGCTCAAGCACAGGGCTTGCAGTGTGACTTAGTAATCAGCAGGTTGCAAATGCCACTGTCTGTTTCCACACCTGACACATACAGGCACAGACAACATTGCCGTATCTCTCTTCCCTGCCACACCTTCTTCAGGAAACATTTTGCTTGATATATTTTTGTCATTGTGTTTTCTGTGATCTGATTTGCTATTTATGGGGTTTTATCACTGTTACCTGGGTGCCCAGGGAAGGCTGTGTGGGAGCTGGATACAGAGCATTTCCCAGTGCAGGTTTTCCACTCCCCTGTGCCTGGAGGTGAGTGTTGGACCACATTTTACCAGTTATCTCTGTGTTTGCATTTCTCAGTACACTTCTTCACCCCATTGCAGGATGATTTGAGTTCCCTCACAGCATTTTGCTAGCTGGGATCCTCCCTCCCTCCTCCAGTTTCCCCTGGTTCCTCTCTTTGCCAATACTCGCCAAAGTTGCTCACCCCTCCTCATCCTCCTGTGACCCTCCTGGCACTTCTGCACCATATTGGGTGCACACTGCACCCTATGTGACCATGCTTCACACAAAGCTGCCTGTGCAGACAGTTGTGAACACACCAAACCTCCCAGCAAGCTCTCCCTTGGGACAGCACAGGGGCCAAGGTGACACTGTGTGATGGCTGTGGTGGCAGGTGCCAAGGCAAGGTGCCCGAGTGGCAGCAGTGAGTCAACAGTGGTTTGCAGCACTGGGCAGGAGGAGTTCTCACAAAGAGAACCAGAAATCATGATTTGCATCAATGGCTTGTCAAACAAGTTGGCAAAGATAGATGCTCCTACATGGTGCTCAAGGTATGCAGCTTGTCCTGTTTCCTTGCCTCTCTCAGACCAGCACAGGCTTGGTGCTCAGGATTTTGAATCAAAGGGACTTACCCTGTTTTATCTGACCATTGATGTCATTCACAGGTCCACACAGTTGTCACATCTGGTTGTCTTGGTCTGTTCTACTCTCAGCAAACTCTGTATTCCTGGGGAGGAAGGTCATACAGAGAAGCATCTGCAAGCCCCAGGATGCCATGCAGGAAACCTCAGTGTAATTCTTGGTTCAACCATATGTTTACGGTTTCACTTTGACTGTCTTCATCCCATGGTAGACCTGGAACCAGCAGTTCTTCTAGCACTTGTGCACCTTGCTTCTCCCTGTGCCCAGAGGACACACAGGAGATTGCCCACTGTCTATGCTGCAGGGCGGAATCAGCTCCGAGTTATCCCTAAAAATACTTTTTGCCCTTATTTTTTTAATGCAATGATAAAAACCAATTTTGCTTTAAAACCTTATGTCCCTAGGTGATCAGATGAATCAGGAGACTGGTGATATTTTGCAGAGGCTGCAAATCTACCTTGTATCTGTCTGCAGTGATTATATTAAGATTTAGTGGGGCCAATACCTATATCTCAATATCAGCAGTGCTAGCAAATGAGCTAGGAAGCAACAGAGAGGGACTCCTACACTTTCTGAGCCTCTGAACCACAAAAGCAGCAGCAAACTCACCAAAAAGACACAAGCCTTTATGCTTGAAGTCAGCCTCGCCATGGCAAAAGACCAGGAAACTTCCACCTGTCAGTGGTGATTTTGGTAAGATGGTCCTGCTGACATCACAGAGTGCTTGGGACAAGCTTATACATGAGCTCTGATTCATGGGAGGTCCTAGGGGAAGTCCATGTCCAAGCCAAAGAAGATAAAAACTCTCATTACCCAGTTAGGATCAGAGAGGGTATGAAGGACCTTCAGTGGCTGGGCACAGGGCTCAGGCATGGTGTATTGGGACCAGTGCTCACTTGGGCGTGAAATGCATAGGCTAATGGTTGAGCAGGACATGGAAGTCAGAAACAATTCAAGCAATTCAATTGTGTATGATTTTATGTTAGCAAATCCTAGCAAATGTACAAGCTTCTATGCCAAGGAGTCTGCCATTCATAAGGATTTTTACCTATGATCTCATCTTCTTCCTCATGTGGGTTTGGCTTTGGGAAAACTGGGCCAAGGACAATATTGGATGTAAGTCTGAGGATTTGACAGCTCCTTACAGAGATGACTACTGCAGTCCCTCCAAGCCAACATATGCGAGTTCCATGGCAAGGTGAGATGAGCCCTCACTGCCATCCTGGTGCTCATCCCTGCCTGCAGCCTGGGAAAGAGCTGTGCCAGTTCTGGGGAGAAAGCAGCCAGGTCACTTGCAAACACTAATTATGACCTTTATCTTCTATCTTGGGAAACTGTCCCTGTTACACCCAATTGTCCTCTTGCTGATCTTTACAAGCAACAGAGATAACAGCAGTCAGTCAGCTTGAAAACACTGCACAGCCCCAGCAATACCCTGCAGAGGCAGCAGCCGGCATAACCCCACCAGGAACAACTCTTTGTTCTGGCTCTGCCTTGGCCAGTGGGTTTCCTGATGCTTAGATAACACCTTAGTAGCCACTGTTATGTTTGTCTCCATGGACAAATCAGGCTGGGCTGTGTCACTGTGGAGCTGTGGTTATAATCCTCTTGATCTAGGGACTCTATCAGCCTCTGAGAAGCCACTCTGATTCAAAAATCAAGGGCATTTGGAGTGGAAAGGTCAAGACCACTGCAGTAAAGCTGAATTTTAATCATTGTGTAAGACCTGACTAAATACCAAAACCGGGCTTTTATTTGAATGTTCCTTAATTCTGCAACGATGTAGTTTCCTCTGCCTAATAAAACATGAAGTCGTGCAGCTGCCACGAGTGACAAACTGATAAACAATTCAAGATGCTTTTCAATAGCATTTTTCTCCAGTTTCCAGAGCCATCTGCCTTCCCCAGCTAAGGTTACATCATTACTGACTTTAATAATTCAGAGGCCATCCTGCTTACTCTAATGCAATTGTCATGTTTGGCTGTTAGTTAGAGCAGGAACAGTGTGCAATGAATAACAAGTCAGCAATTTTCTGTACTAATTATTTACTCAGATTCTTCAACATTGAGAGCTTAAGGTGTATGCTAGGCTCATTCTTCCTTATTTTTAAAAAGAAAAAGAGAAATCGCTCATGCATATCCAGTGTGTTTCCTTCCTGTCATCCCACCACTTCTGCTGGTTTGGCTGAGAAGCATCATGACTCTTTAAGGGAACCGGAGGATGTGGCCTCGTGTCACCTGCATGGGTGTGCATGTACACGCCTGCATGTGCACAACCACCTCTGTGTTGACCATCTGACAACACATTACAGCCTGCTTCAAATACATTAAGCCTTTACTCATTTTACAAAAATAAGGGAATAGACAGAGAACTCCAGTTTGTGTCAGTGCTTTGGGAAACTCTGTGCTTGTTAGAAGTCAGAAAAAGAGCTGTAACTGAGCTAAGGGAGCCAAAGAGCAAGGGGGACAGGAGGTCAGTGCAGAGAATGTGGAGGGAAGCCTAAATTTATGCCCAGCCTGCCACTGTCACACATATTGATGAAGGATTAAGTGTTTTGGGTCAGGAACAGGCACATATTGCTGAGCAAATATTAAAAGCAATGCAGGTTTCAAGGGGAAGCCTCTTTCCTCTGGGAGTTACTGTTGATCACTTATAATTAGATGGGAGGTCAAAACTGACCAGAAGATCAGATGAAAATTTATGGAAGGAAAATATGAGGAAAAACAAATAAGGAACCATATAATTTAATTCCTGCTGTTGGTTTCAAGTATTCATTACAGAAGTTAATGAGAAAAAATTGTTTAAAAACTTCTCATCATTTTGTCTAGTAGACTATCTTAATTCTCTATCACCTGATTCTATCACAGAATCCTTCAGCTGGAAAAGACCCAGGTGGGCGTCAGGCTCTTCTTCCAGGGAACCAGCGCCAGGACAAGGGGACAAAGTCTTAAGCTGAGCCAGGGGAGGTTTAGGTCGGACATTAGGAAGACTTCCTTCACAGAATGGGTGATTAGACATTAGAACAGGCTGCCCAGGGAGGCGGTGGAGTCACCGTCCCCGGAGGTGTTTAAGGACAGGCTGAACGCGGCACTCAGTGCCATGGTCTAGTTCCCATGGTGGTGTTGGGCCATAGGTTGGACTCGATGACCTCAGAGGGCTTTTCCAACCTATTCGATACCGTGATTTTGAGATTTTGTGGTTCCGTGAGGGGCCGAGAGGCGGCCGCCCCCCTCACCCACCTCACCGCGGCCGCCAGGGGGCGCTGCAGCGCGCGGGGGGAGCCCCTCCCTCCCGCCCCTCNCCTCTCGTAGTTCCGCGCGGCCGGGGGCGGGGCCGGGCCGCTCTCGCGATACCCTCGCGGCGCCGCCCGGCCCGCGGTGCCCGGAGGTGCCGGCCCGGCCCCGCCATGGCGTCCGACAGCGACACCGAGGAGTTCTACGATGCGCCCGAGGACGTGCATCCCGCGGGCTCCCCCGCGCCGTGAGTTCGCCCGGCCCTGCCCTTCCTTCCTCCCTCCCTTCTTCTCTCAGCGCGGCCCCGCAGTCCCTGGGCAGTTCCCCGGGGTGGGGGGGAAGCGGGGGGAGCGCGGCGCCCCTGACAGCCCGGGGGCTGCTCGGAGCGCGGGGG
>VZTH01013950.1:446151-464014 GCA_013397815.1 Aleadryas rufinucha
TTAATTCTCTATCACCTGATTCTATCACAGAATCCTTCAGCTGGAAAAGACCCAGGTGGGCGTCAGGCTCTTCTTCCAGGGAACCAGCGCCAGGACAAGGGGACAAAGTCTTAAGCTGAGCCAGGGGAGGTTTAGGTCGGACATTAGGAAGACTTCCTTCACAGAATGGGTGATTAGACATTAGAACAGGCTGCCCAGGGAGGCGGTGGAGTCACCGTCCCCGGAGGTGTTTAAGGACAGGCTGAACGCGGCACTCAGTGCCATGGTCNCTCTCAGCGCGGCCCCGCAGTCCCTGGGCAGTTCCCCGGGGTGGGGGGGAAGCGGGGTGAGCGCGGCCCCCCTGACAGCTCGGGGTCTGCTCGGAGCGCGGGGGGTGCGGGGCACCGAGCGCCGCTCGCTCGGGGCTGCTGCGGGCGGCAGGGGCCGTGAGAGGATGAGATCATACCTGCCTTCCTGAGGCGGGAGCGGCTGTAGTGCTGGGAGGGGACGTGCCGAGATGGAATCGGGACCGACTGAAGTAATCCCTGAAATACGATAAAAGTAGCAGATTTTCTGAGGAAGGAGAAGCGAGCGAGCTTCGTCAGCAACAGGCAGCTGTTGCTGAGTGTAGAATAACTTGTGGTGTGCTCTGTGCTTTGTTTTTAATGGTGTCTTTAATACTTTTACTGTTTTTCATGGGGATTGGACTAGATTATCTCCAGAGGTCTCTTCCAACCCTAACAAATCTGATTCTGTGTCGCTTTGATGCTTCTTGCCTTTAGCCAGTTGGTTCTAGTAGTGAAGATTTACCAGCGTTCTATGAAGTAGATCCTAGTCCTGCTGCCTCAGAACTGACCCTGACACCGTGTTGCTGGTGTCAGCCAAATGTGCTCCCTCTTGTTGTAAATCTGTTTGTGTGCTGGACAGGTTATGGCTTGTATCAGTTCTGTTTTTCGTGTAGCCTGGACCAAACCTCTGCATTATTTTACTTGGTAGGATGAGGTTTCATAGGGCTTGCTTGTAGAGCAGTAGATATGGGTTGTGGGATCCATGCATTTGAAGCTTTAATAATGGACTAAGGAGCTTGTTTTAAGCTGTGACTTAGTGGTCACTGGATGCCTAAAAGGAAGGAAAGACGAGATCTTTTCTCCTCACCTTCATATCCTGTATCAAAGTTTTTCTGAACTTAGCTACTTAGCTGTAGCCTAGTGAAAAGCACATCTTAGCATACAGTTCTGCAAGATGTGATAAGCCAAATTCACAGTGCTTGCACTGAAATGAGGTTTCTCTCCAACTGCTTACCTTCTTCTGGGAATAGTGATCATCAAACTCTTCTCTGGGTTGCTTTAACTCAAAGTAAATTGTAAACAGCTGAAAACTAGAAACAGCAAAAACCATTCAGTAAGTTAAAGCAGCTGGAACCTGTCAGGCTTGGGACAGGAGAGGGTGAAGGTGAGGGATTTGTGTGACTAGAGGCCACAGATAGGAAAGGGGAAGCAGACCTTTTGGTAGAAATGTTCTATTAAATCTGCCCAACTGCACATCCACCTTTTGTCTGGTACAGATAATGCCTTGTGTCCTGGCTTTGCAGGTTTCCACCACCTGTATCTAAGCAGAACTTGGTAATACGAAGTCAGTCACTAGAAATTAAAGTGAAAGATGCTTTTAGTTTCTCTGGTGCTCTTCTGTAACCTGTAAGAATGCATCATTGACTCGAGTCAATAGAATTCTGTGAGCCTGAGTCAAGTAAAGAGGTGACGTCCATGAGCTTAGTTTGCAATGCAGCTACTGGTCTGCAATTCAGTCTGTTATTGAATCTAACAATATGGACAGTATGTTCTCAAAATAAGCTTTGATAGTTCATAAGAGCTAATTTCACATGTGCATTGGACACTTCTAGGAAGCAGGCTGGTAGAGTATGTTTTTTTACATGTGTAATGATGTTGAGTTGGGGCCACAAAAAACAAAATCAAAACCTTCTTGTTGCAGGCAAGGCAACTGAAAATAAGTGCATGTTGCCCTCTGCAGTTTCACATATTTCCTCCTGCATTTGGTGTTCTGATGATCAGCAAAACCAGTTGGGAATCCTTTTGGCAGCACATGCTATAACCAGTTTTTAGCAAGGCAGTGTAGATATATTTGCCCTCATTAAAAATGTGGGGTTTGTAGCTTCCTTCCTCCCTGGCCTTTCTTCTGTGTGGGGAAGTTTAATAACTGTTGATAGAGAAACTCTGAAAGTGGTGTCAAGTGTTCATGTCAGCTTGCTGACTTCCTTACTGTTTATTTGTTTTATTAATTGTCTGTCTCCACACCTGTAAGAGTGGAGTTTTCAAGTTGGATGTAGGCTCCCAATTCCCACTGTTAAGTCATTAAATTACTGATGCTTTAGTCTTTCTCAAGGAAAGCACTGTATCCTCAAGTACATCTGTAACTGGTGCTTTTTAAGAACTAATTAGCAGAAATTACAGAACTTGATGCAAAGTGTTTCTTTCAGATTAGAATGGTCTGAGGTAGTGTTCCTGGGGTAGCACTTCCGGGGTGATGACTTCTCAAAGTATGTTTGGAGATGTTTTGAGACTACTGTGTCCTGTCTGGCGAGGCCTGTGTGCTTCCCTTCTGCTCTAGATCTTGTCTTTTACTTGTAATTCTGCTTTTGACAGGATGTGTGGAGAGTGTCTATTTGTTGGATAACTAATCCCAGAGTAAAAAGGAAGAGGTAGTGTGACAGAACATGCCCTTATTTAACCTCTGTCACTTGCTTTAAAAGCACTATAACCATGGAAAAAATTAGGAAAAGATGCTGAAATGTAGAGGCCTGAACAGTCCCATGCAGGAGGATATCAGTTTTGAGAGAAGGAAAGTATGAAGTAAGGTGCACTTGGTTAGATGCAGGCATGTGACAGACCCTCTATATTTTATTTATAGGGAAAGTGATCCACCCACTCTGAAACCAAGAACTGCCAAACCTAATAGTTTGGACTTCATATGCCTGACAGTGGAGGGGCAAGTGTGTTCCTAGTATACTTGTATCCTAAAAATTTTTATGAGAAACCAAACAAAAGAGATGGTGTAGGTAATGAGAAATGTCCTCTGGTACTTTTGTTTAAATTCTTGACTTGTGACTTCAGTAGTCCTATCTTTTAGAAGTTGCCTTGACGCTTTTCCTGAAGAATCTAGTGTTCCTCTGTGTAGGAAGACGGGTAAGGTTAAGTTGTGCCCCACTGACATGTGGGAGATGCTTAGTACAACTTTTGTGTGTGAGAGTATTTTAGCCAACATGCAAAGCTGATCCTGGCAGCTAATAGATGGAGTGTGAAGTGTTGGTTGTGTTCAGTGCTACAGATGCCTTTCTGCACTCAGAGTTTGCTGAAGCTCCTGCACAGGAGCTTCCCCAGGGCAGCCCAAACTGTGCATTGCAGCAGTGAATCTCTGTAGGTTTGAAGGTGTGACTGCCATGGAGAGCTGCAGCAGGAGTAATTAGAGCTTCCAGGGCAGCCACAGGTTAGAGGGAACATGGTGTGCAGGACAGTGGTGAGCAGCTGGCTGTTGAGCCTGTATGTTCTGTACAGGGTACAGCTGCTATGTGTGCACTGCAAACCTCTTCCCGTCTGCCTGCTAGCACACCTGTTGTGTAACAATGTTCATCCTCCCAGGAGGGCAGGCACTGTTGGTTTGGGATTTGCCCAAGGCCAGTATTCACATTGTTTTTTGTTTGAAGGGCTGAATGTTTTGTTTTCTGTCACAAAACTTAACAACAACGGGTTGAAAATGTGAAGCCCACTTCAAACAGGTGCTAGGCTGGAGCTGCCTTAATAGTGAGAATGGGAGCTTCCTGTGGTTTGGTCACTATCAGGATGAATTTGATAGTGGGATAAACAATTAAAAACCAAGTTTCTTTGTGAGTTTATTTGACTTTCAGACTAATCAGACATCTGTTTGTGCAGGTGAAATGGGATATTTCTTTGAATTGTTTAATCTTTGTAGATAACCTTGAAGCTTTCCTTTGTTAAACTGGTGTAAAAGTGATATCATGTAAGATAATTTAGAAGTTATGTGAAGTGCAGTCTAGATGATGTGTTGCTATCAGTTTATAAATCCCACTTTTTAGTAAACGTTCATACCGGATTAGTTTTTGCCTTACGTTTTCTGTGGCATTTGTCAGTTTTCATGTGCTGCCTGACCTTTCAAAGCCAAAGCAATATTTGATCTTTGGGTTGATCTTATGTAAATATTTTCAGATGCTTTTGCCACTGTATATACTTTTTGAAAAAATGCAAAGATATAATATACTACATCCATAAAACTAATGGGCTTAAAGTAAAACTGTGGTGTGGAGAAGGCTGGTAAGTTCATGTGGTTGGGAAAACAAGACCATTCCAGAGTCACGTTGAACTACAAAAGATTTCAGTTACCAAGCTGGCTGACTTTGTGTAAATGTAGTAGCACATAAGCAGTAACTGCTCACTACTAAGGGAGTGATGGTGCTGGCAGACACTCAGCTCAAGTCATCTCAGGCAAGCCACTGAACTTACCTGGCTGTATTACAAACTGATCTGAAAGCGGAGTTTTTGCCAAACAGTTGTGGAAGCTTTGCAGTATTTTAAAAGCATGTACATTCCATGGTAAAGCTTCTCCTTAATTGTGTGTATGTTACGTCAAGCTATCAGCACAATGTTATGTTCTACAGCTGCTAGTTCTGTAACTCTTATCACTCAAGCAGCTTTTTCCCAAGGTAGCTGAGTAGCCTGAGAGTGGAAAGTAACATCTGGTTTTGTTTGAGTGCAGATTTTCTGCAAAACTAATTAGCTAAAGAAGTCTAAAATGGTAACGGTGTATTTTGAACCTCCTATTTTGTGTAACCAGCGTAGGAATGAGTTGCCTGTACCAGAAGTGAGGGGCTAATTAGTGGGTTAGTGGGAAGTGTCACAGTAGAAAACTGAAATATCTATTTGCAGTTGCGGGATTTGTCTTAGGTTGTTAAATCTAAGCAGTGTCTTGTAAAATAGGACCCTGGCTGAAGCCTAGGCATTAATGTTGTAATTACAAATATATTTCATTGTTAAAGTCATCTCATGGATTTAATAAACTGTGACATATTTCTGCCACTCCTAAGGAAATCCAAGAGTTAATAGTTGAACTGAAAATGTTTCAGTAACCAGAAATCCCACTCAGGCTGCGGCCTTTCCCAGCAATGTATTTTGCGAGACAAAAGGTGTTCTTGTTTTTTCTGGTCAACATACTAATTTTTCTCTTTTTTTGCACATCGGGGTTAGAGCCTTCTAGGAGGATTATACTTCAAAACAGTGTTACAGGTATTGTGCACCTGAAGTGTTAATGTTTGAACAGAAGCATCTTAGTGTAACACGTTAAATTAGTTGCAGTGATAGAGTGTTTATGTACTAATCCACTGTACTTCCTTGTTTACTTAGCTCTGCTGTATGAATGGGATCTTTACTTTCTGTGATCAAATGCTTCCAGACAGTAAAGAGAAGAGCTGAAATTCTTAAAAACTAAATGGAAATAGTTGTGGGTTTTTTTGAAGAAGTATTGTTCCTTAAAACGATTTTGGAGGCAGGAGGGGCAGATGAGCCTGAGATCTCGATATTCGTCTGTATTGCTTGGTGCCAGGTGATACTTGGGGTTGCAGAGTGTCACTGATCTTGGTAGTCAGCTGGGATATGTGTGCAATCCAGGTAGTTCATTTGGTAGTAAGCTTTTAGGGAATTAATCTGTAACTTTGTCTCTGCTTGCGACCGACAAACTGATAAAATCGTAGAACAGCCCAGGGTGGAAGAAGCCTGGAAAAATCATCTGGTCCAATCTTTCCTTTATGCATCAGTAAGATTCTGTAGTCAGAGTAAGCAGTGTGACTCAGTATTTAAATACCTTCTAGAATTCTGAAAGTCTTGTAGAAGATGTAAGTTCAGGATATAAGAGCTGACCATCCAGTAATTGAATTGACTTGACAAGAAGTAATTATTTGATACCATTCCCCTAAGATAGCTTGTTCGTTCATGTAATTAGTGTAATGAGAGGTGGTGTGTGAGTGGTTGCTAATGCAAAGTCACTGTTTTACAGTGTGTATTTTGGAAAGTAGTGCACACTAGTTCCTTCTTGTTATGATGTATTTTGTCTCTATTTATACCAAATGTCCTGATTAGAAACAAGATCTTAGGTTTGCTACAGAGTCTGAAGGGCAGAGTGGCTGTGATAGTGCCAACTCTAGGGATCAGGATTCAGGCACTTGATTTACACGGTACTGGAGTATTTGTGCTTCTGCTTTCTGAGAATTTTTGTTTCTTTAATGTCCACCCAATGCTTGGCATACACATGCTAATTTTAAATTCTCTGTAATGCAAAATATTTTTAGTTTTGTACTTGGAGTAACATCTTTTTATCAGAAAAGGGTGATAGAAAGGTGATTTCTAGAAGATTCTGCTGACAAACTCTCAGAGTTTGTAGAAGCTGTGGATCTGTGTGTGGTATAGAGTAGGGAACTTTTATAGAAGTGGTATCAAAAACATTTGCTTTGTTGCTCATCTAAATTATCAAGTATACAGTTCCTGCAAAGGGAGGCTGTATTATAGACTGTTTAAAACAAAACTTACTTGTCTTTGAACTCTACCTAAGTCTATCTTCTCCTTCTAACAGGTCACCAACAAAAGTTGGAACCCATGTGGTAAAGGTGAGTTTCTTCTTAAAATCAATCAAATGCTTGTTGATGAACACAGAGTTGAGTATTTCCACCTAATGTAGAGGTGCTACAGTAGCTCTGACATCTGCACACAAAGGAAATTATAGACTTTCCTTATTGTAGGTAGCAATTGTGCTTGTTTTGAAATTGCAGCTTTCCTTTTATTTAGGGTACGTTACAGTGTCTTGAAGCTCATTTTATTCTCAAATGTGTATGTGCAATTTAATTAAGCTGTATGTGATTACTAAACTGCCCTCTTTCAACTGATCTGTGAGTAGTAAGCAAGCCTCTGCAGCACCTGGGTTTTGGTCCTGATTTATATGAAATAGTTGATTGTGCTCTCTTCGGTCTCCAAAATAAGAAAAATCTTAATGTTTGTACTTTAGAAGCTTCTCCTCTAGGTTATGTGAAGATAAAACACTATATTTAGCTTAATGAGCCAGCGTTGCCACTTCCCACGCAGGTAATTGGTATTCTGTGCATAGTGACAGCGTGGCTGAATCCGGCACACAGTGAATAGGTGAGGAGCTGGAACCTTGTGCAAATAACACTCATTTCCTGGTCTCAGAAGGGCCAAAGGTGGTGCTGTACAACACTTTTGCGTAACAAAGGCTTGTAGTTTTGTCTGCGAAGTGTTGGGAAATCCTAGTGAAGCGAGTGTTTCTGAGCTGTCAGCAGCACTCTGCTCTGAATCAATAGTACTTTAACAGTGGTACTGTATCTTGTTATACCTCTTAGGGAACAGAGCTATAACCCCCCATTTTGTGTTCTGTTTAATGTCCCTTTAATAATTAAGTATTACATGTGTAAGCCTTTCAAGAAATGTTGTTTTATCATTCTCACTAAACTTCAAAACTAACTTTAATGTCTTCATGAATTATTAGCTATGAAGTTCTCTATGTTGCTATTAGAATTTTAAATTTTTTAACGTATCTTCCTAAATCACTTGTTCAAAGCTAAGTTTCTGAAGGTGGAAAAAGTAGTAGCTTCTCTGCCTGGTATCATATCAGTTCAGTGAATGTGTGACTAATGGTATAGTTTGTCTTGGAATGGGTAAGAAATATTTCCTAAGTCCAAAGTTTAATAGGTGTGTGAGTTTAATGTCAACAGAATTGGAAATTAATATAATGGGCTTTTGTAGGCACTGATTATACTTAAGTGTTTAAGTCATCATACGTTTGAAGATAGATTTTAATGATCAAGCAAAGTAGAGCTTGCATTTAGATTAGAAACACTTTGTGCCAGGAGGGGGAGGGAGCAGAGAGGAAGAATTTTTCTGTAATTGCAGCTGTCTTTGCACAATATGCTGTTTCTTTAGGTCAGAATTCTTCAAGATGGATGTCAGCAAGAGTTTGGGGCAGGGAGGGTTTTCAAACGTAATACGTTATGATGCTCTGGAGATTGTTTGATTGTCTGAGAGTCTAGACAAAGTCTAAGGAGAAATTTCTTAAATATCTGTACTAGACAGCCACTCTAAATAAAAAAAAGAGGGACAAATGATTGAAAATACCCTGTTCTAGTTGGCTCTGCTTTGAGGGCTACTGGATCTCTGCAGATCCCTTTCCAATGTCAGGATTCCATCAGATTCCACTTCAGATATTGCTGATATATACGCTTATAGACAATGTGATGTTGTGGCCTTTCATTGGACTAGATGGTCTTTAAATGTTTTTTTTTTTCCTAACTCAAAGTCTTTAGGATTCTAATAATTCAAGTAGAAGAGAAGGTGTATGATGAAGTTCTTACTAGTCCATATCACTTGAGGTTAAAGCAGTATCCTATGGTATAAAATACTTGTGGTTCTGAACCTAAAATTTTTCAGGAATTGATTAAAATGTTTACTCACAAGTAGAATATTTTCAGTTCATCTTATTTGGATTTTGGAAGGATCTGCATGAAGATGACTGATGACTAATATAGACAATGTGCACTGGGAATAATTGTAGAATGTAAGATTCCGTGTTAGAACCTCAGAAGCCCATTTGTGACCACTTGATAGAGCTGCCTGCCTTAATTTGGAAATTTCTAAATAGTTTCTACTATAGGTGGCTATGATACAGTTCTTGCATCTTTTCCTAAAAGCAAATGAAGAAAATAGAAAATATTTTAATATGGAATTTCCTTGCTGCAGGTTATTACATGTGTTTCTTTCTCTAAACTTCATGCTGCCTTCAATTTGATTTTAGTTGAGGTTGCAGCCTCATATATAACTGCCTATTTTGTTGCATAGTGTGCAGCCTTTCTGTGCAGACTGAGAAATACTCCTCACGTGTACTGAGTATTACTGTTTAGACATCTGACAGCAGTAATGTGTGGAACAGTGGCAGATTTCTTGTCCTTTATGCTATTTAATTTATTGGAGCTATATTTTTGTTAGATCATCTTACTGAAGAAGTTAGTACTATCATCTTATGACTTTTTCTTCTGCAGGATATGGAAAATAAACTACACAAAGCTGGAAATGAAACATTTATACGAGAAATGAAACAAGATGATTCAAAAGAGGTTAGTTAAATATTGCTTTGAGCTTCCAGCAGCACACTAAAAATATTAAATAATTTAATGATCAGTATTCATCCTGAAACTACCATAGGTTAGAATTAGTCGTTAATGTTTGTAAGAATGTTCATCTAAAGGGTAAAAATCGGACTAAGTGTTCTAAAAACATATTTAGGTTTCACCAGTGTTGAATTATTTGTGTAATTTACAGGATCATATTTAACAGTACATGAGAACTCTAAAGAGTAAACAGCTTTTGTTTCCTAACTTTCTCTCCAAGTATATTAAAGAAGGCTGGAAATTAGTCACTTTGTTTTATCTTTTGAATATTCCCATTTGTGCACCAAGGTTCTGGTCTCCTTTTTAAACAAAATGCATTTTATATATAAAACAACTCTTCAGTGGAAGAGTTCTTGTGGGTATTGTGCAGGCTGACTGGTTTGTGTACCCAGGAAGTGCCTGCTGGTGGCTGGTAGAATGGTTTTGGTTTGTTTCTCTAGATCATTGACAGTATTATAGAAGAAAGCCAGAAGGCCCAACAACTAGAGGATGATGCTTTAGCTTCTAGAGGAAGTGAATTGACTGTTCCAACTTCAGATGCAAATGCTTGGATTTCTGGAGCAGGTATCATTAGTGATATCCCAGAAGTGCTAGCTGCTAAAATACCATTACCAGGAGACACTAGAGAGCCAGAGGATCAGAGTGTGTGTAAGGACACTGAACTGGAGTCTGGGAAGCTTTTGTTTAGTTCTGAGCCACAGGAATCTCATAAACTAACAAAGGTAACAAATGCAACTGACCAGAAAATGGATGAAACTGAAGCACAAGGAGAAACATCAAAAAATGAGGACATAACAGACAAGAAAGAGGCAAATACTTTAGAAAAAGTGGCCTCAGATTTATCTGCCAAAGACCTTTCTACAACAGAAGAAATGCCCCCAGCAAAGCCACCAAGGCAGCTGACTGTAGAGCCTGACATAGTTGCGAGCACAAAGAAGCCTGTACCAGCCCGGCCGCCGCCTCCCACAAATGTTCCTCCCCCGAGACCACCACCCCCTGCACGGCCAGCTCCACCTCCCCGGAAGAAAAAGAGTGAACTGGATTTTGAAATGCAAAAACCTGTTTTAGAAGGCAAGTATTCTATTTTAGATAGGTTTACTTATCTACAAGGTTACTATTTTTGTGTTTTGAGTGAAGGATCATTCAGTCTTGTGATTTTAGTTCAGCTGATGCATAAAAAAAATCCTTCAACCATCTTAGTTTATTACAATGAAGTAATACCCTTCTGCTTTAGAAGTGTTCCTCATTCATAGACTTTCTTGTAAAGTAACGCTTCCTACTAAAATAGCTGTAGCTATAGCAAGGAGAAGTTGACTCATTGATACATAAGCTAAAAAACAGTTACTTAAAATGTGTGCGGTCTATATTGGCATAGAAATGCAAGTCAAGGTGTGCACTGAAGTCCTATGAAAATGAGTAGTCCTGGGTTATTAGGGAAATGACTATTTAAAAAAAAGTTAATAAAGCTTAAGAGGCCTAGGTGTGAAATTGTGCCTGAACCTCCAATTGTATATGAAATACATAATTGAAAGTTAGATTTGGTGGCAGTTGATCTTTTTAGTGTCCAACTGGTCAGAAGGGGTGTTCAGAACTGTAACTCTGATGTTAGGATTTGATGCCTATGGCAAGTGTTATGCTCTTCTTTCTAATAAATCTCTTTTCAGTTTCTCGAGATAGCTTCACAGCTGGTGGTCTTTTAACTTCGAGTTCAGTGACAGAGGGTATGCCCAAAGATTCTCAACCTTCTTTGGATTTGGCCAGTGCAACTAGTGGAGATAAAATCGTCACTGCACAGGTATTAGGAAATGGTTATAAGTTTGATAACTGTAACATTTTCTATTGCTTCAGTGTTACAGTAGAGATAATGTAATCTATGTCTGCACAATTTCAGGAAAATGGGAAGGCAGCTGATGGCCAAACAACAAATGAAGTACTTGGACCACAAAGACCCAGGTCTAACTCTGGCAGAGAGCTCACAGATGAGGTATCAATGGCTGTGGTCTGTACATGGTACACCTTTGTGCTTGCTTTCCCTGTCTGTTAAATGAATTGTCCTAGTCACAGGTCACACCTTGTTCTCTGAACCACTCCATGCTGTCTCCAGGAATGCAAATAGGAGTGATAGCACAGCTGGCTTTGTCCACCTAAGCACTTTGTGGCCCCTGAGTCATGTGTGGCATTAGCCTTTGGAAGTGTGAGCTGTAATAGACCTGAAATGCCATCAAGTTTGTGTTGGTAGCTATGCAAACACCTCAAGAGGATTTGCATGGGAGGGAACACCAGCAAACCTGGCATTTTGTCACATGTTTAAAAGGGCAAGAGTCAGCAATAGGAAAAGTATCTTCCTCGTACTAAAAAATAGTTTCTTCAATTAATAATTCCGCTAATCCTGATGATATTTGGCTCTTGTAAGTTTTCATTTGTGTCTATCAGTGTATAGGTTTTTTTAACTGTTGCTGAACCTATGTAAGTGTTCATGAGATGCTCCAAATATACCTTTGCCTTCGTGTGGTGCTAGTTAGTTCTAAATTCCTTTTCCCTCTGTATGTTAAGTTTGCCTTTGGCTAAACCTAAGATACAGCAGTTGGAGTAGGAAACGGGAAGACTGCAATGTGTTTTAATTACATAATATGTTTGATATTAGCGTGAAAGGTGTCAGGCAGTGGTTGATGTCTCTATAGCTGCATTTTTGATTTATGAAATTGAAACTTGTGATATGTAACTGCTCATCTTTGTCCAGTGGTTGATAATGTTTGCACTAACATGCTAATTTAAACTTAGTCTTTGTAAAAAAAATACATAGCAAGCTACAGAACTTCCCATTAAGATAAATAATTTGTAAGTTTTGATGATTTCTGTTTTGCTCTAGGTTTTGAAGTCTAATCAAGTTCTCTTCATTTCACATCTTATTTTTTTTCTGTAGGAAATTCTAGCAAGTGTAATGATAAAAAACCTTGATACAGGTGAAGAAATACCTCTGAGTTTGGCAGAAGAAAAGTTGCCAACAGGGATTAATCCCCTGACTTTGCATATCATGAGGAGAACTAAAGAATATGTCAGGTATGAATCATGAGAGCCTTCAGCTCATAAGATGCTGTTGCTCTCATAGTTTTTGCATAAACGGAGGCTGCTCTTACGTAGGTAAAGAGCCCCAATCCATCTGTCTGACTAATCTGAGCTAATTCCCAGTTATCAATGAACCAGGCTCCTTATTGACTTTTCTCAAGTTAACTAATAGTTGCTGATATTGCTGGAACTTGACAAGCAAATACATCTGAAAATCCACTGATCTGCAGTTAGCCTTCGATGTACTAAATGTCATTTCTGTGCTGAATTAAACACAGTTTACATTCAAGTACTGGATATTGTTCATGCCACCACCTCTTGTAGCTTTTTCAGTGTTTCATAGGAGACTGTTGCTCTTAAGATCTGTTGTCATTAGTACAGCTGACTACTTTGAGATTTACCTGTTCTTAATAGAGTTTTAGATCCTTCTAATGTGTAAAACTGAATCTTTTTGCAATCTCTGATAGAAAGACACATGCTTAATGATCAGAAAATCGTGTCAGTCTAGATGTTCTTTTCAAAGGCCTACATGAATTTATACAACAGACAATTTCTAGTTTTTTTGCATTGGTGTATTATTGAAAAGCTCACTTCTCTAGAGCTCTTCTGTGAACAAACTATTTCAGAATTAACCATTATTAATTTATTTGATGTGTGAAAAGCAAGATATGAGAACGAAGTGGCATGTTATCAGTTCCTAGTAATTGAATGGATTTTATCTGCTCTTAGCTCTCAAAGTGTCACAATAAGCTTAAGTTGGAAATTTGTGGAAGAGAATAATACATCTTTGGCACCTGCAGAGTATATGCAGCTTTAGTATCAAGATGCCTAAGAATTGAAAGACCTGTTTATTATGTGATTAATATAAAGTCCATGTTTTTCCAATGTGTTAAATAGAGGAATAAAGATGGATCCTAAAATGCAGAGCCTGCTTTCCTAATGTTTCATTCAATTTAGATTCATTATGATTTCCTATTAAACAATCACTTCTGTATTTCCTAGTAATGATGCAGCACAATCTGATGATGAAGACAAAATGCAGACACAGCAAACTGACACTGATGGAGGGAGGTTAAAACAGAAAACGTAAGTGCTGGTTTATGTTTCTTCCTTTAGAAAGAAAAAACAGATTTTATTTTTCTAAGATGAAGCTTCCCTTCTGACTACTAAACAAGTTAGCTTTTAAGTAATCACTTTACAAGTGATACCTGGTTTTACATAAGCCTGTAGCTCTCTGGTTGAACTGCAGATCGCATGACTGCTGTGAAATTTACTGCTTAGTTTAAGAAGCAGTAGTGAAAAAAGATAATGCATTTCAGATCAAAATTAGTCATTCATAATAGCAAAAAATGAGAATTTTCCATTATTATGTGTTGAAAAAGTACCCTTGCTTTTAAGGACTCAACTGAAAAAGTTTCTTGGCAAATCTGTAAAGAAAGCAAAGCACCTTGCTGAAGAATATGGTGAACGTGCTGTAAATAAGGTTAAGAGTGTTCGAGATGAAGGTAAGTGACACTCAATTTTTTTTTTTTTTAATAAGATAGTTTGTTTATCCTTGTGCTTTTAGGAATCAAAGCTGGCAGAGGAACATACACTGCTGCATTCTAACACTGTTCTACAGTTGATGATATTTTTTTTTTTTTACTTGTACCTTAGTAGGCATTTTGAGACAGCCAGGTTACAAGGATAAATTCTTGTAAAGTAATGGTTGAGACACCTTTTCAACTAAACCAGCTGAATACTCTGATTTTTTTTCTTGTGCTGTTAGAAAGAGGTTTTGATATCAAAATGTAAACATTTTTGGAAAGTTAATCCAGCAAAGGTAGAATTGGGGGTTATCTTCATTACTTTAGTAAATCAGATTTTCTGGCAACCAGTGCCACGATTAGAATTCTCATATAGCTTGAGCTCCTGTTAGATTTCCCAGCTACAACTGAATTCTCCCCTTCTTGTTTCATCAGTGTATCTTTCAGACAGACTTCAAGTGCTGCAGCAAGCTGGTGTAACCACAGCCTGAGATAAGTGCCATGGAACTGCTGCACTTCAGTGTCTTGTGTTGCCACTGGCTGTTGGCCACAGCTCTTTTGCAATTCTTATGCTTCATGGGCAAATCACCAGGCCATTGAGAGAAGAAGCCAGTAGACTAATTTTCAGCATGCATTAAACTGACAGAAATCACTTAGTATAGGATCTGCTGAATGCAAGACAGGTGCCAAGAAAGGGGCAGAACAAAAGGTGATAGCAGTTCTTATTTTCAGTGTTGTGTTTGGATTCACTGTAGCCTAAAATTAGTGCAGATGTATTTTTGGACCTTGATGCAATACTATTCTTATTTTGCTTTAAGATCTTAAAATTGCCTATAGAAACTGTCTAATTCAAGACTAATCTGCTACCAAAAAGCTTACTAACAGATTAAATGGGTGCTGCAATATGTACTGCTGAATTTGTGTTCCTCTTAGTCTTTCATACAGATCAAGATGATCCCTCTTCCAGTGATGATGAAGGGATGCCTTATACAAGACCAGTTAAGTTCAAAGCAGCACATGGCTTCAAGGGACCTTATGATTTTGAACAAATTAAAGTTGTTCAGGATCTCAGTGGAGAGCACATGGTAGGTCTCAAATTCCATCTGTGGTTTTGCTGAATCTGTTCAGCCTGAGATTCAACTTTTCATTTTCATCTACTTGGTGTGGATGCTGAAAAGCTTTCAGCAGAGAAATTTGCCATCTTTCTGCAGCATTCTGTGAGACTGCAGCATTCTGTGAGAGCTCTGCTTTTCCCACACAAGCTCTTCGAAACAATGTTACGGTTTTCTGTAAACTGTTCTTTTCTATCTGCACCTGCAGTTGTTTGTAGTATTGTTATGATACTGACTAGAGAAATATTTTGAAATGGGTGTTGTAGGATTTAGCCAATCACCCTGGGAGGTGGATGACCAGAGGTCCAATGACCTTACACCACGTAAGACTACTAAGGTATAAAACGAGTCTGTATATTATTAAATAAAGGCTACTTCTCCTTTCTTCCTGGATCGAATCTCTGTTCGTTCTCTCTCAGTCCCCGCTACAACAGTAACGTACTTGGTGACCTCCAAAAATGACTTGGTGACCTCCAAAAATAAACTTTCAGGTTTATTCTCTGTGAAAAACTTCATTCTGGAAAATAATAGTCTGGCAAAAAAAGAAAATTTGGCTGGTTTGACCAGATCTTCAGGGGGTAAAAATCATGTAGATTCCCAGGCATCAGGGATTCTCCAGAGCTCTCCTTTGAAGAGTTATGGCATCAAGCAGTATTTGGTTTTTTTGGTTCCTGCAGTTACAAATTTAGGCTGAAATAGGCTATTTTCCACTACCAGAACTGAGCACAGAGCAGCAAGCATGACCTACTCAGCAGTAAATAAATTAGTCTATTAGACAGATGAACACGAGTATTGAACAGAAATACTTGATAGGTTCTGGAGGTAAAAGTAGGGAGAGGTTAGTGGAGTATGTGGGTCAGAATGATAAGGAGGGGAGAAGCCAGGATAGGATATTTGCAGAGATGCCTGTGGAGAATGAGGCAGAAAAGCTACCTATTCATCACTGTCTGAAGTTTGCATGCTTCCCTATGGAGTCTGGAATACATTCTAGTATTCCTGGTTTCCCAAACTTCTGCTGACAGCAGCTGTCTGACATTTGAAGCAATCCCCCATCTCTAAGTGTTGGGCTGAGGGTAATGACCTACAGCAGTCAGTGACCAGAGCTTTCAAGCTTGTCATCCACAGCTGAACTTTCCATTCCTGCTGGTAATCTGTGTTAAATTCCATCATGCCAATATTTCACTTCTTAAACCTAGGAAATTCCTCCAAATTGGTGGCGCTTAGTGGAGTCAAATGCCTAGTAACCCTTTGTTCAGTAGCAGGATGAAGTGGGATACTGCTTGTGTGGTTATGTTTTATTGACTAGTAAATCTTTGGACTTTGCAATGGAGAAAGAATTGTTATCTTCAGAGGCTTTGCAAAACCCTCATGCCAATTATGAATATAACAAATATATGTAGTACTCATTGTGGTTGCCAGTTGGTGTAACCAATCAGTTTCTACTTTAAAAAAAAGTGTGTGAACCTCAAGTGCAGCTACAAGTACTTGTTGGTTCTACAAAACAAACAGGAGGTTCTGAGTCCCTCAGACAACTGTGCCAGTCTTATGTGAAATTCTGTGGTAGTGCTGACCTCCTGTAACTCCTCTCCTACAGTCATCTTCCCTATGGGCTTTTTCTTTCAAACTGGTTTTGCATGTGTTGCAGTCCACCAGTCTTAACAATTACTTATCAGTGTTTTGATCTACAGTTTCTTTTACTTGTGGTAACTTGTGTATGGCTAAAATCTTGTCAATTGACATCGTAGAAAGTCTTTTTGGTACTCAGAGAAGCACTTTTTGGGACTTAATCATCTGTCTCTTTATTTGGACAGGGTGCTGTTTGGACAATGAAGTTTTCTCACTGTGGTCGATTACTGGCATCTGCAGGGCAGGACAATGTAGTGAGGATATGGGTTTTAAAGAACGCCTTTGACTATTTCAATAACATGCGCATGAAGTACAACACAGAAGGTATCTCTCTGTGCATGGCCAGAGTTCTGAAACAGTAGAAATTCTGGGTATTTGGGAACTTGATGTTGACCATGGTGTTTCTGTCTGTGTTCCAGGCCGTGTCTCCCCTTCTCCCTCTCAAGAGAGCCTGAATTCTTCCAAGTCTGATACTGATGCAGGGGTAGGTACACAAGGTATTGGGAGGGGAAGAGCTGGGGGATTTGCACTGGTTTGTAATGCCAGATCTTCATTGTTGCTTTATCCAAACACACGTTAAGGAGTTCTTGGCTTGTGTCTTTGAGACACAAACTGTCGTATCAACAGATGTCTTCAATCAAATATGTTAATCACATGTGTAAGGGGTGCAAGCAAGGAAGTCCATCACTGAATTTAAAGCATTACAAAATCTGCATAGCTGTGCTGTGGCCGGCTGCCAGAGGAGATTGCTGAGTGAATTGCTAGGGGGAAAACCCTACATCATTGAATTTCCTATCTTAGTGTTTTATCTCTGACCATTATTTGTGGTTAACATCTGACTTGATGATGTTTTTTCCAAGGAAGGCCAAAGTGACCAATGGGATTCTCAGAAGCATGATACCTGACATATTTAAATTTTTCACATCTGTGTAGACAAAAATGGAACATGACTGAAGAAAAGTATTCAGACACTCTTACTTGTAGAGTTTCCAGATACTGTAGTAAACATTGCCATTAAAATTAATGTATTTAAGGTGTTTTTTTCTATTTTTGGCTCCCAGTAGTGTAAGAAACAGATGACAAAATGAGGGTTTAAGTGAAGGTCTTGGCAGTGGCGTTATTTAGTGTGTGTTGTTTTGGCAGAGGGGGAAGCAGGGAGGCCAGCAATCATTCTTTAACTCACGTAAATAAATGGGCTTGCTGAGCCACACACACCAGGGATGTTGTTTTGAGTGGCTGGGTTTTTTTAGTTAGTGGGTTTTTTTGGTTTTTGGTGCTTTTTTTTTTTTTTTTTTTTTTTT
>VZTH01013951.1:0-26890 GCA_013397815.1 Aleadryas rufinucha
CCCTCGCGGTGCTGCCCTCGCCGCCTCACTCCCCGCGCTCGCTCCGTTTGCGCGCAGTGGAACGAGCTCACCCGGTACTTCCGAGCGGGGATGCCGCTGCGGCGGCACCGGCAGCGCTTCCGCACGCACGGCAGCTGCTTCACCGCCGCCGAGGCCGCCGACTGGCTCCACGACGTGCTGAGGAGCAGCAGCAGCTTCGGGCCCGACGTGACCCGGCAGCAAACGGTGCAGCTCCTGCGGAAATTCCTCAAAAACCACGTCATCGAGGATATCAAAGGCAGGTGGGGAGCTGAGAATCTGGAAGACAACGGTGCTCTGTACAGGTACTGAGATTGAAATTGTTCTGTGGCCCCTCAGATGGAGGATTTTAATTAGAAATGCTGAGATTTGCAAGCAGAGCTTGCTTTGGGTTGAGCGTTTTGGGCAAAAATTTAATTATTAGCATCGTTCTGCTCCTCTGAGTGTTTTACTTTGCTCCTGTCTGTGTCAGTGCTTCTGTCTGTCCGAGGTTTTTGCTGGAATAAAAGCTGCACTCCAGTGCTTTGGAGTGAAGCCAGAGTGTTTTGTAGTAGCTCCCTGCTGGGTTTGCTGCTCTTGGAGCTTTTATACAAAGTCTAAGTGGGAAACAGAGCCAAAGAGCTCTGAAATTAAAGATATTCACGGCCCTCACTTCTCACATTCTGAGCTTGCTCTGGGCCAACATCTTCAGCTTGACTTTGGCATCAAGAAAACAGCCTAAAGCTAATTTATCATACAATAAAATGAAAACATTTAATTAAAAATAAATTTTAAAAATCAGTGTTTTTATTTTCCTGAATCTCTTCACAGTCCTATGGAGTCACGGGTTTGGAATGAGAGTTTTTGTTTTGGTCAAGTCATTTATTTGATTACAGATAATTCTAAATATATTTAACATCTCTCCCATTCATTACAGATTTCCTTCAACATCTCCTGTTAAACCTCTACCAAGCCCACCAAGGGAGAATGTGGAAAACTTCTCTGGAGACAAAAGAAAACCTTTTAAACTTCCCAGTTCATCCAGGAGGGCTTTGAAAAAACCAGAGTTCCTGCAGTCCCTGGTAATAACTCCTGTTCCTCACAGGATTGCTGTTGTCTTGTATTGTCTTCATTCTTTAAAAAAAGTAAAACTGGACTCTTTTAGTGACACTGTTCTGTTGTGTCATCTTCCCTTCCAGCTTGAGAAATAATTTGGAGTGAAGGAATTAAGAAATAAATTGGTGTGGGAGGGATTTTTATTTTGGTTTGGGTTTTCTTTGTTTTGTCTCAGTGCAGAATTATCCCTGCTAAGGGATTTTAAAGTATTGGAGGGGCTGGAAGGTGAAGTTTTAGAAGTGATCTGCACAATGTGGCCTTGTTGAAATTTGATTTATCTTTGAGGGACAAATAAAAGGCACAAATATTTAACTTTAGCTTTTTGGAGAAGATGAAAGGTGTGTGAGGCCCTTGAGTCATTTGAGATTTGTGTGCATAAATTCTGAATTTAGATTCCAGTCCTAAAGGAGGATAATTCACATATTACTACATCTGGATTTGAGGTGGTTTTACCTTTTTAATTGCTGATTTTGGGATTGATCAGGGTTTGGGGTTTTTTTTCATTTCTTTTGCTTTTTAGTTGTGTGCTTCCATCTCAGTGCTGAGGCTGGAGGTTACTCCCTGGCTCATGTGGAATTCAGTGTTCCACAGAATGCCCTGTTCTTCTCATTCTGATTGTCTCTAATTTTTAATTGCCTTAAGAGGCTTGTTTATCTTACAGTATAAACCACTCCTTTTCAGGAAAACTTAGCAAGGCCAAAACCTGATGTAATAGAAGAAAAAAAGGAAGAGAAGCTGCAAGGGAGGGAAATAAGCCAGGAATATGTGCAAGAAACATGGAGAAATATCATCCTGCTACAGTAAGTGCTGAATTACCCAAGGCACCTTCTCATTTGGGTATGAAATAGCCCAATCAAGCTTTTGCAATTTGTTTTCAATTTTTAAAACAGTGTTTGAAGTTGAAAAATAGAAATATTTTTTGTTGTTTACACAGGTTTTCTGTGTTTGTTAACATGGGATTGTTGCATTTAGGGAATTTCTGATCCTGTGCTGTTGCTGAAATGTATTTTAAATACCACAGCTGCTCTTCCTTGCTGATTGTTGCTGTTTGTCCCAGGGAAAAATGTCCTCAGATTGTCCTCCTGGAAGTGAGAAGTTATTAGACAGCACTTTAGCTTATTGAGAGATTTTGAGTAGATTTGGAAAGAACTTGTTTTCCTTCATCCCTTGCAAACCTCTGCTCTCTTCCTCCCCCAGTTTGCAAACCATTCTGGGGCTCCCCTCGCTGGAGGAGGTCCTGCAGCCAGCCCAGATCGTTCCTGAGTTTGTCATGTACAACATGAGCAGCACCAGCAAACACGGGGTGGTGATTCTGCAGGACAAAGCAGGTGAGATTTACTTAAAAGTTCTTTATTTCTAAACAATAACTCATTTATTTCACACTCTGGTGTTTACACTTTTTCCCCAAACCACAGCACAGCTCAAGGATCTTAAATCCCATCCAGTCCCACCCTCTGCCATGGCAGGGACACCTTTCCCTATCCCAGGGTGCTCCAACCTGGCCCTGGACACTTCCAGGGATTCCACAGCTTCTCTGGGAATTCCATCCCAGCCCTTCCCACCCTCCCAGCCAAAAATTCCTTCCCAATATCCCATCTAACCCTGCCCACCTTCAGCTTAAAGCTATTCCCCTTTGTCCTATCAAAATTACATGTGTAGCACTATTTAAGATCAGTTTTAAATTTAATCTTTTGTACTTTAAGTGTTATTTAACACACGTGAGCCATTATTAGTTGTTAATTATTTGGGCTCATGTCTAAGTAATGTATTTATTTGTCTATATTGCAGAAGACCTCCCTCACTGGGTGCTGTCAGCTATGAAATGCTTGGCCTACTGTAAGTCACTGAGGAGCTTTTAAGTTCCAGAAACCTCTTTTGAGAGTTGAAAGGGAAATGTTTGTGTGTGTGAAATCAGTTGTGATGTTTCAGTTTGGAAACTGGGCCAAACCTGTGGGTGGTTTCCTCTAATGCAGTTGTTAGGAGTGAAAGGGATTTTCCTTTTCCAGTCCCTGGCTTTGAGCTGGACCAAAACATTTCCTACATTTTATATTAAACTGGGGAGATCCATTTTCCTGGGTTTTTAACATCAACTCTAAATTAATTAGATGAGTGCCTCAAATGAAACCAGAGATAATGAGCTTTTTTCATGTGCTGGTTATAGCATGAGCTTCCTGTGACTCAAGAATCCAGAACTCCCTGTTGCAGAACTGGGATCACTGTGCTAGGGAAATGAAGGAGCATATTAAGAGCTGGTTATTATTTTGTTGAGGAACCTATAAAGACCATAAATTAATTTTTCTTTCTTTATTTTCTTGGTGTGGAACACAACTGAGCACAGCTCTTCAGTGGCTGCCTGGAATCTCTTTCAGTATTTTTACCCAATACAATATTTTTGGATTGCTGCCACGATTCTTGGCTTGTGAAGCAAGAATAAACTTTAGGCTGATTTTCAAAAATTTCTTTTATAATGGAATTGTGGATTTTTGGTGTGAGTTTCCTTTCTTCCCCTCTTTCCAGGGCCCAGGCACAATGACATGAGCCAAGCCACCTACAGTGGGTTTGAGCGGGACGTGTTCAGAACAGTTGCTGATTATTTTCTCAGTCTTCCTGAGCCATTGCTTACTTTTGAATTCTATGAACTCTTTGTTAATATCTTAGGTATGTATGAATTCAGAAACAGTCAGGGGAGCTGGAAGTTTAGATCAGCTGGGGGACAAATGTGTGGTTCAAAGCAGAGCTTGGCCCCCTGATCTGTGTGGGAGCTCAAACCTGAGGAGGATCATCACTGCTCCATTCTGAATTAGTGTTAATTAAAATGTAGTTCTGTCTCTTGATTTCCCATTTAAATTGCTGTTTCAGCTCACATTCTAAATATTCAATAACAATAACTTTTAAGAAGTGCTTGTTCTGCCTGTTCCTCACTGTTGCAGTGTTACCTGTCTTTGTTCTTGCATGTTGGTTGCAGTCACCTTGTTAAATTGCTTTGGGACTGAACTAAAGTCTTCTTAATTAATATCTTAATTAATACCTTAGCTTTGTTGTCTGTCTGCCCAGTTAGCAGCTCTCTGAACTGGTTCATTTTCATACCACTTGCATCTTTAACATCTCTTTCATTTCCTGATAGTTATGTGTGGCTACATCCCAAATCCAGATCTGGGCAGTGGAAAACGTTCTGTCCAAGAGGAGAAATGTGACCCTCAGCCTTCAAAAACTCTTCACTTGAACTCTTTCAAGTCCACTGAGTGCCTTCTCCTAAGCCTGCTCCTCAAAGATCCTGACAAGACAAAGAAAGATGAAGCTTCCAGGTTTTCCTCGGAAGAACTCAGAGCCCAAAACCAACACGAAAAGAAATGGCAGCAGCACAAAGTGCCCCGGCAGCAGGGGAGTGCTGGGAACCTGATGGGAGGGAGCTGCCAGAACCTTGCAGGATTCAGGAGTGAACAAGAGCCACCTGGAGCATTTAGGATGAGGTGTTACTCCTTGGAAAGAATTGGAACTGCTGCTTCCAGTGTGTGTGCTAAAGGAGGATCTGCCTCCCTCATGGGACGTGCTGTGAGCACCGTCACCAGAAATGGAGAAGTGCTGGAGGAGCACAAAGTGAACTCAGTGATGGAGCTGGGCTGGGATGGCTCAGGCCAAACACAGAGCCATGGCCCCAGGACAGTGTCTGTCCCATCTGCCCGGGCTCAGGAGCTGTGGGATGGCCCCAGGACAGTGGCTGCCCAGGCTCAGGAGCTGTGGCATGGCCCCAGGACAGTGGCTGCCCAGGCTCAGGAGCTGTGGCATGGCCCCAGGACAGTGTCTGCCCCATGTGCCCGGGCTCAGGAGCTGTGGGATGACCCCAGGACAGTGTCTGCCCAGGCTCAGGAGCTGTGGGATGACCCCAGGACAGTGTCTGCCCAGGCTGAGGAGCTGTGGGATGGCCCCAGGACGGTGTCTGCCCAGGCTGAGGAGCTGTGGGATGGCAGCCATGGAGCTGTGGGAACGCGCCGCTCTCTGAGCCTGCTGGGCAGGAGGAGCTCCAGGAGCTGCACTGCCATCAACAGAGCCATTGCTGAGATCACAGTGCAGCCAAGGCCTCAGCCCTGGGGCCAAGGAAAGCCCAGCCCCTCTGAGGGCTCTGACAGCACCATCACAAAGAGACTGTGCAGGAGCAGCACTGAGGTGTCAGAACGCTCCGTGCCCCCCTCCCCCTGTGTGCTGGCTGGCACAAGTAAGGGCTCTCTCCAGCATGTTGTACTGCCTTGTCCTGTGGCCTCACTAATCCCTGCTTCCCTCACCTCTGCCACTCTTGCTAGGTTTGTGGATAGGCATAGAACATGGATTTGTGGGGTTTTGAAAGAAAAATCTGCTGGCTAAATGGTTGAAGTTGCTGTAGCTGTGCTAACAAATAGTGTGTAGTACCTTTGGGGTATGAGCTTGATGTGTCAGTAGTTGGCCTTTCTGCTCAGGTAAGTGAGGGAGGAGGCAGGGAGTCTGCCTGTTGGAGATGTCTTTTTCTGTTCTTTAAATCATTAATTTCTGGGAATACTTCTGGGAATAATTATAAAGCCCCCTTAATTGTATTATGGTCCTAATTGCACCATAATGAAGCAACAGACGAAGGCCTGTACGTTCTCTACTGTGTTACAGCTGATTTCTCTGAAACACAAGAAATTAGTGGTACTGAGGTAAAAATATGCTGGAAGTTGGTTGAAATGTTAATGCCAGCTGTCTTTGTGGGTCACTCACAGATCTGCTGCAGCCTCACCTAGAAAGAATCGCAGTGGAAGCTCTGCAGATCTGCAGTTTGCTGCTGCCGCCCCCGAAGCGCAGGAAGCTGCAGCTGCTGATGAGGATGATGGCCAGGATCAGTGGCAGTGTTGATATGCCACGGCTGCACGATGCCATGGGCACCAGGTCCTTGGTAAGAGAAGGAAAATTCTCCTCTTAGAATAATGCACAGGATTCTTCAGTCTGATTTCTCACCCAGCTGCCGTTTAGAATCGCAGACCGGTTTGGGTTGGGAGGGACCTTAAAGCCCGTCTCACTCCAGGTTAAACCTGGCTCTTGGTGTGTGTGTGAGGGCTGGGTTAGGTTGGCTCTGCAGGTTTTAATCACCTCACTTGTCTCAAGATGACCAATTGAAGATTTAGGTGTAAATTAGATGTAGGAAGGAATTCTTTATCCAGAGGGTGGGGAGGCCCTGGCACAGGGTGCCCAGAGCAGCTGTGGCTGCCCCTGGATCCCTGGCAGTGCCCAAGGCCAGGCTGGAGGGGCTTGGAGCAGCCTGGGATAGTGGAAGGTGTCCATGTCCCAGCCCAAACCACTCCAGGATTCTATTCTATGATTCTGTGATGTTCATTTTTCTATAGGTTAAGCCTTTTCCTGTTACTACCTTTTTACAATACATATTTTTAATTAAAAGTGCTGCTCAATTCCAAAAAAATTAATTCAGATGAGGGAACAGCGAGGACTTTTCCTCCTTGTGTGACCACACTTGGAAGTTGGTACTGGAGAATTTGTGCCACTGCAGAGTGGAGAGAAGGCAAAGGAATCCCAGAGCTCTGTGTTCTGAGGTGATGCTGAACTCATTCCAGCTGATCCAGACGTTCTCCCGCTGCGTGCTGCGCTGTGCAGAGGAGGAGGACCTGGATGAGCTGCTTTCCACACGCTTGGTTTCCTTCCTGATGGACCACCAGCAGGAAATATTCCAGGTCCCAACTTACCTGCAGGTTGCTGTGCGAGATCACCTCGAGTACCTGAAGATGGCTCAGGTTGGTGCCGTGAGAGCAGTTCAGATTCGTTTGTTAATTGTTACTTCTGAAGGTGGGAAGATGCAAATGAGCCCAGGATAGTTTGAATGTGTAGATATTAATTATCTTCTGGTTTGCAGCTTGTGAGTGGGTGTGGGTGTTCATTAGGTACTTACTCAAATAGTACAGAATGAGTTGAGCACACGCTGAGCCCTTTTTCTTTCAGTGCAAACAGGAAAAAGAAGAAATTTGTGCCATCTTGCCGACGTATTCCTACTGCAAACAAATCACTCCTCAGGAGTTCGAAGAACAAAAGGTCTCCACCTCGCAGGCTGCGGTGGCAGAGCTCTTGGAGAACATCATCAAGGATAAAAATCTCTCTGTGAAGGACAAAAAGAAAAAGTTAAAACAGGTGAGTTCATTTCATCTGCTGCTGCAGTGCCTTTGTGAGAGCAGGGCTGAGGCACCAGAGCTGGGGCAGGAGAGGAGCAGAATGTGCTGGGAAATGTTTGTGCTCGAGAGCTTCTGAGTGCTTTGTGTGCTCTGCTTGGGATTGTAGAGATGGTTCCTAATGCTGCATCCTCTGGAGCCAGGCTGGGAGAGCTGGGGGTGCTCCCCTGGAGAGGAGAAGGCTCCAGGGAGAGCTCAGAGCCCCTTGCAGGGCCTGAAGGGGCTCCAGGAGAGCTGGAGAGGGACTGGGGATAAAGGCATGGAGGGACAGGACACAGGGAATGGCTTCCCAGTGGCAGAGGGCAGGGAAGGATGGGATATTGGGCAGGAATTGTTCCCTGGGAGGGTGGGGAGGGGCTGGGATGGAATTCCCAGAGCAGCTGTGGCTGCCCCTGGATCCCTGGAAGTGTCCAAGGCCAGGATGGACACTGGGGCTTGGAGCAGCCTGGGACAGTGGGAGGTGTCCCTGGGGTGGCACTGGATGGGCTCTGAGGTCCCTCCCACCCAAACCACTCCATGATAATCCAGCCTTTGACTCTGCCTGGCAGCAGTGGTGTTCAAATAATGGTGTAAAACCAGTATCAAATTACTCTGCTGGAGATCCTGCTCTCCATCCAGTGATTCCTGATGGAATTACAGCCTGGATTCCTGAGGTGCACTGGCCACCCAAGTCACCATTTCCATGCCATAGGTGGGTTTCAATTCAATAGGTGTTAAAAGCAATAATTTTTGGCTTTAAGAGGCCAAACTCTCCCTTCACAGTCCTGAAACATTCTTTCAGTGGCCTCGGCTTTGTGTTTTGTAACATTTGAAGTGCTCGAGATTATCTTGCACTTCTCTGGCCTACCAACATCTTGCCTAATAGTAAGGCTAAAACACAGCAGTTGTGGCAGGATTTAATCCTGGAGGGTTTTTCTTTCCTTTGGCAAGTGTTTGTGCCCAGTGGAATAGTTCTGTGCTTGTCCTGGAATCTCCTAAGCGAGTCTTGTGACTCCCCTTTGAACAAGCAGCTTTTCAGGGCAGGCACACTTGGCTCTGCTGCCCCTCCTGCAGCTCTCACTTCCCTCTGTGTGTTGTGGAGACTTTCTGGGCCTCTCAGAGTGAGCCTGGTTTGGTTCAAGAGCATCAAAACTGCCTGAATGTAAAGAAGAATGGTTAATTACAGTTGGTTAATACTTGGGGTAAGTGGGGAGTGAGAAATGATTCACAGCAGCAGAGGAAAGGGGGGGGAAGGAAATGGGGGCCCAGAAGGGATCCCAGGACTGGAGGTGCCTCAGCAGTGAGAACATCATCAAGGATATGCCCACAGGGATGGGCACTGCCCTGGGCCTGCTGGACGTGCTCTTCCTGATGGGAAATGTTGGGAATTTTGGGGAAAAGCCACTTTTATGGCACTTTCTAGAGGGTAAGGTCCCAGCTGTGCCAACACCAGAAGTTACAAAGGGGGTTGGCTGAATCCATCAGTGGAAAGGTTTGGGTCATGTCCAGATATTTTAGTTTTTCATCCCTTCCTGAGGCCTTGCATGTGGGAAACGGGCAAAATGTCCAGATCACATCTCTGCTTCCAGGTATTTTCATTTTCATGGAATCAGTGTAAACTTTCCTGGGAGAACCCTTCCAAAACAGGCTGAATCTTGGCTCCTTGTTGGGTAAAACACATTTATCCATGGAATTCCTGGAAGGCAGCTCTCCAGGCACAGCAGGCACAGAGTGTGCTCTGGCACAGCTGGATTTTTGGGTGGGATTTCCTTGTCACTGGTGCCTGTTTGTGCTGCAGTTCCAGAAGGAATACCCCCAGATCTACGGGAGCAGGTTCCCGACGACGGAGACGGAAGCGCTGCTCCTGGAGAACAAACCCACCATCAAACAGCCCATGCTGAGCCTCAGGAAACCCAAATTTCGGAGCCTCAGGTACTGATTTCAGCCCACCTGAGCCATTTCTCCCTGCTGGAAGTCTGAGGGATTCACCAAAGGAATTGCTGCAGGAGTTTGGTGCTGTGGAAGGAGGAAATGTTTACATGGACACGGTGCTGGAAGGTGCCAAAATACCTTTTTTTTTGTGTGCAGATACTTTGGAATAACTTCTAAAAGAAAAAAATATTTATCTGTTTACAAATGATTACAATATATTGGAGTAGGAAAATGTGAAAATACACGTAAAGCTGTTGTTAAGCAAAAATTTATATATGGGTTTTTATGGGAAACTAATGACCTGCCTCTTGTTACAACCTTGTAATGTCTGGTCAGGAATTTGTGCCATTTATTGTAGTTTTTATGTGTTTGTGTTGTGACTAAGTGCCTTTTCTATTCTCAAAATGTTTGTCTTTAAACAAAGGAGCTTCAATGAGTTCAGGAGCAGGAGAGCCAGTTTACCATAAATAAATGATTATCTCACTCCTTAAAATGCTTCTTCTGTTCATATCATCTGTAAAACCCTCATCAGCTTCTTGATATTTATTTGTATTAAAAGACTTGAAGTGTATTTGTGACATTTTCATGGAAAATGCATTTTGGATTTGTTGGTGTGACTCTCAAAATAGGAGTGATGGATGATCCATGAAGTGAGAACAGTGGAGCCAGAATACACTGATTTTTCCCTATTTTTTCCAGAGTTGGGGATTTGCTTATTAATTATGATAAGATAAAGGTTCCCTCACAGGAGTATAAATCTGCAGGAGCATTTTTGGGAAAGAATAATTAATAATAATTAATCTACTGCATGGCTCTGAGATCACAGACTGGTTTGGAGTGGGAGGGACCTTAAATCCCACCCAGTGCCATGGCAGGGACACCTCCCACTGTCCCAGGGTGCTCCAAACCCCATCCAGCCTGGCCTTGGACACTGCCAGGGATCCAGGGGCAGCCACAGCTCCTCTGGGAATTCTGTTCCAGGTCCTCCCCTCCCTCACAGCCAGGAATTCCTTGCTACATCTGTGACCCTGAGCCTGTCAGTTCTCTCCCAAAAAATACCATTTTTCTCCTTTTTTAAAAGGATTTTGTAAGTGAGAAACCCAGATCAGGCTCGTTTTACCCTGTTTTAATGATGCCTTCATGTCCTGTGGGTAACTTTGTGCTTTCAGGGCAGGGGGCAGCTTTTCCTCCCTGGAACCCCTCTGATCAACCCCCTCCAACGCTCCAGCAGCTGCCTGAACTCGCTTCCAACGCTTCCCAAACCCTTCCCTGTTGCATAAATGCTTTGTTTATGTAGTGTTCCAGTTAAGTAACTTATTAGGTGAGAAGCTCACATTTCCCAGGATTTGGCTTTCAAAGGCCTGCCCTCATTATTCCCAGTTCCTGATCCAGGTTATTTAATGTTCCCTTCTAAGGTTTTGACAGAACTCAACCAAAATGGGAATAAAGAGAGAAATTACGATATAATTATGGTTATTTAATACAAAGGGTTAATGGGAGGCCTCAGTCAAAGGTTTTCTGTGAGAAGCCTTAAATGAACCCTTGTGCAAGTGGAAACACTGCCTTGAAAGAGGGAGCAGACAAACAAAACCAGGGAACGAAGCCAATGCTCACGTGCTGGTTGTAGCAGCAGAGGGAACAGGGATGGTTAATGTCTCTTTTTGTCCCTTCACCCCATTTTGGAGCCCTGGAGCTGTTTCCAGTTGGAAGTTTAAAGTTGCTCTTCACAGCACTGTTGTTTTCCTAAGTGGTGACTTACTGAAGGTGGTTCTTGGTGATGAGTGGAGGAGGCTGAGGGGAGACCTCGAGGGGCTGCAGCTCCTCCCAGGGGACAGCTCCGATCTCTGTTCCCTGGCAGCTGGGACAGGACCCAGGGAACAGCTGGAGCAGGGTCAGGGCAGGGTCAGGGTGGATTTTGGGAAAGGTTCTTCCCCCCGAGGGTGCTGGGCACTGCCCCGGCTCCCCAGGGAATGGGCACGGCCCCGAGGCTGCCACAGCTCCAGGAGCTCCCAGGGTGGGATTTTGGGGTGTCTGTGCAGGGCCAGGAGCTGGATCAATGATCCCTGTGGGTCCCTCCCAGCTCAGGAGATTCCTTGATGTTTGACACCAGCATTTTCTTCTCTCTTGGTGTCTCCAGTGTCACATCATTCCTGGGAGAGGCTCTGGAGGAGCCAGGACGGTCCCTGCAGTGCCGAGTGCCGCTGCCAGCTCCCGGCACAGCTCCAGCGCCCTCCGTTTCACTCCTCCCTGGGTTTTTTTTTTCTTTGTAATCACTTCTGCTTGGGAAGAATTTAGGTCTCAGAAAAACAGTGAAAGCCCCTTTTTGTGTGAACAGCAGGACAAAAGCTCCCAAAGCCCAGGGAGGATTTTGGTGCTGAAAGCCGGCTCTGTTCCCGGGGTGCTCTCATTGGTGGGGGCTCTTTTGGGATGGGGCTGCCCTGGGCAGGGCTCAGCACCCCATAAATACCCAGCACAGCTCTGCCTCTGTGCTTGGCTCTGGAGGCTCAGGCCCTTCATCCAGGAGGATGTACAGCCAGTGAGTATTCCTGAAGCTTGTCTCTAGGGGAGCACATCCCAGATGGAGCATTGCCTGGGGCTGCTGGGGGGCAGCAGGGTTTGGAGGGGAGGAAGAGGAGGAGGAGGAGGAGGGGAGGTCTCCATGTGTCCGTGCTGGTACATCCCCTGCCAAGGTGTGGTTCTGGTCTGGGGGAACAGACTCAGCTCCAGGTTCCAGAGGATTGACCAGAATTTGGAGCAGAATCATGGAATCCTGGAATGGTTTGGGTTGGGAGGGACCTTGAATCCCATCCCATTCCACCCCTGCCATGGGCAGGGACACCTCCCACTGTCCCAGGCTGCTCCAGCCTGGCCTTGGACACTGCCAGGGATCCAGGGGCAGCCACAGCTTCTCTGGGCAGCACCAGCCTGTGCCTGGTGTGTCTTCATGGGCTTTGCAGTAGATAAAATTGGAGCCCAACAAAAAATTCTTTGCTTTAAAAAAAAAACAAAGAAAAAAAGCAAAAAGGCAAAAACCCAGGCTTTTCGAAGAGCTGGGAGCTACAACTGGATTTTGCTTCCTGCTGATTCAGATATCCTGGCTTTGTTGGGCTGCAGTATGGGGCTGTCCCCTCGGTGTCCCTGTCTCTCCTCATGCTCAGGACAGTTCTCAGGAGCTGTTTGGAGCCTCAGAGCCTTTCCCCACAGGAAAGCTGCTTCTCCTCCCTCCCTCAAGTTCTTTGCAAGCCATGGATCATTCTGTCCAGAAAGATCTGTCCCTCCCTGGGAGGGGGCTCACCCAGCTCTGCTCCAGGCTCACCCAGCTCTGCCCCTTTCAGGGTGGAGCATCCTGCTGGAGGCTACAAGAAGCTCTTTGAGACAGTGGAGGAGCTGTCCTCTCCAGTGACTGCCCACGTCACAGGTCGGTCTGGGGCCTCATCTCCTCCTGCTCTGCTTTGTTCCTGCAGCTCAGGGGCTTTACAAAGGCTGGATGGGAAGGAGCTCACAGGGCTGGTGATTTGGGTAGAGAAAGGTCAGGTTGGGTGTGGGAGGATCTTCAGCCATTTCAGTACTGAATGTCTTGGTCCAGAGCAGGTGGGGGGGTGAAGAAAACAGAGCTAGCTTAAAGAGCTCACGTGTCCATAGACACCGAGTTTAATAAATTAAACAAATGAGGCTGAGGTTTTGTTCTTTTTGCTGTCACGGTAAAACCTCCTTGGTTTGATTGGCCGTGCCCATCGCAGCGCTGCCTCTCCCACAGGCAGGATTCCCACCTGGCTGCGAGGAAGCCTCCTGAGATGTGGTCCTGGCTTGTTCGAGGTGGGCTCGGAGCCCTTCTACCACCTCTTCGATGGCCAGGCGCTGCTCCACAAGTTCGACTTCAAGGAGGGGCACGTCACCTACCACCGAAGGTACGTGCCAGTTCTCCAGTTTTCCAAGGAAAAAGAATCAATAAGGAAGCGTTGGCATGTCTGAAATGCTGGGGACAAGCTGTGCCTGTGGGAGACACCGCTTCTGTTGAGTCCATGTGGTCTTTGGAAGAGCTCTAGCAGTGAGATCACTGAACCCAGATCCAAATGCAGCGTGAGGCTGGGGGAACCTGCAGATCCCAGAGCTGTCACGAGGTTCATCACAGGAATATTTGTATTTGTTGTACAGCCTGTAACAGCCTTTCTCCTCCTGGCCCTCCCAGGTTTCTCCGGACTGACTGCTACGTGCGAGCCATGACGGAGAAGAGGATCGTGATAACGGAGTTTGGCACCTACGCCTACCCAGACCCCTGCAAGAACATCTTCTCCAGGTACCTCGGGGTGGTGCAGACATTGCTGGGATGTCCTACGGAGTTTCTGCTTCCCAGGAGCCCCTGACTGCCTGTTGGTTTTCTCTGCTCAGGTTTTTCTCCTACTTCAAAGGTGTGGAGGTGACGGATAACGCCCTGGTGAACGTCTACCCCGTGGGCGAGGATTACTATGCCTGTACTGAGACCAACTTCATCACCAGGATTAACCCAGACACCCTGGAGACCATCAAGCAGGTGGGTCTTTGTCCTGGGCTCAAAGAGGCGAGAGGAGTAAAACTAAAATGAAAATCACAGAGTCACAGACTGGGGTGGGTTGGGAGAGACCTTAAATCCCACCCAGTGCCACCCCTGCCATGGGCAGGGACACCTTCCACTGTCCCAGGCTGCTCCAAGCCCTGTCCAACCTGGCCTTGGACACTTCCAGGGATCCAGAGGCAGCCACAGCTTCTCTGGGCACCCTGTTCCAGCGCCTCCCCACCCTCCCAGGGAACAATTTCTTCCCAATATCCCACCTAACCACGCATTCCTGTCCCTCCAGACTCTTGTCCCAGGTCCCTCTCCAGCTCTCCTAGAGCCCCTTTAGGCACTGGAAGGATCCCCCCTGAGCTTTCCCTTCTCCAGGCTGAACACCCCCAGCTCTCCCACGGCAGAGGGGCTCCAACCCCTGGAGATTTTCAAGTCTGGGTTGGAGTTTGCAAATCAGAGCTNCGCATTCCTGTCCCTCCAGGCTCTTGTCCCAGGTCCCTCTCCAGCTCTCCTAGAGCCCCTTTAGGCACTGGAAGGATCCCCCCTGAGCTTTCCCCTTCTCCAGGCTGAACACCCCCAGCTCTCCCACGGCAGAGGGGCTCCAACCCCTGGAGATTTTCAAGTCTGGGTTGGAGTTTGCAAATCAGAGCTCAGCTGCAGACTTTGAGAGGAGCTTCCCACCTCCAGAGCGAGGATGTGTTGACTCACAGCACCTTGCAGAGCCGGCGCAAGGAACTTCCCCCCTCGTGCCAGGGAAGCTCCTGACCCTGCCCGTGCTGTTCTCCAGGTGGATCTCTGTAAATACGTGTCCATCAACGGGGCGACGGCTCACCCCCACATTGAGAACGATGGCACCGTTTACAACATCGGGAATTGCTTCGGGAAAAACTTTGCCCTGGCCTACAACATCATCCGGATTCCCCCTCTGCAGGCAGGTCAGTCAGTCCCACCTTGGAGCCAGCTGGGAAACTTTCCCCTTGTAAATAATTTCTTTATCCTTTAAATGAACTTTGTCATTGAGTTAGGTTTCTTTCAAGCTCCTTTAGATTTTTTTTTTTTTAATGTTGTATTTAAACCACTTCCAGGTGGTTTGTAACAGATGGATTTTGTGTTAAAGGCAGAAGTTTGCTGGGTAGATGCTGTAAGTCCAGACTAAGTGTGGGTGAGACCTCCATAACCTCTCCCTTGTCCCATTCCAGACAAGCAAGACCCCATGAACAGGTCGGAGGTGGTGGTGCAGTTCCCCTGCAGTGACAGGTTTAAGCCCTCCTATGTCCACAGGTAACATTCCATGGGGTCAGCTGGAACCAGGGACTGGTTCTCACATGTAATCAGCAATGAAAATTAGGTGATTAACCAAAATCAGGGGCATTCTGAGCAATGATGCATGTACTTAAGATGAGCAACTCCACAGTTTTTGTCCCAACTGACCCCAAAGAGCCTGATGTGCTCCCCTGCCTTTCCCAACAGCTTTGGGCTCACCCCAAACTACTTTGTGTTTGTGGAAACACCAGTGAAAATCAACCTCCTCAAGTTCCTCTCCTCCTGGAGCCTTTGGGGAGCCAACTACATGGACTGCTTCGAGTCCAACGAGACCATGGGGGTAAGCGTGGGGTCATCCCAAACTGGGCTGCACTGGGCAGCCAGACCTGGGTTGGGAGGTCCATGGTCTTGGTGTTACCTTTGTTTCCCTGAGCCTAAGCCCCAGCTGTGTGTGGTTTTGAGGTGTGGCTTCACGTGGCAGAGAAGAAGAAAGGCAGGCTCCTCAACCTCAAGTACCGCACCTCGGCCTTCAACCTCTTCCACCACATCAACACCTACGAGGACAACGGGTTCCTGATCGTGGACCTGTGCACCTGGAAGGGGTGAGTCCAGGGCTCCCTGGGCATCACAACTGCCCCTTGCACCAGACTCCCTGCCAGGGCTCCTGCCCCATTTACTCCAAATTCAACATTTTAATTAAGAGGGGAAACTTGAAGTATGGGCCTTCAGAGAAACTTGCATCAACCCATCTAAACATTCACACGTGGTGACATGGAGACTATACAGCATGGAGCTCTCCAGAGGTGCAGGGAGCCTGTTTGACACTCATTCTGCAAGAACAAATTATTTTTATCTTTTATTTACTTTTATCTTTAATAAATGTTAGTGACTGCTGAAGGGTGGATGCTATTCTGGCTCCTGGGACTGCAGTGAGCAGGGTGTGGGTGAGGTTTGAATGCTGCTCTTCGTGCAAACACAGAAATGTGGCGTTGAAATGATGAGGCTCAACCCTGTGTTGGCTGCACACCCAGGACACCCTGAGCTGAGCTGATCCTGGCACAGAATCATGGAATTCCAGACTGGTTTGGGTTGGAAGGGACCATAAAACTCATCTTGTCCCACTCCCTGCCATGGTCAAGGACACCTTCCACTAGAGCAGGTTGCTCCAAGCCCCTTCCCGTGCTTGTGTTGCACACCAGGAGCTGCTGGGTTTTCCTGCCAGGGGCTGTGGTGCACACACAGCTCAGCTCTGCCGAGGGGCTGCACTGGGGCTTGTGTCACTCTGTCTGCCCAGAGAAGCTGTGGCTGCTCCTGGATCCCTGGAAGTGTCCAAGGCCAGGTTGGACAGGGCTTGGAGCACCCTGGGACAGTGGAAGGTGTCCCTGCCCACGGGGCTGGGACGAGATAAATTTTAAAGTCCCTCCAACCCAAACCATTCTACAATTCTACTGAATTTTAGGCAAAAAACACCTGCACTTCACCCCCACTTGCAAAGCCCAGCTGTGTTTCACTCTCTGTGATGCTGTTTTGTGCAGGTTTGAGTTTGTTTACAATTACCTGTACCTGGCCAACTTACGGGGCAACTGGGACGAGGTGAAGCGGCACGCGGAGAAGGCCCCGCAGCCCGAGGCCCGCAGATACGTCCTGCCCCTGAGCATCGACAAGGTACTGGAGTCTGCACCACTCCCTGCCAGGGCTCCTGCCCCATCTCCTCCAAACTCAACATTTGCATTAAGAGGGGAAACTCGGAAGTATGGGCCTTCAGAGAAACTTTATATTTTCTTTAGCTGATCAATGTTTTTCTAGTGGTTGCCAAGAGAGGTTGTGGCCGCCCCATCCCTGGAAGTGTCCAAAGCTGGGTTGGATGGAGCTCTGAGCAACTGGTCTCGTGGAAGGTGTCCCTGCCCATGGCAAGGAAAATGAGATGAGCTTTGATGTCCCTCCCAACCCAAACTCTTTGATGGCTCCGTATGTTACCGTTCACGGCGGAGCCTGTGGGGCAGCAGTGAATCCCAGAGCTGCTGATAGCACAGAAGGGAGCAGCCACAGCGCAAACATGAGTGGTTAAATCCTCCAGCCCTCGGTGTGAGGTCCCTGGAGCTGCCAGCCTGGCACAGACAGAGCTCTGGGGCTGGCAGCTGGGTTCCTTTCCCTGACCCTGCTCACGGTGGCCGGCGGGTGGGCCGAGGGCTGCCGGGGATGCTGCTCAAGGGAGCTGCTCATGGAGCTCGCTGGGCTGTGGATCAAGTGAGAAGTGCAAGCCCACGTGGCAGCGCTTAATGAAACCTCTGAATGCCTTCAGGAGGGAGGGGAGTTGTGTTTAGGCTGAGGAACGGGACAGTTCTTGCAGCACTGCCAAGAACACGGCAGCAGTCGCCTCCTGCCGCTCGCCGAGGCTCTGCCGCGCGTCGCCGCTTTCCCTGTTCTGTGCTGTTTGCTGCAAATAAACTGAACGTTTTCTCCAGTGTTTTGGGTGTTTCTCTTTGTCACAGGCTGACACAGGGAAGAACCTGGTCACCCTGCCCTACACGACAGCCACGGCGACGCTGCACAGCGACGAGACCATCTGGCTGGAGCCAGAGGTGATTTTCTCAGGGCCACGTCACGGTACGACGACGCCCCACAGCTCCCCCAGGCCACAGCAGCAGGAGTGCTGCCTGCACGCCCTGTCCCACTGATCCTCAGCATTTCTATCTTTGTTTTTTCCTTGTAGCCTTTGAATTCCCCCAGATCAACTACAAGAAGTACGGTGGGAAGCCGTACACGTACACCTACGGGCTGGGGCTGAACCACTTTGTCCCAGACAGGGTAATTATCAACCACCGGGGGGATGGCTTCAATTTGGGGACAACAAAGAGTATTTCTGAGCTCTGGGGTTTTGGGTTTTCCCCACCTTTAGCTTTGCAAGCTGAACGTTAAAACCAAGGAGACCTGGGTGTGGCAGGAGCCGGATTCGTACCCGTCGGAGCCGATCTTCGTTTCCCACCCGGATGCGCTGGAGGAAGATGATGGTAATGCTGGTGGGGTTGGTGGCATTGGGAAAAATTGGGATTGGGAAGGGCTGTGTCAGCTGGCACCAGGCTGGCTGCAGGGCTGTGCCACAGCTGGGCAGGGCAGAGCCTGCAGGCAGCTCCTGGATGAGATAGGATAGGTGCTAACGCTGGCCGTAAATTTCTGAGGAAACACGGGAAAATTAGAACTAGAATCATGGAATTTTGGGGTTGGGAGGGACCTTAAAACTCCTCCCATTCCCCTGCCATGGGCAGGGACACCTTTCACTATCCCAGGCTGCTCCAAGCCTTGAACTTGGCCTTAGACACTTCCAGGGCTGGGGCAGCCACAGCTTCCCTGGGCAGCCTGTGCTGTGTCCCTCAGGATGGATGGTCACACACCACTCCCAGCATTTCCAGTATCCCAAGTCCCAGGGCTGCTCTCACAGAGCCCAGCCGGGGTCAGACAGAGCCCACACCCACCTGGGCCACACCCGTTGTGTTGTCACCTTGCAGGGGTGGTGCTGAGCATCGTGGTGAGCCCGGGGGCGGGGCCCAAGCCTGCCTTCCTCCTCATCCTCAACGCCAAAGACATGAGCGAGGTGGCCAGGGCCGAGGTGGAGGTGAAGATCCCCGTGACATTCCATGGGTGCTTCAAGAGAGCGTGAGCACACACAGCAACACCTGGCCTGGGCTTCTTCCAGCTCCCAAAAGGTGCAGTCTCCGTTTACAGGTGACCCCAAACTCCTTCCACAGCCCTCTGCACTTGTGGGGCTGCTTCACTCAGATCCAGCAGTTCAGTCTTGTCGATGATTCTTCAAAATGGTCAATCAGGTCTTTTTTAAATGCACCCTCTGGTATTATTTCCTGTTAAACCACGAGTTTGGGGTGGTGGAGAGGTTTTGTTTGTGCAAAATTAAACTTTGTAGCTGCAGCAGAGTGAAGGATGCTGAAAGAGCACAGAGTAACCTCATCACTTTTACAGATGGAAACATTGTGTACCACAGGCTGTGCTCTGTTAGAGGATTGAGGATTTTTTAGCCTACAGTGAAGGATTATGGATTTAAATTCCATCGTGGTCATTGCTGTAGTATCCTCAGAGCAATCCCAGTGGAGCCTTTCCACAGCTGCTTTGGGAATCCCAGGTGGGTGGCAGGTAGAGTTTTGTTCTTCACTGAGGCTGCAAACTGCACACCTTCCCCTGTGTGTTTGCTCTTTTCCCTTTCTTTTGTCCAAGTGCAGTTCCTGGATTTCTGGATTTCATGTTAAAACACAGACATGAAAAAATCAAGCAATTGTTACCCCTTGGGCTGACTTTGCTTCCTACAGATGTTCAGCTTAATCCTTCCTTCTCCCACAAACTTCCAGCTGATGTTAAAAGAGGCTACGGTTGAAAATAAAAATTTCCTGCTAGTAGATTTAAAATCTGGGATTCTTGTTTGTCTTCAGTTGTTCAACATTTTTATTAATGGTATCAAAGAATGAGAAAATCTTTACACTCAGAGTTCTGTCAGAGGGTTCTGGTTTGAGAGGGCTGCAGTTACATCCTGATGATGGGATAGGGACAGCGAGACACAGCCTGGGACTTCTTCTGTTCCATGATCTCCAAGCACTGGGCAATCACCTAATTAGAAACAAAAAGCAATATAAATAATGAGCCTCAAACAAAAAAAAAAAAACCAGTAAAACTCACTAGTTCTGCACTTATTTATTCCTTCTTTTTGTGAAACACTGAACACAGTAAAATGAACAGTTCAGCTCTCACATATTTTCATGTGTAGCTCATAAAGTGGGGATTTCAGGGCTCTAGGACTGAAAAAAACTTCTTGGTGCTCTCCCATTATCAAAGTTCCCATAAACTCCATGAAAATATTTACCATCCACATAGTTCCATAAATCTGTACCATATTTAGAAGGGTTGTGTTGTGATTTAACCCCAGCTGAAACCAGGATAGATTGAGATCTTCAAGTAAACAAACTTCAGAAGTGCAGAGAACATTTTTATTGCTAATAAACAATCTAACAATGAAAAATAAAAGAACAAAGGCAGCAGCTTTCAGAAAGAACCTAATGGAGGGAGGGAGGTCTGCCAATTTCAAATCAATAAAAAGGCAGGGAGGTATCCCAAATGGACACAGTAAATTAAAAACAGGAAGGAAAAATTACAAAAAGCAGCAGCCTAGGATAAAAGAATGGAAATAAAAGGAATTCTGAGGAGCCTGAACATCAAAGAGTGAAGATCTGGGTAATTATATGGACAAAAAGGATTCAGATGCAGAATCAAATCATGGTAAAGTAAAGGAAGGGCTCAGTGAGGAAATGCTGTGGTCAAGGAACCAGAATTCAAGAGAAACTTTTTGGATAAACTGATAGGGAAGAGACAGGATGAGAATTACAGAAATTCCATGGAGTGAGAAATGGCAGCCCCAGGTCTGGAATCAGCACCTTGAGAGAGTCATGTTCACCCCTTGTGAGACTGGAGAATAAAATGGCCTAAAAGCAAAACCCACCTTTCTGGTGTCTTGAGGTAGAATGATCCCATCATCCCAGAGTCTGGAAGAGGAGTAAAAGGCACTGCTTTCTTCCTCTAGCCTGGAGAGGGCAGAGAATAGAACAGGCTTAAAAGCACAAGAAAAACAGCAGAGCAGTGAAAAAACCCTACAGATGAAACAGAAAAATACATCCCTCTGAAGAGAATGGGCTGCTGTTAAAATTAATCAGAAACCAGCAAATTAAAAGAAACCAGCTGACCATTCTGCAGTAATGGGAAGATCCTAACAGGAAGACATAGAATTACATGGAAATTGAAAACAGTTTTCCAGTAGATTCATGTTTGCTTCATCAGTGTGGGATGCGTTGCTCTGTAAGATGAACAAAAGTAGGTGATTTAACAATGAAATTCCTGTAAGGTTTATATTGAATGTCCTTACTTTGCCTTCAGCTGTTTCAGCTCCAATTCCTCTCCTGCCCAGTCCCCATCTGCTGGGACTGTGGGGAAACGTCGAGGATCCACGAGAGCAACTCTTGCATTGGGCCAGAGGAACAGAAAGTTTGGACTGAATGATCTCCCACACTACAAGAAAAAAAACCCAAAGAACAGAACAATGTTCAGAACAGATCATCATGAGATGAATCATAAAAAGGTGTCAGTGGGATGGCACAGCCAAGGGCAAGGCACAAATGGAACACATTGTAAAGCATTACTGACCCAGGTCGTGGATCAGCACAGACACCCTGTGCTAGGAACCATCCCCACTGCCTCCAGCAGTGCTATTTGAATATTTAACTTTGAATTCCAAGCACTTCCATGTTTAATTCTTCCATGTTGGCTTTTCAGCAGTCACACACCGTGTTGCATTTCTTACTTAAATATTAGTTCAGAGCTCGAGTCACCCAGCTGTGTTTCAGAAATGCAGTGACACTGTCCCACTGCTCCAGGTGTGTCCCCAAGCCCTGGTGTCACCCCGTACCATGATGTAGCTGTCACTCCCAAAGCAGCCTCCAATGACAATGGTTATTTTGGGAACAGCAGCACAGGCAACTGCAGCCATCATGGAGGCCTGGGCCTTCAGCCTGTTGGAATGAGCCTCTGCCTGCAATGAAAATAGATATTTTAGATCCTTGAAGACTTTATTCTAGATTCCCTCCACTTCTACCAAACTTGTATTTCTAAATCATTCATTTTTTACAGCTCTGCAGAAACAGATCTGGGATCTAAAGGATGTTTTATTCTCCCTAGCCCAGGACAAAACCTACTGTGCTTTAATGCCTTCGCTTTAAAAAGAGAAATAGCCAATTTTCTGGAGTGCAGAGTTATCAGAGGAATCAATAAGCTGTATTTCAATGTCAAAAGCACTCCAAAGTCCAAGTTTTTTACATGCCTTGCTAACTGAACAGTATCACTTTATATCAGCATCCAGGCCTGCTTAAAATTCAAATCAGTATGTTCTTAAATCTTAGCAAACTCATAATCTTAGCAAAGTCATTACGAAGCTTCGTGGTTTAAGCCATCAAGAGTGGTTGAAGAATTATTTTCCTACCAGTTTATACATTTTAAAAAGCACAACAAGAACTAGAAACTGCTTAAAATATATTTTAATAAACTTGCCATACCTGGGAGATGCTTGCAGGCCCTGCTGGCTGTGGAGCAGTGTTTTGGAGGAAGAGGATGGGAATTCCCCTCTGGCCACAGAGCTGGACAAAGTGGCTGCCCTTGAGAGCAGCGTCGTGAGCCAGCTCCCCGTTGTTGGCCACTATCCCCACCAAGTGCCTACAGAACAAACATGGGCAGTTGGACTCCATGATCTGAGAGGTCTTTTCCAACCTCAACAATTCCATGATTCTCCCTTTTGAACCCTAGAAATGATTGGAGTGGTGGAAAACCTGCTGAGGACACAAAAGCTGTTGAGGAATGCACGCCCATCCATTTGGATGCTGAATGTTCCCAGCCATACCCTTCCACATGGCCAAATCCTGTCACCAGTGTTGTTCCATAAGCAGCCTTGAACTCCTGGAATCTGCTGCCATCCACCAGACGGCTCAGAACCTGCAAAGAAAGAGACAGACTTTCCTAGAGAAGTTGAAGTGAAAATAGGAGAGTTCTGCTAAAAGAAATGCTCTGTTCAAATAGCAGCAGACCTGAGTTATGCAAGAGAGGGTCTTTGGGTGACTTGCTAAATACTCAAAATGCACAAACCATCCAATTTGTGTTTAGTTTAATTACCAACTGTGTATTTTAAGACAAAGGCCAACTCCAAAATGATTTCAGTTTTACAAAGCACAGTTGTTCCTGTGCATAAAAATGTAAAAAAGCAAAACCCAAACCCCAGTGTGTGCAGTTTCAGGTTTTGTGCATAAGAAATGCTTGGCTCACATGGCTCATGCTTTTTTCCAACACAGTTAAAAGCTGCTTTCAAAGCTTTCTACAGTCAATTCCCTCAAGTGCAGGGATTTACCACTGGAAAAGATACTGGATTCACACCCTTGGAGATGAAATCTCATGTGGAACACAATGAAAACAGCGTGGGCAGCTCTGCATGTCTCTGCTTAAGCATTAGCACGTGTCCCAACCTCAAACAAGTTTATTTTGAGCTGTGTTGTTTTTCAGTCAGTAATTTCACCATTTCTTTTACAAGACACAACCTTGAACACTTGGGAAAAGCCAAAAAGGCAGGGGAAGAGAAAACCAGATATTAACAGGTTGTATGTTCTCAAAGCAGCCAACACAATGCAAGACATGCTGACATAAAGTATCCCAAAAGTGCATGGAAAAAAGACGGCCACTGGCACAAACTGGGATTATTTTATCTCCAGCAGGATTTCAGGTTAAATATTTTCTATAGTCCCACAAAATGGTTGCCATCCTGCTTTGGTGCAGGCTTAAGACAGGCTGGCAACAGACAAAGTAATTCAGAATAACACCTGGAGCTGTGGGATAGAGCAGAGTGAAGGATGCAGGAATGAGATCCCTGTTCCCTTACCAGTTTGACAGGAAGAGTAGAGCCATAACCCAGTGGTGCCAGGCCCAGGAGCTCCTCAGGGCTGTACAAGGGACTGTCATGATCCCTGTCCTCCTCTGGCCCTGGCTCACAGTTTAAGGTGGAGACAACATTCCGAATGCACTCATAGGCCTCCTCTTCTGAGGGTGCAAAATGGTCAGCACAGCCACTGACTCTAGGAGAGAGAGACATTAATTAGCACTGAATTAATGAGTCCTGAATTCTGAGAGGAGTTCCAAACTCTAGGAAAAAAAGCTGAGACTCTCCAAATGCCCTGTGGAAATACTGTGTGATTTGGTTCTGTATGAATGAGCTGAAAGCAGCAGCCCAGTGGAATTTGTGTGCAGTCCAATCCCAAATCCAATTCACAGTAAGGAGAAGCCCTTCCCTGTGACTTTTGTGTTTCTCTTCTCTTAAAGAAACACCTTTGAATTTATTTTCATGATGCTGTTGTTGCAAACAATATCAAAAAGGGAAATCAGGGGAAGAAACTTGAGGAATTATTTCAAAATGAGTGGTTGCAGCCAAGATATAAAGACAGGAATGTATTCCATGTAGCATAGCTGGGTTAAATATGTGTATTCTGGAAAACACTTGGAAAAGAGGAGATAGTATCCCTCTCCTATAACTGCTCCCTGTGAGGCACAGAGGAAATGACTTGCCTCAACTTGTTCAAAAAGCATGTGGAACAATACAGATCCAAATCCAACCTGTCCAGTCCCTGCCTCACCCCATAAATAACCTAATTTTCCTTCCATCTGGCTGATTTAACCCAAACCCCTGAACCTGAGAAGGCAAACCAGTGTAACCACAGGTTCCCCTCTTAGTCCTGATCTGAAATGCCAGTGCCAAATTCCCTTAAAGCTGAGCATGCCAAATTCTCTGGTATTTCTGAGATATTGCACATACTGTGAGTGAAGCCTGGCTCCTCCAAGCTCCTCAGGAGAGACATCTTCCCCCGTGGCAGCTTTCACCAGGGGTGGCCCAGCAAGGAACAGGGTCCCAATTTGGTCTATGATCACGCATTCCTCGGCCATGGTGGGCACATAGGCACCTCCAGCCACACAGGAGCCACACACCACGGCCACCTGAGGGGACACAAACCATGCTGGAGAGGGGACAGGAAAGGCAAAACCAAAGTCTAAAGTTGTTACAGTAATGCAGAAGGTGCTAAATCACAGCTTGGGGAACAAAGCAGAGACAGAAATACCAGCAGGAATGAGATTTACTACACATTTACACCTTCCTTACACCCCATGGCACTGTACCTGAGGGATTCCCATGGCAGATGCGATTGCCTCGTTGTAGAAAACCCTGCCCCCGTGCAGCTTGTCAGGAAACAGCTCTGACTGAGGGACAGGGAAAAGAAAAAGGGATTTTTAATATTAACTACAAAAGCTGAGGGTTCCTCTTCACTCCATTCATTCCCAAACACACCAAAACTGACACTGGGAAGGCCCCCATTAATAATCACCACTGAACCTTTCACATACAGCATTCATTATGGTTTTTATTCCTTTATATATTGTCAAATCCCCCAAAAATACCCATGTGCTTTGAAAGCAGGGGTTAAGTTTTGTGATTTTTTCTGAAATCAATATATTCTACACAAACTGACTGTAAATGTGGAGAAGGGAAGGGTGGTGGTTCTGCTTTAGCTGTGAAACGCCTTCAGCAGTTTCCTTTTCTACTGAGTTTTGGATACAACTCCAGGTAAAAACTTTTCCTGTGTGCTTGCCCTCAGTGTGGAGAGAGAACAACTACAGTCTGCATGAGAGGGTGATCTCTGCCTTTTGCAAAAGAACTTGTACAAATTCTTATTTTGCAGTCAGAATTGCAAAAACTCCACTTCTAAAGGCCACAGAGCTCAGTGCATCACAGGACAATAAAACAGAGAATACTTTAAAGGTTCTGAGGTGAAAACAGACACCTCACACCATGTACTCATTTGTTAAAGACACAAAAGCAGTTCAGCACACTCACTGGAGTTCCTAATCTCTGATTAGGCAGGAGATGCAAGATTAGGCCAAGTGATGAAATAAATACTGGTGTTTTCTGCTCTGCAGAGGTGCCAGCAGTACCTGCAGGGGCAGGAAGGCTCCCCCACTGTCCACGAGGTGCACAGACAGCAGCCTGTTCTCCATGGCAATTTCCTGGGCTCTTAATTGTTTTTTCAATCCAATTGGGTAAATTGTTCCTCCTTTCACAGTGGCATCATTTGCAATGAAGACACACCAGACCCCACAGATTTTGCCAATTCCTGTAAGAGGTACCACAGATATTTGTCAGGACTCTCTAGAACAACAGACAAAGCAAGGGGGGTATATTTTATCAGGAGTTGTTTTTTCAGTAATGCCACCTCAAGAAGCTCCAAATTAAATTGAAAATATCACACATGGGAAGAAATCTACCCTCTTCTCTGGAATAACAGTATTTTAAAAAATAATCTAAATGACAGAAGACAGAACCTTAAATAAATTTCCTTGCTCCTGGTTACAATGTAACAAAAAATACACTGTGACTCCCAAGCCTTGAGGTAAAAGGGAAGGCAATTAAAAATTACCCCTATAAAACTGAAACATATAACAATCTGTGATGAAAAAAAGAAGATTTTCATACTGTTCTTCTAGTTACTTTCAAAACTGGAGCTACTCTTCAAAATGCAATTTTGCTGATATTGAATGAAATGGAATTTCATTGAATTTCAACGAAATTTGATTTTGAAGAGCTGTTCCAGTTTAGAGACAATATTTGCATAGAAAATGCATTGAAAAACACTTCAAAATGTATGTCACAGCTCCTGTTTCTCACAGTAACTTTGTTCCCTCTCCTTTAAGAGGCAACAGCTGGTTTGACTTATCACCCTACATTTATTGAGACAAAAATCAGTAAATAGAATAAATTACTAAATCTAAAAGAAATGAAAGAATTTTTTACAGGTTTCTCCCAGATTTATAATAATAATAATAGTAATAATAGTAAAAAAAATAATAATACAGCAGTGGCTGAACTCTTCCCTGTTGGGAATAAGAACTGGATAAAACAAGTGTTCGCTTTTCCTAGGAAAGCACTTAAGACACTAAAATATCCCATAAACCTTATTCCACGCATCCTTTTTCCTTCGGTTTTCCTTTCCCAGTCCCCCCAGCATTCCATTAGCAGGCATTACCCGTGAGGCAGCCGGCAGCAGGGACATCCCCGTAGGGCATGTCCATCCCTGCGAGCGGGGACAGCTCCAGGAAATCCCCCTCATCCAGGAGCAGCCTCAGGCGCTCCCGCACGAACAGCTTCTTGTTGCGCTGCGTGTGCCGCAGGATGGCGTTTTCTCCCCCTCCTTTCTTCACCCTCTCGAGCAATTCCGAGTATCTGATGGAAAAAAAAAACCCC
>VZTH01013951.1:29509-41796 GCA_013397815.1 Aleadryas rufinucha
CCGCTGCCTCAGCTCCCCGGCTCCCGCTGCCTCAGCTCCCCGGCTCCCGCCGCCTCAGCTCCCCGGGCCCCGCTGCCTCAGCTCCTCGGGCCCCGCTGCCTCAGCTCCCCGCGTCCGCCGCGACCCGGCCGGACCCCCCCCGCCACCGCCCCTTCCTTACCCCGTCCGGTCCGTGCCCGCCTCTCGGGGCGGCTCCGCAGGGCGGCCCGCCCCCGGTGTCCTGTGCCATGTGTGTCGTCTGTCCCCGGTGTCCTGTGCCCTCTGTGTCCCGTGCCCTCTATGTCCCGTGCCCCGAGTGCCTTGTGCCCTGGGTGTCCCCTTCCTTGTGTGTTCTGTGCCCCAGGTGTCCTCTCTCAAGTTTATCATGAGAATATTAAAACTAATTTGATTCTTCTCCTTCCACACCTCATCCCATCCCTGGGCTGCTTCGGTTTGCTGTTGTCAACCATGGCACATCCTTCTAGAAATTACTGCGTGTTGCCTTTCGGTGCCTTCATTAAAATGCATCCCTGCCAGGGAGCTCTTTATCCATATTATCCATATTAATAAGGCTGGGTAGCGATAATTAAGTGATGACTAATATGTTCGTGAGTGAAAGTATCCAGCATGGGCTGGAATTTGTAGGTAAATAAGTTATATATGTTATTAAAAAACCTTGAAGGTGATAATTAAAATTTGCTGGGATATAATAATTTAAAATTATATTTTTTATCCTTTTATAGCTGCAGCAGACAGGACACTCCTCAGTGCTGTGCTCCCCTGTATCAAGAAACTCAATGCAGGTGGAGCTGTGGGAGGTGGTGCTGCTGCCCTGGATGGCTTCAGCTGTCCCATGGCATGTGCCAGAGTCCCTCTGGTTGTCCCAAACCCTGTGACAGGAGAAGGGCTGTGCTGGACCAGGGAGAGCCCAGGGAGAAGTGGGCACAGACCCTCTGCCAGAGCAAATGTAGCATTCAAGGGCAGCACAGACACTCCAGGGAGTCACCACTGCCAGGGCCTCAGCATCCTCCCAGCCAGGAATTCCTTCCCAATCTCCCCCCCATCCCTGCCCTCTGGCAGTGGGAAGCCATTCCCTGTGTCCTGTCCCTCCATGCCTTGTCCCCAGTCCCGCTCCAGCTCTCCTGGAGCCCCTTTAGGCCCTGCAAGGGGCTCTGAGCTCTCCCTGGAGCCTTCTCCTCTCCAGGTGAGCACCCCCAGCTCTCCCAGCCTGGCTCCAGCCCTGGAGCAGCTCTGGGGCCTCCTCTGGACTGGACAATGAAATTTAACAAAACCACTGATCCAGACGTGTTATGGGGACTGATACAGCCACAAGAGGTCCCTGATGGAACCCATGCAGGAATTCAGCAGCTGCTGCACCATTCAGGCTGCTGTGGGGCGTTTTTGGGGATGGTTGTTGCTCATTTCAGTTCTTCCCTCTTTCCCTGGTGTAGCCAGAACTCTTTTCTCCCAGCACTTTGAGAAACTTGTGAGCAGCTGGAGAGGAGACAGAGTCACTGTGCAGCTTTAGAGAGATCTTTTGCATTTTCTGTGGGATTTCATGTGAATTCTTGTGCTCTCTGTGGTGCAGGTGATAACGGGGAAGGAAGGAGTGCTGACAGAAATCCGTAAAGCTGAATACATTTGAAGAAGTCTGAATTTCAGAGAGTTGGTGGTGATGCTCAGCTTCCTGGAGGAGGAATTGCAGATACAAACACTTGGATATGTGTGTTTGAAGTGAGATTTGGGCTCCCTGGTGTTTCTGGGCTCTTTTTTTAAGTTGACCCATATATCATTTCCCTGGATTCATAAGATTTTTGAGTTCTGTGTTCTGTGAATGTATCAGTGACTCCTCTCCAATTATAATTTTCATGCTTCTTATTTCATTTTCCATAATTAAGTGTTAGGCTTCCATAGGAGACATTATCTCTAAACCACTGGTGTTGCATAGCAATTTCTTATATATGTGATTTTAATTTGCAGATTTTTTAAAAAAATACCTTTTGCAGTTAATTCTTGGTTTATATTGGTGGTGGCTTTGGCAGTGCTGCGTTAACAGCTGGACTTGGTGACCTCAAAGCTCTTTTCCAGCCTAAATGATTCTGTGATTCTTGATTATTTTACAGGTTTTCCAGTAGATAGAATCAGTGGTCACGGGCAGAATTTGCTGGATGTAACAGAAGGTTCTTTTACTCAGGCTTAAAAGAGTAATTTAATTTCATTCTCCTGAAAGTTGAATGCTGTTTGCTCAGATTAAAGGATAAAGAAAACACACTTCACATTTCAGCCCCCACATTTCTGAGTGCCTGTTTATCCCAGAGAGAAGGCGTCAGCCACCGGTTTGTACTGGGAGGCAGCCTGGGATAAATAACAAATCCTCTAATTAAGAGCCAACGGATCCTAATTGACTTAAGTTAGTCCTCCAGCTCGGCTCAGCCTCCCTCTCCTGCCGTGGCATGGAGCATCCTTTGTTTAAGGCACGCTGAGGTAGGAAAACCCAGCCCCTGTGAGAGGCTGCAGCCTTGGGAAGTGTTTGAAGTTGTTATTTTAAGAGCTTATTTTAGCGACTCCCGAGCTGAGCATTGAGAATATATAGAGCAGCATTTAGGGAAAATGTTCATGTGGTGGTGGCTTCCTTTACCATGAGCTGCAGCTCTGCCAGCCAAGCTGAGCTGTGCCATTTAAGGAACACTGAAGCTTTGAGGGAAGTTTAAACTTAGAAACTTTGCTGGAGTGCACCGGATGCTGGGGGAAACCAGAACACACTTTTTGGATTGTCAGACCAAAGGCAGGAGGGTTCCCACAGAGCCCTCCTCCTTGTGGAGCTTCTGTTTCATATTTAGATTCTGTTTTTTAATAGCCAAAGAGCTTTTAGTTGGGTTCTGACCATGGTGGCCTGGAAATTGGGCTAAATTAAACCAGGTTTTGTTTGTTTACTTAAAAGTGCTAACAGACTTGGACAGTCCTGCAGCGTTTTTCAGGACTTACATCATTCTAAAATAGATTTGATTCAAAACAAATTCGATAAGAAGGTAATTCTCCCTTGCATCTATCCCAAAGGAAGAGCTGAGCCTGGGCAGGTGTGCTGAGGGAGAATCTGGATTTGACATGAAATATTAAGAAGTTTATTTATTTTAATTGCTGGAAGATCCAAGAGAACACAAGGAGTTAAATTAAGTAGTTGGAAGATACAGCAGAATTTAGGAGCCTGATCCTCAGTAAGTAAATACCATTCCCACTGAGGGTATATCAGATGCTCCCATACTCTCCAGCTTCTTATTTTTGGGTGGTTTGAGGTTTTATGAACCCCCAGACAGAGAGCCAGGGATGTCTTCCCAAAGTGTGCCAAAAGATGAGGGTGATCCATTGAGTCATGGAAGTTTTGTGCACATTTGATCATCACAGCTGCATGAGACAGCAGCTCTATTACACCACCTCTAAAAAATGATATATTAGCATCAAACCCTTAGCCACATTTATTTTTCACATCATTTAACACAGAGTCACAGTATTTTTAACTCTAGTTTAGCCTTCCCTGCTTCTCAGTGTGCTGCCACAAAGAGCTGACAGACCCATGAATAATCACATATTAACTCCAATTATGAAAACCCAGCTGATTTGGAGAGGACAAACAATATGTCCTCTTGCTTACATCACTGAAAAATGTGAGTTTCTGGTTTGCCTTACTCCTGCAAAAAATGCACAGAGCAAAAAGAGAAGAATTATCTTAAAGGAGCAGAATTATCTTCTGATTAAGGCATAATTAATAATGTGCACATAACTAACAGTGTGTACATAATTAATAGTGTGTACAATTCCCTGTTGTGGGGCCAGTCTGTCCTAAATTGCACTGATATGAACTGAAAAGAACAGATTTTTATTCTGAGAATGCAGGTAACTGGTGATGATACCTGAATCAGAAGGAAAATAACTTTCTTGGGTCAAACCCTGTTGGTTTTACCTGTGCAGGTTTGTGAAACCTCTGATTGGCTGCTGCTGTACAGTTTGAATATGCAACAGCTGCGTGAAGATCTGTTGCTCCCTCTGCTTTAAAGGCCTAACCAAGAGTCTTGTGAAGTGATCCAAAAGCTCTTTGTGGGTGAGAGGAGATGCAGATTCAGTTGCAAACTCCAGGAAAGTGCTGATGGATTTATTCCCCCGTGCAAACCCCTGGCACCGAGCGCTGCCACCAAAGCCTCAGCCTGTGCCCGACTGTTTGGAGTGCCTTGACCATGGGTTTGTAAGGCCTTTCCCAGCTAGTAATTGGTGACTCGATGTGGTCAGGGCAGGCAGATAAACACTCTGAGGAAGGGGGTGAATCACTGAGTAAATACCCTATCGATGCTGGAGGAGCTGCTGTTACTCACAGCACCTTTGGGGGGGATGTGACGTGTTTGTTTTCAGGAAAATGTTACTTGAAAGAAGAATTGAGGTTAAACGTGTTCCAAATCCGCAGCTCCACACCTTCCTCACTCATCTTTTGTCTCCTTCAGACCAGTCACCAGTTTAACATCCCCCCTTCTTCCTACATATCCCCCTAGGACCGATCCCCCGCTCTGAGGTCACAGCAGAGAAGTTTCCATTCTGTAAATGCCACTGTAGTTGCATCATTAAAAGCCCCCAAAGCAGATGGTCTGGGTTAAAGCAAAAAGACTCTTTTTTTTTGCCAGTGAAGCAGCATTATAGTGATTAGAGCAGCCTGTTGGCAGTTTCTGTCAGCAATTTTTGCAAGCATGTAATATATAAAAGGATAAAAATGCCATTTACTGTGATTTGCTCACCGCAGAAAGAGGCCAGAGTGATACAGTGCAAAAATCAGTAAGAAAAGCCCTGCAAGTAGTTTTCTGTCCTCTCTTTTGCACTTTTCCAGGATCCTGGTGGATAAAATAAGTCTGCCTGAAGAGTCTTACCCTCCTTGTGGGTGCTGGGGCACCCCATTAGCCAGCAGCCTGAGTCATCCTGAATTATAATGATCCCTAAAGTCCCTTCCAACCCAAACCATTCCATGATTCCATAATCCTTCAGCTGATGGATCCATCACCCTTGCTGGGAGCAAAGAGGAGCCACAGCAGAATGCTGGGTGCCACCCTTTGTGTGTATTCAGGTAAAGCATTTATTAATTCCTGTTTACAGTGTTGAGACTTAACCATTAAAAAGCCCTAATTGGCAGACAAATTAGATATTTAATCACTCTGTTACAAGACAAAAAGCATGGAGTGATAGATGATTTGTGTATATATATGTGCTGAAATGAATTCTCCAACTCCCTGGTGTTTATTTTATTTGTAAGGAAAAATCTTTGCTCAGAAGAAAGAAAAATCAACATTTATTTTGGTGTGGTCAGGCCATTCCCTTTATGCTGTTAAGGGAATTAAGTGAATTAAGGGAATTACGTAGGTGCTTAATTCACCATTTCAGCCCTCAGCTCCCCAATGCTCCCACTCTGTGACAGCAAAGTCCTCAGCAAAGCTGGATAGTTTTGAAAGCATGGAGCACATTTTTGAAGACAAAACCCTCATTTCTGAGCTTTGAACTCCATGAAATTTGCCATGATTTGATCTCTACCTTGAGTCACTGTGCAAAGTTTCAGCAAAAATCTGAATATTAAGCAACAATACATAGAAAATCACAGGCAAGATGCTTCAGTGATACCATAAAATCCTCCTCCAGTTGCTGCTTTCCTGATCCACTTGGCATGAAATGTTTTCTTGACTTCTACTTACTATTCTCATAAAAACCACAGGGGTTTCTTCTCACTGCTACTTGTTTTGTCCAAGGTCCAGTAATTGGTACCATGTGAATTCACATCTTGCAGTGACAGAACAGAAGTGGGGTTCCAAAAATCACTTCAGCATCTCAACCTCTGTCAAACATCAGGGCTACAACCCCCCCAGTCTCTGAGAATCCACGGATTTACACATCAAGTAGCTTATTTTACTCCTGCTGGTAACCTCTGTGTGAATATTTACAACTCAAATGGAATCATGATAAAAAATTAATGGTTGTTGGATTTTTGTGAAAATTCTCTTGCCTCTTCAGACTGGAATTCTTTTATCCTTGGTTTGATGTAAATTAATAATAATTTTAGTTATTGGTAACATATTTAGCTAAGTTTGGTGCACTAAAAATGATGTCTGTGGTATGAAACAGTGAACAATTAATGATGCCAGAAAAAGAGTGAAAAATCAAAATCAGAGTCACGACACCCTGTGAAGTGTTAAGGTACATTTTAAAGGGTTGGTGGGAGGGTTTGGATTCTCCAGCTCGCTGTGGGTTACCTCTCCTCTCCAGAGTACTTGGATCATCTTCCCCCTGACAGCCTTGGTTTGATTGAGCTGTGAGTGAGAAATATTCACTCAACAACTGCAGGCTCCAGCACCACAGGGAGCCCTTCAGCTGGGCTGGAGAGGGAGGGCTGGGATTCTCCAAACCCCCTCAGGACAGCCCTGGAAAAAGCCTCCTTGGAACCTTTAAGAAACGGGAGAGATCCTTTGATTCAAAATCTTTTTGAGCTGCACCTATTGCAGCACTCGTAGGTGCACTAAAGAGGCCTTCGAATTTCTCCCCGTGTGTCTGACTGGATCCTTTTTCCAGCATTCAGCCTTGATGGCCACAATTGAATCATTTCAGGTGACAAAAACCACCTAGCTGTGGGTTCTCAATTCTAACAGAGACGTTTTTAGCTGGTATTGTTAGAAATAAAGTTAAAAAGAATGAGCACAGGCTTTCAGACTGGAAGAACACAGGTTCATTTAAGGAGCTGTTCTGGGTAACTGCTAAAGAAATGGGAGGAAATTTCAATGTCCTGGCAGGTGACTTTAATCCAGTAAAATCAGGACTGTGAGAGCAGGGAATAGATGTGGGAACTCACTGGTTCCAGATCTGCCTCGTTACTTGATTCCCTTGTTTTGGTTCAGATGCTGGATGAGGAATTTCTATGAATAAGGCTGAACAAATCCATAATATGGGGGAAAAGGGATGGAGCAAGAGTTTTCCTGCTGGCAGGTGTCGCTGAGAGCTTCCTGTGGCACATGGAGCTGAGATTCTGGATGTGCATCTCTCTTTGCTCCCAGTAAACCCAGTCCAAACTGGTGACCCAGGGAACAAGCAGGGAACTTTGGGACATTCACAGAGATGATCCTACAGAAATCCCAGAAACCATGGTGGGATTAGCAGTTAGCAGAGGGAATTTTTCCTCAAAAACCTCCAAGATTTCCAGCTGTAACATTTTTAACTTCAAAAATATAACCAAACTTTTCATTTTTAGGTCTCTCACCGTTATCCTCTGATCTCAGCAGAAGAGCAGTGGTGTAATTAACAGCTTCATTAATGCCAGAGTAATAATTACGTACTGCAGGAATGGCTGTTGCATCAGGAATTCTTCTTGTAGAACTGCAGCAGCTTTTTGACTCTTCAGAACTCAGGAGACATATGTAAAGGTAAAAAAATAGTGAAAAATATTAATTGGTTTTACAAATACAAGTGTGTTACAAAAGAGGAAATATTGCAGATGGATTACACAGTGTCTGTACATAGATTTCCATTATAAGAGTGTTTAAAATGATACATTTTCATTTCTTTCCTTGCTACAGCTTGATCATAACATGTGCTGTGAATTTTTTCAGTGCAAAATTCAGAGCTGTGTTCTGTATTTATAATTGGTCAAATAATCCTGATGCCAGTTTCTGTTTGCTTTCTGTTCATTACATTTCTACTTATGGATGGAATATGTAAATATTCTCAGAGTCACCACATTAGATTTCAAAATGAACATCTTCACAGAATCATGGAATAGAATCCTGGAATGCTTTGGGTTGGAAGGGACCTTAGAGCTCATCCAGTTCCATGGGCAGGGACCCCTTCCATAGACCACGTTGCTCCAAGCCCTGTCCAGCCTGGCCTTGAATAATTACCTAATGGCCTGATTAATTAGAGTTAGAATTTCCATGCACATTTTCAGTGGTCCTGAGGTACCTGATTAATCAGATCCCTGAGTGAATTTCCAAGTCTGGGATGAGTTTCTGGGAAGTTTAGCACCTCCGGGGCCTTCCCACCACTCCTTCATCTGCTCTCATTTTTAAAAGCACGCTATAATTGGATATTTAATTATCATCCAGCCTGGAAAGGAGCGAGCCAGGGAGGGAGGGTTTGGGACAGCTGTTGAGGGGTGTGGTTGGAGCAGCCACGGAGCCTTGTCCCTGGAATTTCCCTGTTCCTTTGGAGCCCACCTGGGAGAAGGATGGGACAGCGGCAGGACCGAGGTGAGGGGCTCTGTGCCCGGCCCCTGCCCTCCCTTCTCGGCTCTCTGTCTCTCCTTGGGAGCCCGAAGGAATCAGCAGCTCCCCCCTGCAGAGCTCCGAATCCCAGCCCGGCTCACTGAGGCGCAGCGGGACCGCCGGGGATTAATCCGAGCGGGAATGCTGCGAATTCCTGCCTGCTCTTTATTCCCGGGGACACTGCCCGAGGAGAGCAGCGCTGGCAGCTCCCAGCATTCCAGGACATGGATTGGCCCCAGAGGGTCCCTCAGGTGCTGCCAGGGTGGACACAGGAGCAATCCAAGCTCAGTACACATCACCTTTCCAGCTTTTTGGGTTATTTTTTGGAGTTACCGAATTCTCTGAGGCAAAAAGAGAATGGAGATATTTTGGAATGTTAGGCCTCAGCATCACAGAAACCAGGGCTGGGAGAATTCACTGACAGCCCATCGTCTTGGCATTTCAGAGGTGTTCTTTTCCTGATCTTTATTTCTTAAGGAGATTTTCATGGGGAATTCTGTTTTCTTTAGAGTGTTTATTTACTGTCACCCTGGCACAGGGTGCCCAGAGAAGCTGTGGCTGCCCCTGGATCCCTGGAAGTGTCCAAGGCCAGGCTGGATGGGTTTGGAGCAGCCTGGGACAGTGGAAGATGTCCCTGCCATGGCAGGGGTGGGATAAGATGGGATTTAAGGTCCCTTCCACCCCAAACCATTCCATAATTCCGTGAGAACTGCTACCCAGGCACAGGGAAGTAAGAATAGCTCATGAACCAGGACTCCATCTGATAGAAAAGTCACAGAAATAAATGCTCCTTCTTGTGCAATGGCATTTCCAATGAATTTTGGCTTTTTTCTCCAGGTATGTTCACCACTGGTGCCACTGAATGGTTCAGCACAGTGTCCACCACAGTTAGTTCATTAAATCTTAAACTCAGCACTAATCTTTAACCCAAACCTCTCATTTATACCATACTTGATGTGTGTAAAAGTAATAGGAATAGGGAAATTCATTTATTTACAAACATTTTTAAAGCTTATGATACTCAATTCTGAAGGCTCCACCTTCTGGGCCTTATCAATACCTCTCTCAGTCAAGAGGAAGAAGGAAAATGAATTTTTACAGTGGGCATTGATCATCTTTAAAACACAACTGCCACTAAGACAGACCCCTGCCAAACAGGTACATTAAATGTACTTAAGATTAATAAAATTTTCATGAGGAAAGAGATCTAATAAACCCTGTTAGACAAGGGGAACTCAGAGCTCTCCTGGTCCATTTGCACCCTCAGCTGAGTTTCTGGGGTTGTTTTAACTTGCTGCTCCCTCCCTGAGTTTTAAACCTATTCAGTTTTAATTAACCTGTTGCCTGTTCAAATTTGGAACAAGGTGGGAGGTTCAGGGTGAATTTACAGAGATGGAGCAATCTGATCTGATAGATCCTTACCGGGGAAGGAACTGATCCTCCTCCTCCTCTGTGCATTCCTGGAGTTTATCATGTGCTGGCTCCAGCTGCAAACCAAGCAGAAAACTCAGTTTTTATCTATCTGGCACAGCTGAGAGCTCCTTGCCAGACAGGGAATTTTATCAGCTCACCAAAAAGCCTAATGAGTGCTATCCTTGGAATAACTGAGTGGAAGCAGAACCACACTGGAGCACCCTGGAGCCCCAGGCACAGGAGGCTGCAGGGCTTTCCAGATACCTCTGCTCCTGGAACAAGGAATTCAGGACGGGCACAAATCCCTTCTGGGAGCTTGGCTGGGCTGAGAAAGCTCCTGGTACAATTGGTATTGTCCAGGGGTGGTTCCCACCCAGTGCAAAACCCGGCTGGTTTTGATTGCAGGATGCTTTGTTTGTGCCTGAGGTCTCCTCCATCCCTGTGCCCTCGGGGATGGGAGCTGAGCACACCAGGGCTGGGATATCCGTGTGCCCTCAGGCACTGAACGGTGCTGAACAGGGAAAATGCTCGCAGCTGGCACAACCTTCTCAGAAACGGAGGAGGAAAAAAAAGCACAGTATGTGTTACCTGTTGAACAAAGCAGGGATCTCTGAGTGATCCCCAAAACCCTCCCAAAAACAGCCCCCACAGCTCGTGCCAAGGGCTGAGAGGGGTGATGGGACTGCAGCCTGCCCGAGCAGCCAAACCAACCTGCTCTGCATCTTTTCCACCATTTCTTATCAAAACACTGCCCTGATACAGGGAGGCTCTTACAAAACACCATAAAGCCTGCTGCTGCCAAGGAATGATCGCTGCTAGCATTTATTTTTTCCACAATTATTTTCGGGGTTGTCCTTTCGAGGCAGACCAGATCAAGGAGTGGTGCGTGCAGTTCCTCATCCCGGGATAAATCCAGGGAGGATCTATGACTCAGGAATGACTCACTGCTCCTCCTCTGTTCCTTCCAGACTCTTGGGGGTGTGCTAATTTATTGTCAGTCTGTATCTGCAGTCAATTATTCCCCCCCCCACCAGCTCAGCTCTCCTGTGCACAAGGAATTCAGGCACGTCCTGCTCATTCCTCACCTCTCCAGAGGGATAAACAGGTGAGAAAACAGCGTCCAGAGAAATGGGGGAGGTATTTTTCCTTCCTTGAATAACACGTCCAGCTTAATGATTTGGAGCTAGATTGTTCCTACCAAACCCCCCAAATCCCAACTACTAAACTAAGATTGACCTTTCAGAGAGTTATTTCGAAAAACTTGGATAAAATAAGGTGGGGATGACTCAAACAACAGGAGGAACATGTCTGCAGCACAGTTAAGGAACACAAATTGCTTTCACTGTCAGAATCAGGCATTCAGAATAAAAAAACACAAAACAAGAATGATTAATCTTTTTTTTCTCTTTAGCAAGACAGATTGAAGCATCCCAGTGGAGCTGCAGGGGAAGGGTTTAAACAATGCCTGCATAGTCTCCAGCAAGCCCTCACTGGTAGGAATGCAAGCAAAAAAAACTCCCCCACATATGAGATTTTTACATGTGCATGTGCAAGACACCTAAGCCCAGAGAATCACAGAAGCATGAAAAATACTGAATAGCAAATAGGCCTGTTCAGCTCCTCCCAGCCAAATTTTGTGAGCCTGAGGACATGACAGATACAGCAGAAATGCATAAAAAAGGATTTTTCCAGTGGCGATGCTGATTTAAAAATCCCTTCCCCCATGTCATCCATCTCATTTTCCCACCTCCCTCCTCCCAGGTTGTGTTTCACCAGGCATTTTTCAGTGGCAGCACTGGCTTAAGGTCCAACACCTTTAGCACTTCCAACTGCTTATTCCCAACCTTGTGTTATCCTGGCACGAGGGGCTGTGTGATAAATGCTTGTTCTGCACAGACTGGGGCTGGACTGGCCCTGGACTGGCCTTGCAAATCAAAGACAGGCTGAAAACACAGGTGCAGGATGGCAAAACAGCAATGAAATATAATTTTGGAATGACATACTTTAAAATGTAAACAAATCCCCACATCCCAAATTCACAGTATTAAAGAATCCTGGAATGGTTTGGGGTGGAAGGGACCTCAATGATCTTGTCCCACCCCTCTGCCAAACACCTCTCATTACATGTTCCAATCAGCCAAACCTTCTGAGGCAGCAACAAGCTCTCAGCAACCACACAATGCTGCAACTTGCCATTATTATACATTCAAATAACTTTATTAAGCACAGTGTGGGAAGCTTGGCTGTTTTTCAAAATATCTGCATCCAAAAGAAGCCCCTGCACCTATAAAAATAGCAGTTGCAGACAGACTCCAGATCAGAGTGTTATTCACAGCATCAGACTTGTGATCAATAGCTGTGAGAGTGCTGCCAGAAATAGTCCTGCCCTGGGAAACGCTTCCTGCTGCCTCAGAACAGGTTGTGCTCCTGTCCTTCTGCACTTTCTCCTGGATTTTATCTCCAAGCACACAGAGAAGCAGCAAAGCTGCCTGACTCTCGTGTAGCTGTGCTGTGAATCAGGCCAGGAAAGCACCAAAATCACCAACACCCAGCACCCCACACTGTGTATTTTTAACAGGGCTGAGTTCCTCATCCCATTCCCCCCACTTGCACAAGAATCCA
>VZTH01013952.1:0-15010 GCA_013397815.1 Aleadryas rufinucha
CCATTCCTTTAATCCTGGCCCATCATCCATGTCCAGGCAGAACTCCATGCACTCTGAGCTTGTCATTGACATAGAAGGCAACATATCCTTCTCATTTCCCCTGCCTGTCCCTTTTTAAAGAGGAATATATAAAATATAGACAATTATTATTGGTTTTGGTCTTTTAAAATATGTCCACTATTATGAAGCCACAACATTGCTTCAAATACTTTCAAACAGTTTCTGTAGGGAGAACGATGTATTTTATTAGACCAATTGTGCATAGTTGTAAAGATAGTAAGTTATTAAGTATTATCATGGTTTAACCCCAGCTGCTCACTCATTTACCCCTGCTGGGATAAGGGACAGAATCAGAAGGGTAAAAGTGAGAAAACTCATGGCTTGAGATAAAGAGAGTTTAATAAGCAAAGCAAAAGCCACACACGCATGCAAAATGAAACAAGGAAATAATTCACTCCTTCCCATGGACAGGCAGGTGTTCAGCCATCTCCAGGAAAGCCAGACTTCACCATGCATAAGAGTGACCTAAGAATACAAATGCCATCTCTCTGAACCTCCCTCTTTTCCTTCTTCTTCATCTTCCCTCAACTTTATATGCTGAGCAGAGTGTCATAAGGTACAGAGTATCCCTTCGGTCAGCTGGGGTCAGCTGTCCCAGCTGCATCCCCTTCTTACCTCCTTGAGCACCCCAGCTCACTCGCTGCCAAGGTGAGGTGAGAAGCAGAAAAGGCCTTGGCTCTGCATAAACACTGCTCAGCAAGGAAAACACCCTGAGTTATCAACACAGTTTTCAGGACAAGTCCAAAACCCAGCTCCATACTAGCTACTGTGAAGAAAATTAATTCCATTCCAGACAAAATCAGCACAGATGTTTTATAACATGTTCTAAGTATCCTAAATCTGAGTGAATAAAGTGCACATATGGAAACACAAGTCTTTCTTTCATTAGGTAAAGTGTAACAGGATTATCAAAATTCAGCCATGACTGGGAGAAAAAAAGAAACAAAACAAAAGGTGAGCCACTGGGAGGAGCGCTTTGGGATCTTAAAATGCTTCATTTAAAATCCGGTCAGGATATCCTTTGGGCTTCCTATCTAATTCAGTGCAGCCAGCCTTTCACTGTCTCTCTCTCCCTGGGTTTTTCAGCCCTTCCCCAGATCCCTCCCCTTCACACCGTCCACTGAAGTTCAGGTTTAGACTAACAGGAATTGATCTTTCATACATCCTGAGTACTCCAAGTCCTAATGAAACTAAAATAATTGGGGATGGTCCTACCGTTGCACCTCAGCCCTATATGCTATGTAATAGGGCTGGAGAAGGCACCTGTCTCTGGAGAGGACTGGGAACTTTCAATGTCAGCCAGAGATTGCTAAGAGCAGGTCACATCTGCCACGGATGCCAGAACAGAGAAATGTCAGACATTTCCCACGGGGTAACATTTCTTCATTTCCCATGCAGCAGCTTTTGCAGCTTCCTCCCTGCTCAGAAGATGGGCGTTTGTAAGCCGCACTGCTGGAGATCTTTGTAGGTTATATGCACAGAGTCCTGGTACCTGAAATGATATGTAGCTTTCCCTGCTGCACTGTGAGCCTGACCAAGGTGTAAGCCTTCAAAGTTGCATTCTGTTGAGCTATGCCTACTTTATGTATGGCCAAGATTGCCACTATTTTACTTCAATTTTTTTAACTTTTTGACATCAATTTATCACTGAATTAAAAAGAAAAGAAAAGGAGTTAATTTTAAAGGAAGAAAACCTTAGGTACAGAAGATACTTTGAACAAAAACTGAGAAGAGGGAACTAGAGGAGTAATGATTTTAAACTGAAAGAGGGTAGTTTTAGACCGCATTTAAGAAAGAAGATTTTTACAATGAGGGTGGTCAAACACTGGCACAGCTTGCCCAGCGAAGTGGGAAGTGCCCCACCCGTGGAAAGACTCCAGGTCAGGTCAGATGGGGCTCTGAGCAACTGATTTAATTGAGGATGTCCCTGCTCATTGCAGGGGCATGGACTAGATGACCTTTAAACGTGCTTTCCAACCCAAACCATTCGATGATTCTGTGGTTCTATGAAGGTTGTGGTGACCAAGAGCTCCCTCTTGTGTGTTACAGCAAGAGCAGCAGGTCCGTGTCTCTGCAGGTCTCGCCTCGGACCTGTAAGCAAAATCTTTTTCCAATATTTGCAACCATGTTAAGTTCCCTACCTTGTCAGAAAAGAAAGAAAGCAAGAAACAAACAAACAAACAAACGAACAAGAACTCATCATGGGACGGACATTCTGAAAGGAATTCTAATCCATTTGACTTCCTTACATACAAATGTATTTTTGAAAATCTAAGGCTCTGTTTATACGAATACAGGTTCACAAACTGTTCTCGTCAGTAAGATTCAGGACCCTGCAAGAGTGCGCGTGGGGTATTTCAGATAGCAACAGGGGTCACAACTTTCCCAACAATCTCCCTTCTTCCAAATCCTTGCACTGAGCAGCCTGTTCCTCTGTGAAGCTGTACGTGTGGAAACACAGTAGATGCTTAATTTTGGGTGCACCTAAATTTGGTTTCCATCTAAAACATTTATTTGAATGTGTTGTTTTCTTGGTGTATTCTGTTTGAAGGTGTTTGGGCTTTTATGTAATCAACTAACACAAGCATAGTAGTGCACTGACTTTTTAGACTCAAACAAGCTCATTTCTTGTTCACTGCAGTTTTGAAAACATGAGAACAGAGGTTAGAAAATGCACTGAACCTTGAAAAAGGATAAATTCACGCAGTTTTAAGGTCTGGTGATTTTTTCCTCCACAGCATGACTTTGCACAAATCACACTGAAATGGGATTCAAGTGTTTTTTGCAGGTGCCAGAGATATTCAAGGCTGCTTTTCAAAGTACGAAGGACAGTGAAAAGAAAGATTAATTTGTATTTTACCCTGTCTGGTTTATTTTAGTAATTTTAGCCCATCGAAAATTAAGCACTATACTGGGAAGAGGAATTAATATCTTGATATCAAGGTCTATTATTTACATAAAATCTGCCAAAGCAAGCCTACAGCAAAGGCTTTTAAAGCTGAAGTACTTGAAACAGGGAAACTTTACCATTTTAGGTAGTCTGAGTAGCAAGATAAAGCGTACTGTGGAATGTGTTTCAAATGAGAATTAAATTAAAATGATAAAGTAGACTTTTTTTAACTGTTACACACAATTAGATTTCTGGAAAGATATTAAAGGACTGTAAAAGTGAAGGACAAGTTTTTTTCTGTTTTACTATCTAAAAAAAGGAAATATTATTTCAGTCATAAGACCTTATTTTATAAGTCTGCAATTGCATCCATATCTACAACCTCTAACACGGGTACAAGGTCTCTAACTACCTCAGGAGAGAAGATTAGAAACTTGGTTCAGCCACTAAGTGGAGAAGAAACACAAACACCTGAATATCCTGTATTTTGCAGATTTCTTTGGTCTTTCTGCAGTGGCTTCCACATGTTTTTGAAGGAATGAGAACTGCTTGTACAACCATGGTTCACTAGCAGTCTTCAGGAAAACATGTTTTAACTATCTGCACAAGAAACACATGTCATTTGACAATTTTAACTTTCCACAGGCATCTAAGTGGTAACATACACTTACAAATCAAACCAATGAAAAAATAAAAGGAATCCTTGTTTTTTTCCTAGTCTTTGACTTTGCACATAAGGTAAAAAGAATCATTAATAAAGTCATGTATCTATGCATACATATATGGGGAAAGTTGTAATACTGACTTCTGCTTGCAAATACTCTGTCATAATAGAGAAAAAAATCATAAAGATTTTTCTCAGGCAAGAACTATGCTGAGAGCTCCTGAAACCAAGTCCCACCCTGCTTAAACAGATTGTCTAGTAGAATAGGAAAACTCTTCATAGAACTCTCTCTAAAATGTATTTCTTGAACTTATCATATTTCTTGAACTTATTTCAGTTTCAATCTGTAAAAGAATTACTTTTTTTTTTTAAAAAAGAAATTCATATGCAGTTCATATTGCTAGTAGCTAGTTATCAATTGCTATCATGACTGCTACATATATAAAACAATTAATCCTTAACAAATCTACACCTGATGAGCTGCAAGCACACAATATAGTGGAGTTAATGCTATGGAGTTAGTGTTGACATTGCTGCTTGTTGGTGGTCCTTAGTCACTAGGGTTAAGGGGACCAGGCTTGACAGCTTCTTGCAAGCAGTTTGCCTTCTTCACTCAGTTGATGTTTTATACTCTGACCTCAATCCAAAAAGAAAAGGATGTAATCTCATCTGTTCTTGCTAATTTATTTTGGGGATTGGGATATCTTCCGGGTTTTTACTTATTCTGCAGGTGTCACCAGACTTCTTTCTTGCCTGCTCTGTATCTTTCCTCTTCTGTTTTGATTATTTGATGATAGGTTTCCAACTGTCATTTCTTAGGTAAACTTCATTTTGCCCATTCAGTGAAACTTTAAGAAAACAGCTGGAAAGAATGAACTAGAAAACTGTAAGCTGTACATGATCACTTCAGTTGCTGTGAAAAATCACAGAGCAAGTCCTCCTGAAATGTTATTTCTTGCCACAAGAAGGAGAAGGTGGTTAGGTAATACAGTTTTTACAAGCTTGTACTGATTTAAGTAAAATGACTGGAGCTGCATCGTATGGCCCAGATATACAACCTGCTTTTGAGCCGTCTCAGCTATCATCCAATACTTAAATGCCATCTAAAATAAGAGCGTGTTTAAATGAAAACAGCAAATATATGATGATTAATTGTAAATGGATAATGTCTGCCTCAGCTGCAAGGTGGGTACTTGGTAAAGCATCTGCCATCTCGCTATAATCCACACCTGCAAATCTATCAGAGCCTTCAACATACAAATTTTGGGTACTTCCGTCCTGTGAAATCCACAGTCCGCAAACTGATGCCCAGGTTTCTTACACAGTGCTGAGGATGAAAATCACTCATTTCACAAGCTAGCATAAGACTTCTCTCTTCAAGGCTAGACAACTATGCAGCAGCACCCCAGTAACAGGAGGGTGGGGCCCACGAGAGACACCACTCACCCCCGATCAATAAAAGAAACAAATACTTTATTGAACAGGCAAACTAAGAACAGGTACTATGATAAGCCCACGAACCCTACGACAAGGCAGACGATCGCAACAGCATGCACGCACCGCCACCCTTGCCCTAACCAAAGACAAAGGGCAGAAAAAGCACAACTGCCCCCCCCAGGGAACTGTTATACCCTCGTCCTTCGAGTCCATTGGTGGATTTTGGGTCCTTCACACGATTGGCTCGTTTCTCCAGCTGTCATTGGTCCATACCAACAGTGTCTTCTTCACCAATCATTTCCCGGGAGCCTTATCTGATTGGTCCGTATCTGCCCAATCCACATTCGTGATGACATCACCTTCATCTACCAAGGCAGTCTGGAATGTTTTTGTCCCTTGCCCAGTCTCTCACGTGCCACTCGATGGTCACGTGCAAACATTGCTCCCAGTACATTGTTCCCCATTTTCAATTAACGCTGGGGAATCCAAAAATCCATTTACAACACCAGTGTGGTGTCTCTTTCAGCAATAAGTACTACCAGAGGAGCAAAATGGGTGACCAGACCCACTGCATTACAAGCTCTTGCTCCTGCCTGGGAGATTTGAGCTCAGTTTTCCTTTTCCTACCTTGCCTGACTTGCCACAGAACATAATATAATAAGAATGGAGGACATCGTTCTTTTTTTTTGAATTTGTAAAAGTAACTGAGAAAGGCTGAGAGAGTTGGGGCTGTTCAGCCTGGGAGAGGGAAGGTTGCATGGAGACCTCATGGCAACCTTGCTGTATCTGCTGGGGCCTGCAGGGAAGCTGGAGAGGGACTCTTGATCACGAACTGTTGTGACAGGACAAGGAGTAATGGGTACAAACTGAAAGAGGGGAAACCTAGGTTTGACATGAGGAAAAAATTCTTTACAGTGAGGATGGTGAGCCACTGGAACAGGTTGCCCAGGGAGATTGGGGATACCCCAGAGCCGGCAGTGTTCAAGGCCAGGCTGGATGGGGCCCTGAGCAACCTCGTGTAGTGGGAAGTGTCCCTGCCCATGGCAGGTGGGTTGGGACTCGCTGATCCCTAAGGTCCTTTCCAACCCTTAACCCTCTATGACTCCATGATCGCATTTACTGGAATAAACTTGAAAACCGACACTCCTGCAGTCAGCGTGAGCACTTTGATCATGGTTTATGTATCTGTTTATTCATTCATCTCTTATTCATTCTCTGCAATGAACATTTAAGGATCTGCGGAACAGATCTCTCCAGATTCCTCCCTGTGTGTCCTGCTTCTCGGAGGGCACCGAGGTCGCTTTTTGCGTGTGCTCGGCCACAGCAGCCCGCCATTTCCAGCTTTAGGTCCTAGTGCTTAGATGGACCCTTACAAAACTAAACCTGCGAGCAACGGCGCTGAGCGGACACCCAGCCTCCAGCCGCGACACGACCGGGGAACGGCGGGGCCATCCCCCCCAAGGCCCGCCCCTTCCCCGCCGGACACACGTCCCGGAAGTGCTCCGGGAAGGCGCTGCCGCCGCGCGGGCGCTTCCGGGTGCTGCCGCTCGTCCCCTCGGCCACGCCGCGTCCCTCCCGCAGCGCCCTCAGCCCTGCAGCTCCGGCCGCCCCGAGCCGCTCCGCGCCCTCCTCGCCTTTCTTCGCGCCGGGCCATGCCGCCGCGGGGCTCCCGGGGGCCGCTGCCGCCCTTGCTGTTGGTGTGGGCGCTGGCGGCCTGCGCGGCGCGGGCCTCCGAGATCACGTTCGAGCTGCCCGACAATGCCAAGCAGTGCTTCTACGAGGAGATCGCCCAGGGCACCAAATGCACCCTCGAGTTCCAGGTACCCGCACGGGGGGAGCCGCCTCGGGCGTGGCGCCGCGCTGGCCGGGCTGGGCCGCGGCCCCGAGCCCAGGCTGCTGCCGGGGAGCTCTCACTCACCTCCCTTTCTTTAGGGAGTATTTGGGAGCAGCGCCCGGCACCGGAGCAGCGGCTGGATCCAGTGAGGGGTTTCCAGCTCGACTAAGGAAAACTGCGGGAGCGGCTGGGAGGCTTCCGTGTAGTGCAGGGCTGAGTGGGACACAAAGTTGGCCCTGAAAACTGGCAGTGTCTGTGCCCTGGTCGCTGCCATGTAGTGCCCCACCTGAACAGCGCAGAGAATACCTAAAGCACACCTGACCAACAAGGTGCCGCAGACGTAATTTCCTTGTGGTTTGCGAAGCATCGCCAGGATGAGCACAGTACATCTTAAGAGCTAATGCTTCGTATTTCAGAGTACAATTCAGATTTGGGTTACATATTAAACAGTGAAAGGGTGATAGGACAAGGATACGGTACAGCATCACTGTTGTGGTGCCTCTGAGTGTATCAGCAGGGTTGGACAAACCTTTCAGTTTGTCACTTCAGTAGATGAAGTCACTGACAGTACAGCAGCAGCATGAGAGAAAAGTCATGGAAATCACAGCTATCTTTGGGGGCTTTTGAAAGGACTGTGTGATTTTTATGAGCTGACTTTTCTTGCTGAAGACCTGTTCTTTCTAGTTTCTCAGTTGCTGTCCCATCAAAGTATATTTGGGAAGTGTTGTTGCCAAGTATCAGTTCTTGTTACTATGTCGCGTGTGTTCTAGGTCCTGGATATCCTTTTCCCTACCCAAATATTTCTTGTCCCTGACTGTTTGTTGCATAAACTCTTTTCTGTGCAGTGCTTTCCCCTGCAGTTTTTAAGTGGGTGTCACTGGACAGATAAGCTAGCTATTGCCACTTTTATTGGTGACCAGAACAGGGTTAGCGCTGCTAAAAGAAAATTGATTTGACCAGCCACTGGCAGACTGAAGCTCTGTGTGAATGTCCTTTGGCAGTATGTCTCAAGGGGTGACAGGAGGCAGAAGCAAGTTCCATGGCAAGGAATCCTACGGGAACTTTAAAGCTCTGGCCAGTCTTTACCACCTCTATGTAAACCAGCATTTTCACAGTGCCTGTACAACTGAATGCAAGTGACTTCCATGTAATTGGTAAAAAGCACACCCTTATCAAATTGTGCATTATATTTCAAAAATGAAGAGCTGTGTTATTGCTTGCCAATTGGATACTTTTAAAACTTTGCCTTTGTGGAGGAGCTCCTGTTCCAATCTGCTGTTATTTCAGTTGTACCACTAATGTCATCATTTTAATAACCTGGTACTTCAGTAAACTGATGAGCGTTTAAACAGTGCCATGTGGACTGAAGTGCAGATACACATACTAAAATACTTTAGTGATTTTTGCACGCATATGAAATAAGTCTCTTCCTCCTTCAGCATGCTTTATCTAAAAAGTAAAAAGTTTGCAGCAAGGCTAAAGTGTAAAACTGCTAGGTAAGAGTCATCAGAATACCATGTCGTGAACACCTAAACTCCCGATCAGTCTTTCTGTAGCATCCAGGTAGCAATACACTGTAGATCAACAGTAATCAAAGCCTCAAAAACCCCCTTGGAACAATCGTGAAGTTTTGAGTCAGTTGCAGACTTTATCCGGATGTGCTGGTTTTTGGAAGAACTCCTCTGTCTAACTGCAGGAGGGAGGCGACAGGTCCCCCAGAGCATTGCTCTGTTGTCAGGAGCAGTCAGGAAAACTGGACAGATTGAAATTCCTGTTCTACTGGTCAGACACCATTCCTGCAGCATAATGCAGCTGATACAGTAGGGCAGTCACACTTTTCTGGCCACACAGGAAGGAAGTGTCTTGCACTTGCATGTTAGCAGTCTCAGCTGGATGAATCAATTCTACGGAGGCCTTGTGTATACAGCAAATGTCAGACTCATTGCAGTCATGTCTTTGCTGTCCCGTTGAGTTTCATCTACTACAGCCTTTGCTGTTGTATAGTTATTAATGACAAAGTAACTAAAATTGCTCTCCTAAAGGGAGGTGACTGACATTGCATATACCACTGACATTGCATATGCTGAACCTAAAGCATTTTAAATTATTTTCTGTGTGTTGTCCATGGGAAAATAATTTTGCAGACTTGCTTTGAAAGATTCTCAAATGAATGTATTATATTTTAAAACACTTGTCAAAGCAAAAAGCTTTGCAGTTCCACCTGACAGATCATACTTCTTAGAAGAAATATATAAATGTCCATTTTTTTAAAGAGACAATTTTCTTGGTTTTTGTTTCCAGGTGATCACTGGAGGTCATTATGATGTTGACTGTCGGTTGGAAGATCCTGATGGTGTTGTACTGTACAAAGAGATGAAGAAACAATATGATAGCTTCACATTTACTGCATCCAGAAATGGAACATACAAGTTCTGCTTCAGCAATGAGTTCTCTACTTTCACACACAAAACTGTGTACTTTGATTTCCAGGTTGGAGAAGATCCACCACTGTTTCCTAGTGAGAACAGAGTAACTGCACTTACCCAGGTAAAACACCGTTGTGTTTGACAAAAGTTGTTAGGTGAAGACAATTTTTTCTTCAAGTTCAGCTGCGTTAGTTATCTACACCACTTTTGAAAATAAATGAATTTAAGCTTTTAAAATACTCTAAATTACTACAAGTAGGCCTTCTTTGTAAAGATAAGATTTGTAGAGCACAAATCAGAGCTGAGAAGCAATCATCAAATGTTTAAGAGGAAATTAGGACAGAAACATAAGGCCACTGTTGTTTGGGGTTTTGTTGTTGGATGGTTTCTGGGGGTTTTTTTGATTGTTTTCTGTTTGGTTGCTGGGGTTTTTCTGAAGTTTCTAAGGGAACTTCCTTTTAATGCCACGGTAGTGTGCCTCTTGATGTGTGGATTTCACAAACTAAATATTGGTGGAATAGGGTTTAAAAAAATTTCCAGACTCTGGAGAAACTCTGGGGATTGTTTCTATATTTAAAATAGGAGAGTATTTTTTTAGGAAGAGGACTCATTTAACTACTATTTTTAAAATGGAGAAGGAAATTCTAGCAAAATAAATGAATAATGTCAGCTGTATTTATCTGGCTTCTAGATATTTGATCTTTATAAGTCTACAAAGTGTCAGAGCATCACTGTTACTATATTTTCAGTTTTGTATCACTTCTACACAACCTAAATATATTAAAACTTCCTTTAGAGCATTCCATGAATTCCTGCACTGCTTTATTTTGTGTTCAGATTCTTGGTACTGTATCTCTTAATTTCTTTTCCTTGCTTCTTTGGTAAGGAGGTTCTTTTTGCAGTTCTGGTCAGGCTTGTGGCATGACCAAATTTGGATAGCCTTTCATGGGAACAGTTAAAGGTAAATCCCTAAAACCAGAGTGACCTTGTGTTTAAATCCCTTGTGCAGATCAGGATGTTTCTACAATTTACCAATAGCAAAACTTAGTTTGGAAAAAGTCTTTCTGAATTTTGTTGAAAAGATTATCTTAGACTTGTTCAGACACGTGTCTTGAAAGTCATCGACTTGAAAATATGGTTAGACACAGATATAAGTGACTGAGAGTGACCCTATAAGGGTGTTAGACACTTCCTTTTATGATAATATGTGCTATTTGATCTTCAGGAAGTACTCATGTTAAGCCATTAAAGAAAAACCTAAATTGTGAGTGGAAAATAAGTCTATTGAAGATCTGTTGACTAATCGCTTGGTGATCAAAACACAGTGAGGAGTACTTTTACTTACAGAAGTTAAACTGAAAGTGCAAGAAGTTTATATAAAAAATTATCTAGGGCTTGGAAAATCAATAATGATTTTATTTAATGAAAAATTGCCATGAAATTGGGCAAGTTGCTAAGTAGTTTTATATGAGTGTGGTATTGAGTGTTCAGGAGCACTGAAGGATAACAATTGTCCCTCCTCTAACCACTTTTTGTATACATGACTAAGAGAATGGTCTCTTGACAGCAGAACAGACATTGTACAACCTGAGTGAGAGTTAAGCAATGAAGAATGTCATTTGTGAAACAGAAGCATTTAATATATCTGTGTGCATCTTAATATTATAAGCAACTGTTTGTTTTCCTGTGGAATTAACAGCTAGAGGATCACTGACAGCTCAGAAATGCTTCTGATGTTCATTTTGAATTCAAGTATGAATTTAGAATTTTTTAATTAATTCTCAGAGCTCATTACTTTTTATTAGATCTGTGGTTTTATCTGCTTCTGTATTTAACAGTGTCACATTTTTGTGTGTAAAGATTGATCAGTATAAGTTAAATTTTATTGTATTAACACTATTTCAGTCTGACACTGGTCTGAGTTAATTCTTAGCTTGCAAAGTTACATGACTCCTCATTTTAAATACCAAAACCGCTAGAAGGGTTCTTAATTCCGTGTTGTGTATTTGCTTGTTTCTCCAGATGGAGTCTGCATGTGTTTCAATTCATGAGGCTTTGAAGTCTGTCATCGATTATCAGACTCACTTCCGCTTGAGGGAAGCGCAGGGCCGCAGCAGAGCAGAGGATTTAAACACAAGGGTGGCCTACTGGTCAATAGGGGAAGCAATCATTCTTCTTGTTGTTAGTATCGGGCAGGTGTTTCTCCTTAAAAGCTTCTTCTCGGATAAAAGAACCACGACAACGCGTGTTGGATCGTAACCAGTGGCGGTAATGCTTCAGGTGTGTTACTCATTAAGATTAGTGGTTCTCCAATTAACAGTAGGTACAGAGGTCTGAATATATGCAACATTCAAATGTGTATACTCCTTATCTCTTAAAAATCACAAAACAGACCCAAAAAGTTATGAAAGGGACACATATTTTGAAATATTTTTTAGGATCCTTTGGAACGTCAGCGTTTCAATTCCTATATTAAAATATCTGTCAGTGTCTAGTCTCTCTTTATTTCTACTGATACTAATCCAATCCAAGTATGATTTTTACCAGTATGATTAGTCATCTGCAGTGTAACACTTTAAAATAACCCAACAGTGTAGTGTCTGATACGAGAGATGATATATATGTGGAAATCTCATTTGGTTTTAATTTTCAGGCTGAATATCTTGGATTATAAAAAAGAAAATGTGATTAACTGTAGTGCACTGTTTTAAAAAAAATGCCGTCATATCCCTTGCTTATTTGTAAAATTGTTGAAAGCTTGGCACTACATTGTGGTTCACTTTCTTCATCAGCCTGGAAAGTCTTCAGAATCTGCTAAATTTTATACTTCATTATGATTGCTTAAACATACGTTCTTCTGTATTAAAATAAATACATTTTCTCTTCTGCTATGTTTGTTTTGCTGAAGAAATTTTAAGCTGAGACTACTCAGGAAATCCACTTCTGCATAAAAAAAAAATCCAAATTTCCAAGTTTATGTAAAAAACATGCAGTAGAATAGGGAGTCTTGTAACTTTGTCATTAAAACTGTGCAGTACTCATACATGCTGTTGCTGCCTTTTGGATTTAAGACCAGAAGTAGCTTGGTTTGTTAAGCAGCACAGCACCAGCACTAGATGAGGTTATATTACGTGTTAGGCACATACAAAGCTTTTTACTAAATTGTTTTCCTAGTAAGAGGGCAATTTGATACTGATACTATTGCGCAAGTGCTGTAAATATTCCTCTGTGTGGTGCACTGAGACATGACGGCCTTGTGCATCTAATTGCCACTCTATTTTGTTAGTGGTCAGGAAATGTTTTAAATATTTCAGGTTATTTTTTTGGTAGAGTTATTAGAGTTGCATTGTTTTCACTGCTCATGATTTCAGTAGCTTATGTACTGTAAAGTTCTGTTTTATTTGGTTGTGGAAGGTAGTAAATGTGTGTACATGCCCATAGCTTGAATTGAGCTGGTCACAGTAAGGCTAAACTCCTTCAAATAGCTCTGGAAGAAAAGTAGGCTGACCAATTCTTAAATGCACACAAAATTAAAGTGAAAAATTTGTCACGTATTACGAGCTAAATCAAAAGATGCTTCTTAAACAAGTTCTCAGCAAGCAAAGAAAGAATGCTACACCCTTATTAATTGCCTATATTATTTCTAGTAAAAATTTGAAATTACATATTCAGGTGACACTTGAGCAGTCTGAAGAATTGATCTAAGATGACTTGATTTTAAAATCATGTCATGGCTGAAAAAAATAACAGTGCCCCTACTCTATCGTGGACTGAATGACTGCTCTTTTGGAAACTGAAGGAGAACATCAGACAGCTCAAAGATTATTTAGAAGGTCATGGAGGTATTAAGAATCTTTTAAGTAAAATTCAGGAGGTAAAGTTTTGCTGTCCTGTACTGAATTTTGAATACTGCTGTCCCATTTTGGGTTGCAGGTTCCCCAGAAATAGTTAGACCCACTAATACGAGAAAACTTAAAAGAGTCTGCTTTTGTCTTGCGATACAAATTTGTGCCTGCACACAACATTCTTGATTGTACCTCTGTGCTTTCTTCTTGTGTTTCAGCAACTGATGTCTAGTACTTTTTGTGCTGCATTGCACACAATAATGAAGCAAGTGGTACACTTTGGGTTCAAGTGTCAAATGAAAACATGACTTAGTTTTGCTAGTGTTCACTACTTCTGGAGTTTGAATATTAGTTATGTAGCTTTAATCACAACAAAGGCATTTGTTTTAAGGCTTGAATTGTGTTGGGGTTTTTTTCCACTGAGTTGTTCTGTGTACTGGCAAAATAGTGCTATAAAACTGATGATGATCAGCTATCGCATACCTGTCTCTTTATTCTTTCACAATGTTTGAATGTGTGAAGTGGACTGTTCAATTCAATATTAGTCCCACTGCAGAGGTTTAGTGGACTTGACTTTTCCATTGAAGTTAGGTGTCTGAACCAATGCTCTGGCATCCTGCTGCATAATATGCAGCAACAGCTTAAAAATGCCTTTATTTTTGTGTTCTTAAAAACATGGCACAAATACACGTTTAAACATAGCTGTATATAGTTTTTAAAATAACTGACTGAATAGGATATAATAAAACACACATGCTAACACGCAGTGGGTGAAGAAGTGCATTGTGACCTTTGGTTAAAGCTGCACCTTTTTAATATATGAACAGTTTGGTTAATGGTGTGATACACAAGAAAACACCCAGCGTTAAAGGGGATATAACTGTGTTTTTAATTGCTAAATGCTCTGGGTTTCAGCTGTGCGTTGGATGTTTTATGTTTACAAGACTTCTTTTCGTGTCCTGAAATGTCGGTTCTTTAGTTTAAGGGCATGGGGGGGGGGGAAATTTAGTTTGAATAAGACAAAAAGCAGACCCTGTGAATATTGTATGGGAAAATAAAAAATTAATATATGAATGTGGTCTGATTGTTTTGTTTGCATATGGGATTGGGGAACATTATTCTTCAAAAAGCTTTGAATCATAATTTGAGTAGTCAACTTGTGTTCTATCATATTACAGTTAATCTACCCCCTGACACTTGATCATTACTTCTATTGCTGTACATCATGAAGTGTACAGGTTCACTGCTGTTTGTAATCAGCCGTGCTTAGCAAGGCAGTGTGGTTAACTGGCTCTTTGCTAAGCACATCAGTAATGCAGGCAGTCATATTCATAAATCTCTTCATGCTGGAGTAGAATTCAAAGTATTTAACTGCAGATGCCAGGAGTTATTTGGGATCTACTGCATCCTTTCACATTAATTCTGTAGATACAAAGTTATGGGGGGAACTGGAAAGGTGCCTTCAATTAGTGTTGTCCAATTATGAGATACAAACTTCAAATAAGTAGTAATTAATTGTGTGATTTGAGGTACTTTATACTGCATTGCTTAGGTTTAAGGAACAGGTATGGTAGGCATTGTTTTGTGTGGACACCTTACAAAATTACTGCTCTTGCTAAGTCAGTTGCTGTATATTCAAAAAATTTCAAGATTTTTTTATACGGGAGTTGGATTAAGAAAAGCTTTTGTCTAGATGTATGGGTAAGTTCTCTTTCAGTGATGTGTTACTATTATGGTGAAGTAGTTGTCTGGGGCTTTTTCAGGTGCACAGCACCCAGGATTTAAAGTAACTTAAGTTGTGGTCTGAAGTGCTTTTCTGCTGAAAGTTGATAATCCTACAAAAAAAAAAAAAAA
>VZTH01013952.1:15024-43916 GCA_013397815.1 Aleadryas rufinucha
AAAAAAAAAAAAAAAAAAAAAGAACAAGTGAATAAATGAGTCAGTGGATCAAGTGACATGCATCATGATAATGAAGGCTTTTATCAAGGAAGAGAAATATGCTCTATGTTTAAATGTGCTCTGTGTTCAAATTTGCACCACAAATTTAAACAGTTCCCAGACTGCCCGGCTACCAGAGGACACAAATGCAGCAGCGATACCACAACCACCTCCTTCAGGGGCGAGATGAAACCAAGAGTTTAACATAGGCCCTAAATGAGATGAATGCAAAGTCTTTCTCTCACGTTCTTCCCCTTGACTTGCAGAATCAAGTTCCAGCAAAGCAAGGTTATGCTATGTGCATACTGAGGGTGCTACCGATATCGATTGAGTTAGGTGTTGTGAGACATGAGGGGAAGTGGTGACTCAGCTTAGCTTAGTACAAACTCTGACAGTAGCAGCTCTCAAAAGATACATTTTTTTGTATTAAAAAGTCCATGTTGCAATCCATAGGGCAAGATGTTATGTAAACATAAGGTGGTTTTACTTTGCAACATTTCTAAGCAGATTGATTTGACTCACTCATACCTTCTCCCCCACCTGCTGACAAGAACCAACATACACATGCAAGTGGCCTGGTCAGCATCTATTGTGTGCAACACACTTTTAAGCAAATGGATGGCCTTGTGTGTCCATGTTTTTTGTTTCTTATTACAGGCTGTTTTGCTGGTGAACTAACAGGAAAGGGAGTGACATGAGTTATGCTGTAGTTTTGTTGCCAGCCTCCTGTTACTAGGATGGAAAGTCCTCAAATGAGTCATTTGAACTGTGGTTTTACCACAATGCAGAAACTAATCCTGAGAGGAGCACCACATTCCTTAATTTCACTGCTGATCATTGTGTGTTTGGTTATCAGTAGAGGCCATTGAACAGAACTTCCTCCTTTTCGTGAGCTGAGTGTCACCGTGAGATACTGTCCAGCTCAGAATATAGCACATGAGAGGCAATACAGCAGGATGCCATCCCTGTAATAGCCTGCATTGTTCAGGTGCACATTCCATACACAGCTGAATGTATTTTTTGGTGTGTTTCCCTGACAAAGATGCAGTGACCTCCTGCAGACATATATGACAGTGCATGGTCCTTTACCAGCTGCATCTCAAATGAGGCCTCTGCTTGATGGGGTATTCCTGGCTTAAGCAAGAACCTTTTTGTTAGGGATGGTTTCTATGCATATCTTGGGCATTCTTTCCTAAATTTATGTACAGGGATTTTCCTGGTACCAAGGACAGCAGATTTGTTCAGACCTTACTGTAAATGAAAATAAATTACTGAAAAGAAAGTATATGAAGAACCAAAGAGAAGCATTTTCATCCTGGAAGAAATCAAACATGAGAAAGAAGGGGTTGGGAAGGTTAACATTAATACGAGTCAAGAGCTTTTTTGGCACAGCACTGTCTTTTGCTCTGGTGCTTGGAGAACACAATACCACTAGGCGTCAAGAAAGTAACTCAACAGGGACAGAAGGAGGGGGTAAGAGAGGCAGAAAAGAGGAAAGAAGGAGGAGGAGGTAGGGAATAAGAAAGGACGGAAAGAAGGGAGAGGACAGATGGGACAAAGCAGAGAAAGGAGCCCATTTCTGGGCTCTGTGCTGGGTTCGTGAGGCTTGAGGAGTGCCCAGCTTGCTCCCTATGGACAAGACGTGCTCCCTTTCCTGGGATGCTGGTGGCCTTTGGTGGCGGCTGTCCCCAGTACAGGTTCACAGCACAGCACAATCTGCAAACAGCAGCTGAAAATCACACCAGAATCAACTCTTCTTGATGCATATTGGCACACATGTAGTGAGGAATCCAATGAAAATTGCCCTGGGGGAACTTAGATGTGTCAAATGGTGGGTGAAAGATGGAAGAACAGGTGGCTGCTATGGGGAAGGAATGTGAAGGATAGAGAATGGTAACAACCAGGAGGTGCTGTCACCTATGAAATACTCTGCCTCACCTAAAACCAGCCTTTGATCCACTGATACAAACCCACAGTGACTGCATTTCTGTGTCAGTGGTTGTCCTGAGCTACTGACTTAAGGTAGTCAGCTGTCCACAAATTCACAATGTCCCTTTCACTCACAGAGATGCCTAAGACATTAAAGACCTCACTTATTACCACACCGCACTTGCTCTTCTCTGGAACAAAAGCCACCAGAATCCAAAAATTCACAGAGCAGAAAATGAGTCCATATTTCATGACTGGCACAAATCCCTAGGCCAACCCCCTAGTGAGTTACACCTCATTAAGTGAAATTGTGCAGCAAATTGAATGTTCACCCTTTTGCAAATCTCACCTTAGAAAGAAATTGCTTGAATTTCAAAATGCAATTAAGATCTTCAAAAAACATTGGAAAATAATGTTTTTAGGCAAAGTATGTGGCATTTGTCAGTCTAAATATCACAGTTTAATTTCAATTATAGACTGTTAGGATCTAAAATACCTTGGAACAGAGCACATGGCAGGATGTCTAAAACATTTCTTTCCTCCAGGTTACTATACTTTCCTGCAAGAATACTCAAAACCAAAAACTTCCCCTTACTTAGACCCCAAAACCCCAAGAGGTGAAAGTTGAGCCTCCTGGCAGCCAAGAGTCCTGCGCCCAGTGCAGTCAACAGCAGAGGAAAACACTTGTGGGTGTCCTGGGAATCTGTATCACTCTGCAAGTTTGGGCACAGGACATCTGTTTCCATAATATTTTCTCATGACTTTGTGTGGAAGCAGGACTGCTATAAACTAGGATTGCTTCTGAGCACTTCACTGAAAGCAGTGATTTTACTGATGTACTTTCTTGGAAGTACACTGAATGCACAGCAGTAAAGAAATAGGATGAATGGCACATGTCTGGAAGCATGAATCAATACACTCAATGAACACCAAGACAGAAATGTTGCTGCCTACCTTCGGCTCATCTGTAGGACTGAATTTTCTCACCGTAAATCCTGACACTAGCGCATGATAAAAGAATCTAATTAAGTACAAAAATTAAATAGAAATATTGAACTTCTGGCAGTCATACAGGTAAAGCCCCATACAGGGAAGGATGACTGATCTGGAGCAGGGAGTGCTAACAGGCGCATTGGTAACACATCTTCTTTACAAATGCATAAAGAAAACCAGTGCCCATGGGTGATAGCAACCAGGTTCTGCCTTGGAAGGTATTCAGAAATGACAGTCTTGGGCTGTCTTGCTGTAATGTGAGAATTTCAACATCTGAAATCACTGCAGAAACTATATTTCTGCCTGTCATTTCCATTTACTGGCAGACCAAACACTGCATTGTAGTAAGGAGATCCCTGCTTGGTGAATATAAACTGTCACTTGACACTCTCACTGCCTTTGGATGTTTGGATGGGGAAAGCTCTGATGGGTTTTTACCATATTCAAAAAGTGATAATGATAAACCCCTTCATCTTTGTCATACCTGTGGTGCATACTGATATAGCCCAAATTCCCAATAAGCTTAGACCAAAAGCAGTTCTGAAGTCATAACAAAAGCCCCAGGAGAGTGGGGGTAGCCTGGTACTTAGGACACCTGGATATGCCTTCTCCTCTTGAGGCCCTCATCCCTCCTCAGGAGATCTATGCATTTCAAGGCACACAGAACCATCCACTTCCACTGAACTCCTAGGAATATGGCAAGATAAAAACAGGGATCGTTTGGATCACTAAATCATACCTCCTTCAGATGCATCAACCATGAAATGAATTCATGCAGGAAGGGCTCAAAGAATATCCTGCAGCCACTACAGCCTTCAGCACTCAATAGCAAGTAAATGGCCTGTCATTAAAATACAAGCTCGTGAGTCTCAGTGGGGATTCCCCAGACAGCAGTCCACAGGAAAACCTTTAGCAGATCTGAAAAAAAGGTCAGTGATGGAAAATAAAGTGGAAAGAATGAAATTCTGAAAGACCCAGAGCCATCGCACCCCCAGGCTTGCTCACTTAGGTCACTGTGGTGGAAATAGCAGACCCTACACAGCTCTGCACACTGATTCGCAACTCCATGCTTTCAAACTTTTTGTGGCTATCCTTCAGAGCCCTCTACAATCTTTGAATCACCCAGATGTGGACACCCAGATGGTGGTACAAGATGGGCAGAAGAAACAGGTGTGTTTGAATGGGTAGCTCCTCTCCACATGGCAAACATTAGCTCCTTTTACATGGATTTGGAGTAAGAAAGGTTATTTTTTCCCCATTCTGCAGACTAGGCAGTGGATCAGAGGAGGGCAAATCCTTGTGTCTCAAGTTCCTCATTGAGCTTGTGGAAGTAACTCCAAGGCAATACCCGAGTCAGGCTACGGAGCCAGACTATCTCAACTTCCAGATTCCAGGACAGCACAGCAACCCTCCTACACACCTCATGAAACCTAATAACTCTCAGACTTGTTCTTGTTTATGCCTTCAGCCCACCCAGGACTGCATGGCTGGTATCATGGATTAAGTCACTGGGAAGTGGGAGTGAAGGCTCACGGAGGCCAGGGAAGAGGAAGAGGGAGGTGCAGCAGTTTGATTCCCAGCACTTTGCCAGTGCCTGCAGGAATGTGGAGGATCTTGAAGGCCATGGTGATTGATGATGGTTCAAAATCGTTGCACAGTGTTTAGCTCTAGCCTTGAGCCATAGTTGTAGAGGTTGAAACACCATCTAAAGGACAGAAGAGGGCACTGAACAACCTGTCTGAAGACAGTGCTGCACCCCAGGGATGCTTTAAGGCAGAGCAGGTGGCTGCTCATTAATTCCAGCTCCTCAAAAACCCCATGGATTTGGAAGGTTTGTTTTCAGTATGTTTACCTTCCAATTTGGCTGATTTGGCTGTCAGGGTTTTCCTTCACATGTTCATTTCCAAAAACTGCTTTCAGGTGTGAAAGAAACACCCAGTCTTTGGTCTCTAACATTATTAATGCAGGACAGCAAGTGGATGCAAAGAGCAATCTACTAATTTTTCTGCCAGCATTGAGAAACTTGCAAGAACAAAAGCTATTGCTTGATGGCTCATGAAACAAGCTCTTTGAGATAACACAGCAAGATAGCATACTCCTGAAGCTGAGTAGCTGGGTAGTCTGGGCATATCTTTATAAATAATACTTCCTGTGCTCTAGCAGGCACTCTGAGTAAAGACAGGATTCCACAGTTTTTATGTAGCTCTGACTTTGAGTTCCATGTGTGTTCCCTTGCCTTTTTCCCTCAGAACAAATGTATACATGGAAGTTGGCTTGGGTGTTTCCAAATTACAGTGCCCTCACTGTAGTTTTGTCTGCCCTGTGGCTGGACTGTAAGACTTCTGCTGTGAGATTATTGCTCTGCATTTAGAACCCAAATGAAAGAAGATGTGTTTCCATGTCAGTAGCCTAAAAAGAAGGCCTTTAGTGTCATTCTAGAAAGAGAAGAAGGACAGGGAACAGGTCAGTCTGGCAGTTTTGTTTAGAGTGGCTGGGCAGATGGAGAACACAGGTAAGTATAGGCAGTGTTGAGGCTGCAAGGCCAGATCTTTCCCAGACCCAGGCAGAGGTAAAGGACAGGAACTGAGCAACACTGCTAACCACAAACAGGGAAAGTGCTGTGGCTGTTCGCACCCAGAAAGGTGCAGAGCTGAAGTGATAGGACAAGAGAAGTTAAATTAGCTGAATTAGCAGAACTATAGAAGTTCAGTCAACACAAGCTTTCCCCAGATGGCACACTCAGGCACTCAAGAAGGCAGAGATCCCCCTAAGGTCAGCACTGCAGAAGTTGGGATTGCTTCACGAGGGACAGTTTCCTACCGGTGGCTGTGGCTCAAGAATCTACTGCTTGTGCAGAGAGGGTATTTGTTTTCTCAGCTGGAGAGTTCTCTAAATGGCAGACGCTGAGAGAAATGCAGAGAACTTTGGGATAGTTGAAGGGCAGTAGCAGTCCTCTGAAACTGATGCTCTCCTGAGACTGCCTGTGCTTCTTATGCAAGAGAGCAAGGATTGCAGTGCACCTTGGAGGAGCAAAGAGCTTAAAGAACAGCAAGGAGCAACTGATGCTATCAGAAAATTCTATTGCTAGACCTGGGTGCCTGTGCTTGGGAAATTAGATGACTGCCAGCTGCTGGGCAGAAAGGCAGTAGGCTTTGTGTAACATCTAGATGTGAGGCTCCAGGGTCACAAATTGGTATTTTGGTCCATCTTTGTTCCAATGATGCAGGTAAATAGAAGGGGCCAAGTTTTGGCAATCAGGCAGGTGGCAGCTGAGGACGAGGACCTCACATTCTATGAAACACTCTCAATTTCATGTATGAAGCCAGGAATATACAGAAATCCAGAGTCTTAGTGCCCAAATGAGATGCAGAGAGCAAGGACTTAGGTCCGTGGAGCACTAGGAAGCCTTCTGGGACAAGAGGAGAAGGCTGCACTTTGATCTTAATGATGCAAGACTTCTGGCCCTAAAAATTCAAAGGCTCCCAGAGGAATATTTAAAGTAGAAGCTGGGGGAAAGCAAACAGGCACAGAAGAGCATGCAGAGCAGACTGATGTGATGTTAAAAAGTGGATATAGCTAGGGTTCAATGCCCCTTGGGAAGGGAAATTAAAATAAAAATTGCAATAAGTAAGGACAGTAAGTTAGACTGCTAAGGCCAGTTCATTTTCACATGCAAAATTAAATGTTGGTGTCAGCACAAAACTTACAGGTGCTGGCACATCCATGCATGGAACCCAGAGAAAGAAGTTAGGGATGCTGAAATGGCTGCCTTCAAAGAATAATGGCCATCTTGAGAGCTGGGATATGGAGGATCAATGGGATTCAATGCTACCTTGCTGCCAATTTCATAGCAAAGAAGCAGTCAGTGCCCTCCCTCTCCTCTGCAAAGCTCTAGCCAATGCCCTCCTACCTCCCCAAGTGCCAGCAGAATACTCCCCATGTCCACTGAGTGGTCTTCTGCTCCTGCAGGAATGCTGCCTGGGAGGAGGACAGGGGCCTTCATGGCCCACTCCCACTGGCACAGCTCCTGTGATGCCAGCTGGTGCCTGTGCCCAGCAGGACAGGAGCAGGTGGAGAAGGGGTGAGTGCCAGGGACCCCAGTGCCCACAGTTCTAGCGAGCACCTCCTTCTCTGAGCAGGGATGGGGGCTTCCTGTGATGCTGGGTGGTAGCCAGTGCCTGCCATGTGCAGCTCTGCCCAGTATTAACTGACCCAAGGCAGCACTCCCCGTGGCCCGGAGGCCCAGAGGGCTCTCTCTGCCCCTGGTGGCCACTGGGCACAGCTGAAGCCAGCTGGGAATGTTGGTGGGGATAAAGTTACTGAAATTCTACAAAAACCTTCCATGCACCCACCTCTGGTGAGTCAATGGACAAATGTGGGAAATTAAAATCTGCACATAAAAGAGTGTGACCAGCAGGACCAGGCTGTGATTGTCCCCCTGTGCTCAGCACTGGTGAGGCCACACCTAGAGTCCTATGTTCAGCTGTGGGCCTGTTACAAAAATTGGCAAAACTAAAAACTCCTTAACACTAATGTAGCATTAAGAAGCAGGCATTCTTTATTCAGGTGGATGCATGAGGGGATATCTCCTCCAAAATTTCACTCATGCCGAGCACAGAGAAAGCTCCAGTTTATATACTATATTTTACATACATTTCCTAGAAGAAACATAGATATGATAATCTTTTCTCTGAAGTCTTCAACATACGTTCCCTCTCCTCTGTGCATGTGTTCTTCTGTCCTGGGGGTCTCTTTGGTGATCCCTGGTGATCAGAGACCCCAAAGTCATACCCAACTGCCTGGTGAACTGGTAAAAGTTGGCACAACTGCACTGGTTGCCTTCCAATTCTTCTTCCTACAGAATAAGCATTGTGCAGTTTCACAGGTCAGTGGTTTTTGGAGAATAAGCATTGTATTAACTCACCAGGTGGAAACAATTCTTCATCTGGCAACAGGCCCCTCACTGCGAGGACATTGAGGAGTGAGCACAGAAAAGGGCAATGGAGCTGATGAAAGGTCTGGAGCTCAGGTCCTATGAGGAGCTGCTGAGCGAGCAGGCTGTAGCCAGGCGGGGGTTGGTCTCTTTCTCCCAGGCAGCAAGTGACAGGACGAGAGGACATAGCCTCAAGCTGTGCCAGGGCAGGTTTAGGTGGGACATTAGAAGGAATTTCTCCATAGAAAGGCTGCCCACGGAGGTGGTAAAGTCAGTGTCCCTGGAGGTGTGTATGGAAAGACTGGATGTGGCATTCAGTCCTATATTTTGGTTGACATGGTGGGGCTGCTTCACAGGTTGGCCTCGGTGATCTCAGGAATCTTTTCCAAACTGACTGCTTCCGTGATTCTGTAACAGCGGAGCCATTACAGCGCACACTACACAGTCCGCGGTCTTGGCGCGGGGGCACATCGGCACCGGCGGCACTGCCCAGCTCGGCCGGCAGGACGAGACGGAAGGGGGAATAGGGTGCTTCCTTCAAGTCTCGTCTCTACCTGGAAGCACCAGCCAGAGCGGCTCTCGGGCCACGCCTGCGCTGCCACCGGAGCGCGGGAGACGCGGCGGGGCGGGCCGNGGGGTGGTTTATGTGGGAGAATGAAGGGGGAGTGTGTAAGGGTGTGTGGGGTAAAAGGGGTGTGTGGGGTGTGTCTCTGTTTCTGTAAATAAACACAAAAAACCGCGTAAGGTACGAGAGACTTGTTTGTAGATCGTATTCTTTACTGTGTATCTGCAGAACTTGTGGACAAGTGCATAGGTTCACGCATTCACATCGTGATGAAGAGCGACAAAGAAATTGTTGGGACACTTCTAGGATTTGATGACTTCGTCAGTATCCTTTGATGGAAGTTTAAGGCTATCTGCTTTATTCTCTGGCCTAATTAATTTATAGCTCTTGAGAGTTTTGTGTTCACTGAATAGAACCTTTTTATATGAATCAGTTTTATTATTCTGATCTTTTCAATTTTCAGGTAAAATTACATTTTGGTATAAAGTGAAAATAACATTAAATATTTTTGTTTTAAAATTCTGGGTGTTATTTTCTTTGAGACTGGATTTTCAGATATGGTGTTGGAAGATGTTACAGAATTGTAAGTATTTTTTCTGCCTCTTGTTGCTATTTAATGTTTGCTTCACTGAGCCAAAATACTGTGTAAGATCTGCTAGCAAAGTGGTTTTATATTTTTGGAATACTTGCCAGCTGATTAGTTTGACCTTGGACTTAAAACTGTTCAGAAAGTGATCTGTTCAGGACGGCCATGTGATAGAGTAGCTATTGCATGATTTATACTTGTATGGGGATCCTGTTTGTAGTCTTAAGTTTGCATGGGTTGTGTGACGAACTTTCCAGTAGTTTGTTTGCTTTTACACTTCCTTAAGACCTAGGCAAAGATTCAACGAGGTAGCAAAATAAGGATAAATATTTTTACTATGCCATGCCATGCTGATATGTCGTATTCAAGAAATTGCCAGGCTTTAGAGGGTGAATACTCATCTCCATGTACTGAGCACAAGTGACCTTTTTAGATGACAGTTAGCTTTCTGTACCTGGGTGGTCCATTTATCAAGATCATGCTGCAGTGTGGCTGATTTATTTGTTAGTTCCAACAATGGTCACCTTAACACAGAGATTTCTGTTGATTCTGTGGTCAAAACCGTTCCATTGTCCCTGGTTCTGTGTTCTTACTTGCTGTTTCTAATGCTCCTTCAGCGAGATCACACCTGAGGGCAGAAGAATCACAAAGCTGGACCAGATTCTGCTAAATGGAAATAACATAACAATGGTAAGTCATCAAAGACTGCATGTGTTGACTTTCTGTACCTGTACATCGATCAGTGATTGTATTCAACTACTGTAACCTGCGCTTTCCTGACAGTTCCATTACATCAGGAGGTTTCAAGTAGCACCTGGGGCATATGTATATATGAATGATGCTGGAAAGTTGACCTTGCTGCGTTACTCAGTATATGTTGCATTTTACAAGAGAGTCATTAAAAGAGCCTGGCCCTGATTTTGTTTTGGTGAATGTTTTTCTGGTCTTCACATGTGCAAAGGAGTCACTGACTTTGTAAGAATCATAAAGATTGAAAAACATCTCCAAGACCATTGAGTCCAGCCTTTGACCAAATACCACCAAGCCAACTAAACCATAGCGCTAAATGCCATATCCAGTCATTCCTTTAACAGTTCCAGGGATGGTATCTCTACCACTTCCCTGGACAGTCCATTCCAATGCCTGACTACCCTCTTAGTGAAGAAATTCTTCCTGATGTCCAGGCTGAACCTTCCCTGGCACAGCTTGAAGCCATTTCCTCTTGTCCTGTCACTGGTTGCCTGGGAGAAGAGGCCAACCCACACTTTACTACAGCCTCCATTTAAGTAGTTGCAGGCTGGCTCTTCAGTGGCTTTTAACCCCTGCCTGTGTACACAGGCCAAGCACTCCTGCATTCCTGCATGTACAAATTTGTCTGTAGCAGTTTGGGTGCTTCATTGAGTCATTTGGCAATTACAGTGCCACATGGTGCCCAGAGAGCTGCATCTTTACACATTCTGCCAGAAAATATGGAGGTCTGTTGGATTACACCAAATCAGAAGCACTAGGATTTCATCATGTGCTGATACGTACAGATCAGTACTGAAACAGTAATTAAATGTTGTGATTATGCATCCTTGAGTTGAATTCTGCAACTTCTTAGACATCACAAAAGCAGACCTACAGTGGCTTTTTTGCTTGTCTGCGTAGCTGGCCACAAAGCCTGGCCTTCCAGCACAAGGGCATCCCTAATTTTGTGGGAAGAGGAAGGCTCAAGTGGGAAGACCTAAGTTGGCTCTGTATGAATGAGGAATTATCCCCATTTTGTTGTTTACCTATCTTGCACCTCTGCATTGTGTGTCTAAGTGCCATCCTGTCTTAATTTCTATGCCTTTTCCGGCTTTGGTTGTTGTTTTGCATGTTGAAAGGGCAGCATATGTTCTGATTCCTTGTATGGGGTGAAATTCCTGCCATCCAGTTAAGCTGGTGGTCTGGTGCCCTTGGAGAAGAACCTGGTGAATTTTCAGCAAGACATAGATACATCATGCTCTTTTGGGGGCGCATCTTCCCATATCAGGAAGTCTATGCTTAAGACTTTTTCTTACTTTGGTTCCAAAACTAGTGAAGCTCTTTCTCTTTAGAAGTGCTCAGCTGATTATGAAGAAGATATCAGTAAAAGGAGTGGTTAATCTTTTTTTTCCCCTCATGTTTTTCCTTTTGTATTTCTTTGTCTGTTGTTCAGTTCTTTGCTTCCTTCACAAGGAAATGCTGTCCTGACTTACTCCCTATTGCCTTTTTGGTTTGTGCATCTCTGGCAATAACTGACTTCCTCTGTTGGGAGAGTCTAAAATTGTGGTCTGCCATGAAGTCTCCTAGAATGTTTGTTGTAAAGCAAGAGCTGTCATGTATGGATTTGTAAAACTCAACTGTATGGCACTAATGCAAAAATGTCTCACTCTTATATAGCTGGTTCCTGGAGGAGAAGGACCTGAAGTGTGAAGACATGATACTCATCTGTATTTTATATAGATATGCAAAATCTAAGTAGAGATTTTGGGGTAGAAGTGTGTTTTGGTGTAGATTGTTCGTTTGCTTTGCTTACACACTTGACATTTTACAAAAGACAGCTCTTTAGGAAAGATGCTGATAATAAATGTGGACTTTGTAAGTTGAAATCATGACTTTATTGTAAAGACACATGAACCTCTTCTGAATAAAAGGCTTTTTCTTTGTTAGTTACTGTGTTCTGTTATGTAAGTGCACATAATTTTGTAAAAACTTGATGGAGTAGAAAAATGACAATTATGTTTCAGTTGCCATCAGTCTTCAGTTTTTCTACATCTGTTGCATTTGTTTCTGGCCCAAGTCTGTATAATACACAAGTCATGAGCCAGGAAGTTGCTGTCCTTTGGCACACAGGCAGATACTGAGCTGGATGTTTTGTTTAAAGGCTGTGTCACTGGAAGCCGTGTGGCAGAATTCTGTAGAGTTCTGAAAGCCCTTCAGACTGGGCGCATCTGTTTGATGCTCAGCAGCCTTTGGTTCTGCTGGCCTCGAGGTTCAGCTCTTGTGGACCATTTTTTTTTGCAGATCCACTTCCTTACAGCAGAGGCCCTGTAATGGCATTTGGCAAGTGAGAACAGGCAGCCCAGACCTAGTTCATGTTCAGAGGTAAAAATCCCAAAGGCTGGTGTTAAAACCCCACTGATGTCAGTGGTGACTCTGCTTTCACCACTCAGTGATGCTGTGTATACTCAAACTGGGAGCTGCCTGTGCCTGCTTGCATAGTTTGGAACACTCATTTTAGCGTAAACAGGAGTTTTTGGCACCATCTGTTCTCCTGTGATACAAAAGCTTGACAGATACTGCAAGCTGCTATTTTAGGACAATTTCTGTAAGGAATTGCTTTTTTGTTGTGATGCCATGCTGCCAGTGCAGTTTATGCTTCTACAGTACACCTCTCAACTGGCTTCTGTGTGTAACTGTCTTTGGAGAGGATCCACACGTGCCTGCTGTCCCTGTAGACAAGGAGGGTGCAGCATCGGCTCACATGGATGGGACATGCTTTGCCTTCCCATCACCAGAAGAAAGAAGAGTTGAAGAAGGGGGCTCAGGAGCTAGATGCTGCAAGGAAACTGCTGTACTTGGTCTTTCTGCTTAATCAGACAGAAAAGCTGCCTTCTGCTGGTTGGGTCTGAGCTCACAAAGCAGTGAGAACCTCTTGCTGTAGCCTGTTAAAAGGGAGAGGGAGTCCCTCTCCCAAGGAGTGTGTGCCTTCTGGCTCATGTGTTCTGAATAAATGATCTGTAGTTGCAATGTTTAGGTTGTGTTGTGGCAATCTGTACCATTTATTTCCTGAACGTGTTTGGTTTTTTTCCTTTCTGTCTCCATTTCTTCCTCCAGCTTTTTTAAATACATCTATTAAAAAAGATACATTTTCTTAAACTTAGGTTTGATTGAAATATTGTCTGTGGGTGTTTGCCTCAAACACTTTCTTTCCTAGAAATAAGACAAGTCTTTTCACAAGAAATGAGAACACTTCAAAGATTTCTACTCAGGGCAGCATTACTCGCTTGGGGTATTGTTGAATAAAATTATGTTTTTGCTCCAGTGTATGTGCTTAATTTCTACTTCACTCAGTGTTTTGAAAACAGTCATGCATCTGAGAGAAGAAGAGTAGATCTTGACTCAAAAGCAGCTTTTAGTCTGACAGCACAAACATCTTGTTCTCTCAGGATTTTGTTGAATTGAAAGAAACAAACTTCATACTGCCTCAGTTCCTGCTTGACTGGTTGTGTTTTGTTCCACTCACTCCAGAAGAAGTGCTAGGACTTATCTTTTAGGAAGACATTTTAATTCCTGATTCACAGGTCTGCAGAGATCCCTCTAGAGACAGTCTGTTAGTGCAACCACTGTTAGTCTGTTCTAAAATTAAGCATTTTTTCACTGTCAGCTAAGAATACGAAGTATTCCAAGTGGGTCTGGTTTGCTTTGCATTCATTATTCCTGTAGCCTGTTGCTTTGGAAGTGCAGCTAGTAAGCTTGTCTATTCAGTAAGTAGTGGTGGTTTTTGTTCTTCCTCCCCTAGAAATCCAAGTGCTTAATTGTACTGCACTGTCTTCTTGTGGACACTAGTGTTCTCCAGAGTACTATTTAGGGTGCCACTACATGTAGGTAATTTAAAATAATAACCTTAGGCTTAAAAAAGATGGAAAACTGAATGAGGCTTTTAAGTTTAGAGCAAGGTAGTCGTCAGGTTAAAATAATTTTGCAGTTATGACATGCACAGTGGTGGTTCTATTCAGATTTATGTTTGTTTTGCTTTCTGTTTTTATTTAGGATAGCACTGGTTGCAGTGATCTTTAGTTCTCCTACCTGGCTATCTATCTTGAGTATGGAGAAAGTTCCCTTCTGCCTACTGTTTCAGTATACTTGCAAATTTTGGTTTGGATGTAAATATCCTCTGAGAAACCTCACTGAAATTATTTAAAAGAATCCTGTGAGTCCCAGATCACTGATAATTCTTAACACAGTCAGTGCTTCCAAAGCGTATCATTGTAATCTACCAGTCTCATCAGTAATGTGTTGTTTTGCAGGTGTAACAGTATTTTGGTCAATTGAACTACAGTCAGACACAATGTAAGCAGAGAACACTAGAAGATTTATTCCAGTTTTAATTCCAATGAATCTGAGCTCGAGGCAGTTGATGAAAGGAGTCAGCAAATATTTTCAGGAGCTTGCTTTGACATTTTTAAACTGCCATAATGAACAGGAATCAAAATTCAACTTTGTTTTGGCTGGTGCTGCATTAATGCTGGGCCACACTTTTGATTTCTGCTGAAAGAGAGGATGGATTTGAATTAATTGTTTATCAACAGATTCTGCAGCTTGATGTCATTTTCATGAAGACACTATGGTTGGTTAATTATACTGTTAGAAACAATATCAGGGATTCAAAAACTATGCCATTTTATTTCAGAGGTCTTTGCTTACATTTGTACAATATATTACATAACTCTCCATTTTCTGCGAAACCTTATATTTATTTCATGGCTTTTTTCTGTAAGCTTTTATAAGCTCACACTCTCTTGAAGTCTTCTCCTAGAAGTTCAAAATAAGCATTACAAATGAAGTATTTGTTGCTTTAATGGGAAAACAGTTACAAGAAAACACAAAAATACACTTGCTTAATCCATTATGAAGAAATACTTCAAGCAGATTGAATACGATCTTCATCTATCAATACTCAATACAAATTGTTTGCCATTTTCTTTCCTTTTTTTATACTGTATTTTATCAAAATTTTAAAATACCTGTTTTATAGAAAAAAAGGCAAAGTACTGTAGTTGCATTCCAATTAGTGGGTTCTTAAAACCCAGAGCAACCTTTTTAAATCTAGTTCAAACCTGCAAACATTAGTCAGTCTTTGTTTGTTTGTTTGTTTTTGCTTGCTTCTTTTAATGGATCCTCATATTTTGTGTTCAGGATTGATTAAAAAGAATAGCCCTCGGCAGTCATTAAGTGCAAAGGGATTTGGCAAGTCCTGCTGTCACCTGCATTCCCCTGGCATTCCATTTGGTGAAGAACTTGGCATGGCAGCAGCCCCTGCACAGGAGGAGGAAAACACAGGTTATAAGGATTTATAAATAAGCAGTTAAAATGTTCTTCCATTCAGTAAGCACTGGTATATTGTCGTGATTTAGGAATGTTACTCCCCAGTTCAGTGCTCCCACCAAGGCTCTCCCAAACCATGTGCAGTTTTTAACAACCCCCTGTACTGTTCAACTTTCCCAGAGGCTGGTGCATGGTAAGGAATATGATATACTCACTCAATACCATGATCTCTGGCCCAGGAGTGTATGTGACTGCTTTTGAAATGAATTCCATTGTCTGACTCAACTCTTTCTAGGGCTCCATGTCAGCACAGGGCTTGCTTTTCAAGGCCTAAGATGGTGTTCAGGCAGTAGCGTGAGGCACAGAGTGCATCTCCAGCCATCCAGTGGTGGCTTCTACCATGGTCAGCACATAGCGCTTGCCTTGGCAGATTTGTGGGAGTGCAGTGTAATCAGCCAGACCTCCCCATGTTTATATTTTGACCATTGTTCCTCATACCACAGAGGCTTTACTCGGCCTGCTTGATTTCAGTGTATGTTTCACAGTTAAGGATAATCTGGGAAATAGTGTCCATGGTTACATCCACCCCTGGATCATGAGCCTATCTGTATTGTTATATCTGTTCCCTGACGACCTGAGGCATCATGGGCCCACCGAGCCAGAAATAATTCACCCTTTTTTTGCCAGTCCAGATCCACCTTGATGCCTTGGTCTTAAAATCAAGAACCAAACACGGTTAGAAGGGAAAAAGGGGTTTTACCTCAGTATTTATTTTAAGGATCCTTGGTGCACCCTGTCCAGGTGGAACATGCTGGAATGCACATCGAAATGCACACCAAAATGCACACACACAATAGTTCAGGTATAATATTATAGGCCTTGCCAATTAGCATATCTATCAAAGATTCCCCAATGAGAGGCTGAGCGACCCCCCCTCCCTGAGGAACTTTCCCCCCCTAGACAGGCCTATCTTAGTTTACAAAATGTGTTCCAGAGAAGACCTTGGTGTCTGAGGCTTCTAAGATGTTTGGTCTCCTGGCTTGACGGAATATTGGCTCTATGCTATTTATCAGTCCTGAAGAATTAAAGGGATGTGGGCTAAAAGGCCCTTAAGAATACATAAAAGCTATATAAAAGAATATATAAAGGAGTATATATATAAAAGCAAAATCATCATCATAGCATCAACCTGAGACACTAATCTTGGCAGCCCAATCCACCTGTCCATTATTGTGCTGTTTTTCAGTAGCCCAGCTCACAGGTGCATGTGCATCTACATGACATGCTTTTACAGCCAGCTTCTCTTCCCAGGAAGTGATGTCAAACTTCAGCAGCCCAGATGGGTTTACCTCTGTGCTGCCAATTGATCTTTTTCCATCGATCCAGCCACCCCCACAGAGCATTTGCTACTGTTCAGTGGTCAGTGTAGAGGTAGGACGCTGGCCATTTCTCTTTTTCAGTGATATCTAAAGCCATCTGGATGGCTTTCAGTTCTTCAACCTGACTTGATCCACCTTGTTCTGCAGTAGCTTCTGTGACTCACTGTGTAGTTCTCCATATAGCAGCTTCCCATTTTAATTTATCCCCATGATATGGCAGGAACAGTCAGTGATGAGGGCATGTTGCTTTTCTTTTTCTGGTAGATAATTATATGGTGGGGCCTCCTCAGCACATGTCACCTTTTTGTCCTCCTCCTCTGATAGTCTGAAATTTTTGGCTTCCTTGATTTCCAAGATCCCTGGGCAATTGCTATTTCCTATTTGAGTTCACTGTGTGATCAGCACAACTCACTCCATGTAGCATCAGTGGCATGACGTGTTGTGGCAGGGACTTTCTTTTTGAACATCCAGCCCAGCGCCAGCAGTCAGGGTGCCAGGAGGAGCTGTGCTTTGGTGCCAATCACTTCTGAAGCAGCTCAAAACCCTTCATAAGCCACCAGTATCTCTTTTTCAGGTGGGGTGTAACAGGCCTTAGATCTCTTGCATCTCTGAGTCTGGAACCCCAGTGGTCATCCTGAAATCTGCATGGGTACTTTTTGCCAGAGACTCCAGGCAGGACCATTCTCCCCATCTGCAGAGTAGAGCACATTTTTCACACGTGCTCCTATCCTGACTGGCCCAAAGGTTATTGCCTGAACAAACTCCTGTTTAGTTTGTTCAAAAGCCTGTTATTGTTCAGGACCCCATTGGAAATTGTTCTTCTTCCATGACACATGTTATAGATAGGGCATACAATCTGACCCTAATCTCTGTAACATGCATCCTCCAGAAACCTGCAGTGGCTAGGAAAGTCTGTGCTTCCTTCTTGCTGTTTGGTGGGGACATAGCTGCTTGTTTGTTCACCACATCCATTGGGATCTGACAACATCCCTCTTGCCATTTTACTTCTAAAAGCTGACTTTCCTGGGCAGATCCCTTGGGGTTGCTTTGCTTTATGGCAGGACTGGCCTTCAGGAGGATCTAGATTATCTTCTCCCCTTTCTCAAAAACTTCCTTTGCTGTGTTGCCCCATACGATATCATCAACGTACTACAAGTGTTCTGGAGCCTCACCCTTTCCCAGTGCAGTCTGGATCAGCCCATGGCAAATGGTGGGGCTGTGTTTCCACCCTTGGGGCAGTCGGTTCCAGGTATACTGGATGCTCCTCCAGGTGAAAACAAACTGTGGTCTGCACTCTGCTGCTGAAGGAATGGAAAAAAACACATTAGCAATGTCAGTAGTGGTACCACTTTGCTGCTTTGGGCTGCAGTTCATACTGAAGTTCCAGCATGTCTGGCACAGCAGCGGTCAGTAGTGGTGTGACTTCATTCAGGCCACTGACAGTCTATTGTCAGTCTTCATTCTCCACTGGACACACACTGGCCATATAGGACTGTTAAAGAGTGAGCAAGCATTGCTGACCACTCCCTGGCTCTCCAGTTCTCAAATCATCTGGATGGGGGTCATGGAGTCCTGGTTGGTGCGATACTGCCAACATTGCACTGTTGTGGTAGCTATCAGTACCCATTGTTCTTTGACCCTCAGCAGTCCCACAGCGGAGGGGTCCTCTGAGAGAGCAGGCAAGATCATCCTTGAGAGAATACCTTTCCCTCACACTTGACAGGAGCTGCCTACAGAGGCTGAGAGTTTCTCTTCCCATCCCCTTCTGAATGCCCACATCCCAGGACAGAGATCCCAGCTGCTTGGCTTCACTGCCATCCAGTTTCGTATCATGGACCACAACCTCCCAGAATCGGAGCAGCTAGGTCACCAGGGGCTCTCTTGGCTGGTCTTTCAAATCTATTCCTATATCTCACAGCTCACCTGGGGATTGGAATCAGATGATTATCTCTGGCCCTGCCTCTTCCTCCTGTTTTGAGGACTCTGCTTCCTCTTCATCCCTCACTAAGTGAACTGATTTAATGTTGGATTTCTTTTTCTGTATAGGGGTGACTGTTACCGGCAGGGGTTGTTCCTCTGGTTTAGTATCAGTGTGAGTGGCCACAGTTCCTTTTCGTCTGCTTTCTTTCTCCTCCCCCTGGGGGTGATGTCTACTGTTGAGCAGTGTCCAGTAAACAGTAGCCAGGACAGAACACATTGCATGAGTTCATGCCTCTCTGGAGCTACCACAGCATTTTTCTTTGACATATTTCATCATTTTAACAGGCTCCTGTTGTTGTTCAGAGGTGAACTGACAAACCATTGGAGGAGAGAAGTCCTCCAAACACTGGCCCATGTCCTCCCACATTTCATGCCACTCATTACTACCCTACTTCAGGGCAAATCTCCGAATAACCTCCCTAGAAATCTTTCTTGGTTCTAAATATGGTGTGCACCACACTGAGAAGACCTGTCAGACCTAGCAACAAGAACATTCTTTCCTTAATATCCTAAGGGAATTCAGAATTCTTAAAAGCTGTTGTAATAGGCCTGAAGGAGGAAAAGGGGGTGAAAGGCTGGGGAAAATCATCCTCCTCTTTTCCCCCCATAGACTGGATACATTTAATAATGGACTGCCCAAGGGTAGTGCCTTAGGTAAGGGTAGGAGAGCAAAACTGAATGCACATCTCCAATGACCCTTGGTATTATCATCATGTCATGAGCTGATACCAGACAGTGCAACAGAGCAATCCTGATCCCTCTCCATGCTCTGAAAAAGAGCAACGTGATGGGCACATAGTGCATATATGGAAATGTATTGAGTTCCTATGGCCAGGTTTTGGTACTGGGCAGCTACAGGGGTGGCTTCTGTGAGAAGCTGCTGGAAGTTTCCTCTCTGTCTGGCAGAGCCAATGCCAGCTGCCTCCAGGATAGATGTGCTGCTGGCCGAGGCTGGGCTAATCAGAAATTATGGTAATGCCTCTGTGATAACATATGATATTGGGAAGAAGGAAAAAAGTTATTGCACAGATGTAATTGTGGCCAGAGAAGAGTGGGAGAATATTTGAGAGGAACAACTCTGCAGACACCAAGGTTAGTGGGGAAGGACGGGGAGGAGTTGAGATCCACCTGCAGTCTGAGGAGGAGAGCCACGCTCAGGTGAATGCCATGAAGAGGCTGTGAATTCATGGGAGGCATGTGCTGATCCTGACAGGGGCCTGCATACCTGTGGAGAGAGGAGCCCATGCTGGAGCAGGTTTCCTGGTAGGACTTGTGACCCATTGGGGGACACATGCTCAAGCAGCCTGTCCTTGAAGGACTGCACACTGTGGGAGAGTGACCCCTGTTGCAGCAGTTTGTGAAGAAGTGTTGCCCATGGGATGGACTCACATTGGAGAAGTTCATGGAGAACTGTCTCCTGTGGGAGGACCCCCACACTGGAGTAGCAGAAGGGCTCCTCTCCCTGAACAGTGACAGAAACACACAATGAACTGTCTGTCCATCCCCTGTCTCCCTACAATGCTGGAGGGAAGGAGGTAGAGCTGGGAAGGAGGGAGAGGTGGGGGAAGATGTTTTTGTTTTATTTCTTGTTATCCTTCTCTGATTTTGTTAGTAATAAATTCAAGTAATATCTCTAATTCTAGCCAGTTTTGCCTGTGACAGTATTTGGTGAGTGATCTCTCTTGGTCCTTAGCTCAGCTCATGAACCCTTTGTTATATTTTCTCTCCCCTGTCCAGCTGCAGAGGGGATGATAGAGAGACTTTGGGGGGTGTCTGACATCCAGCCAGGGTCAACTCACCACGGGGTTAGGTAGCACACCCACATGAGCAGACCAAGCAGCTTTGTGACCAGTGGCTCTGTACCTAATACAACAAATGCTTCGATCAAATAATTTCCAGCTCACGCAGGGCAGATCTGTTATTATCTCAACCCTTCAGGCCCTATACCGGGGGACAAATAAGGCTGTTGTTTTTTAGGAGTGGTAGTCCCCAGTTCAGTGCCCCCACTGAGACTCTACCAAACTACATACTGCTCGCTCTTGCTCCCCCTCCCTGCTGCAGCATGGTGGAGGGGAGAATTGGAGTCATGAAAGGTGAAGATCGTTGGTTAAGATAAGAACAACCTACTTGAAACAGCAATGAGATACAAAACCAAATGGTAACAGCAACAATACTAATGTCAGAGGGTATAAGAAAAGAAACAATTCACGTGGGAAAAAACCACCAGATAATAGACAATATTAGACAGCTCCCTCTGCCACATTTTCTTGACCAGAAGAACTCCTTCTCTCCCGAACAGAGTCCCTTTCCCCTGCTCCTGGCAGTGATGTGATGTGGTATGGAATAACCTAGCCATGCTTCCTCCTGACTACTGCAAAAAAGTAACCCTGTCCTAGCCAAAATGAGGACATATCTACAGGCTTCAGCATCTAACATCTAGCGATGAAAAAGAAAAAAGCCTCTTTTCCCTCCTTTTAGTGTTGTTGCCCCTTGGAGCCCCAGCTGACCAGCCATGCCAATCAAGAGCCAGCCAGCGGTCACCAGAGCTCATTCCTGATGCACCACCGAGTCAGCTGCTCTCCTCTCTTTTCTCTGGGAGTCAGCACAGATAGGACCTTGTCCCAGCACTGAATCTGCACCTGCTCTGGCAACCAAGTAGCAACTGCAGTTCCCATGCAATGGCTGCAGCCATAAAACCTTACTGTAATTTAGTCTTTCTTCCTGTACTCAGCGAGCTCTTAAATGCATACATGAACAAGACATAGAGAAAATGATCCTTCTAACAATCCTAGCAGAAGGCACACTAGAATATTTCCTGCAGCAAAATATGTGTGGCAGCTTCAGAAAAATGAGACATTTTATTGATTGCCTCCCTTACACTCTTGAAATAAATCCCTAATCCTAAATGGAAAGCACTAAGTAGGCATGCAGGCAATGCTACAGGAAATGTATCTATTGCTTGACGAAAAGTTAGAAGTTATTAATAACCTTACTTTGTTCGCTGCTTAGAAAAGTTTATTTTCTGTATATTGTTTCCTGTACAAAGTAGTTCTGCCTTAAGAGAATTAACAAGATTGACTGCCTTGTTAATTTTTTTCTTCTTATATCATCATTGGGTATCTGATCCGGACCTTCTAAAGGTCATAAAATAACTGTATCCAGTGTTTTCAAAAAAAGCAAGCATGAACACACTCCTAACAGCACTAATCTCCCTGAAGATTATTCAACTCTTCTTAAAATCGTAGTCACATGACATGCAATTTAGCCCTCTAAAAGCAGGTTTTAGTTCCCACCACTTACTTCCCTGCTCTTTTTTTTTCTTTAAGCGCTTTCTCCGGTCAATGGCAGCCAACTCAGCTTTCAACAACAGGTAACGCTTCTGGATTTCCTGCATTTTTGCTTGGAGAACTGTTATGCGCTCAGTGCTACTCAAATTTTGCAAGTCCACTGCAAGTTAAACAGTTTCTGTTAATTATTGCATTGCAACATTTCCCATGCCTTCTGAATTTCGACAAAGGGGGAGGTACTCAAATCTTAGTGATGTGCTTTGAGGTAGGAGGCAGCAAAGCTGAGAAACAGTAGCTGCTGTTTATTATCGCAGTCTTGACTGACACAATCACACTGAAACCTCTTAAAAGAAATACTAAACAAGTCCTGGTTCATTAAGGCAAAATGGAAGGGGAAGATTTAAAAATCAGTAATCTAAGAGGCTGAACAAGAAACAGAGAATGAGGAGTAAAACAGCAAGAAATAAAACTATCAGGATTTATGACAAAATTAGGCAAACTGAGGATGGAGTGATTTTAGAGGAAAAAACACCTTCAAACCCAGAATATTCCAAAAGCCTTCTTATAGTAGATCTCAATACCACAAGAGGCATGTTTCAAAGAAGATACTTACACACTTGAAAACTCCATTTGCAACCTTTGGGCAAATGATTATCGTGTTCTTTTAGATCAGACTCCCTCTCTCCACTTTGCCCACATTTTCCTGTAGGAAGGTAGATTGTTACAAAACAAAGCAACCTTCCCACCCAACCCAAAGCTTACCAGGAGCTGTCTCACTCTAACATGACAGAATCCATCCTGGTGTAGCAGCTTGGCACACAGCTCTCTGCACCACTGGTGCCCAGGTACAGGACCACAAACCAGGCCTGTAAGGGGGCCCCTCTAATTCTGGCATGCTGGGGAAGGGAAACCTTGCACTGGAAACACCGGCCAGTTAGTTGCTCTGCACGTAGACTCAGATCTGTTCTGTGGATTTATGGGAGCCAAAGTCCTACAGACCTAGAAGGCTGATAAAAGTAGCAGACTGTGGCTCCACAATCCATCCCAAAAACTGGCAAGTATATTACTGAAAGCATGTGTGCATGAACAGAAGGAGGTGGGGTAGGGACACACTTCCTGGAAGGAGATTCTTGGATACGATCCAGCTGCTCAAGGTTCGTATAGCCACAGTCCACTCTACTCTCCAACTGGATCACGACAGCAGTGCACTTATTGCTTTAGAATCACAGCCATAAATAAATTGCCTGCATCAGAAAATAAGGCAAAGAGGCACTGTAATGTGTTCATGTAGGTGCCAAAATTTTCCACATCTCTAGTTACGGAGCTATACTTCTTTTAAAAGACTGCAAGATTGATTATTACATCCTAGCTCCTGTTCACCTTTTTTAATATTCATTTCAAACAAATGACATGGTACTATCACACATTTCATTTCACACTGATCTGCTGTACTTACTACTTTTATTCTTCTTTTTGATGTTCACAGATGTTTTGAGGCTTGTTTTCTGCTTTTTTGAGGAGCTGTCTCTTCCCTGAGCATCTTGAAGCTTTTTTCGGCCTCTAAACACTATAAAGGAGGAAAAAACCCCGAAAAAGTAGAAAGAAACAGAAATAACAAAGAAAAAAAAAAGTTTGCAGTTCTGTGTGTTTTTCTCAAAGTATATACATCAGAGATAAACAAAGCAATAGAGATGTATTTATTGAGGGCTGCCTATTGACCTCTCCCAAACTCTCGCCTTTGTTCAAGGAAACACATTTTGTTGTATTCTTTTGAAATAACACTTCCAGAGGAATGATGGTAGTAACACACCTTAAGGGCATTCTGAGGAAATTCAGTTGTTAACTGGGATCTGCTGCAATGAAAAAACCAATTCTGTCATCTCAGAATTATAGTCAGACACATATTTTCTTCCTTAGTGTTAAATATTTTTAGGCACTACAACACAGCGAAAGCAGCTGTACTTTTGATGGAACTGCAAAAGAGACAGTCACTTTCACAGAAAAGCTTTTGGATCCAGCCTTGCCAACAGTTAAAAAGCAGGCAGCAGTACATTGACATCATGTGCACAACTTTTGGCTGTGTTTATAATCCTCTATTCTCTGGTGGTCTCGGGATGAATCTCAAAATCACATCTGAATATGAAAGCCAGCTAAGAAGGTCAATGTTTGATATCAACTTGACTTCCATTTTTCCGAACATTAACTTCACAAGTGGCAAGTTTGAAATGGTTGCCCAAACATGCAATAACTGGCACTTTCTCCCTCCAATTAAACAGCTAACAGAGAATCAAGTTTTATGCAAGAAAGAGCATCTTCTACTTGTAAGCAAGGCACTCAAAATGCTTTTGTCTTGCTGCAATAAATATTCCTTACATGATGTATTACAGCATGTTCTGGGCTTTTCTTGTCAGGTCCAGTATAAATGTCATTCTTATATACTTTTCTTCCTCATTGAAACCATCACAATTCCTAACAAAAGGCCAGGAAAATTCCTGGCAGTTGCATTTTATTCTCTAGATGATTACACCATTCCCACACATTTGAAGTAGACAGTAAGATACTATTTCCTACAAAAATTCACTTCCCAACAGCAAAACTATAAGAGAATGAAGATACATCCGCAGTGGTAAAATTAGAGTTGTTTAGGTTGAAGACAGCTCTTTTTACGCTTTCCTTTACCGTTTTCAGCACTCTCTGGCTCTGATTGATTACCACTACTGAAGCTGACACTGGCATCAAAACCTTTCGAAGAAGTATTTCTCTCAGACTGAAGATCTGCAGCATTCTGTGCCTCTGCTGTGCCATCCGTTTCACTTGTGCTGCTTTGTATCTCTTCTTGATTTGGTGGCAGATTCCCAGAGACAGTGACAGTGGGCTGATGGTTGCTGTACTCTGCTACAGCTACAGTGGAAGGTGACTCAGGAGTTGGAGGAGTATTTAACACTGAAAACTCCTCTTCCTTCTCTCTGTCAGTTTTATTCTAGGTGAAAGAACAGATGAAAAACCCTTCTCATTTGAGCAGTTAGAAGATTGTAATGTTAAAATGACGCAGTGCTTACAATTATCTTAAACATTCGATGTGTGGAGGAACGGTCTCCATTTAAAAGACTACAAGTACCTTCCTACAGTCCATGCTGAGACCTTTCTACTGAAGACAGGAACTTTGTCAACACCAAAACAAATGTGAAAGCAGACACAGCCTGTGCTGTGGAAGCAGTGGGGCCACTGGGTGACAGGCACAGCACGGCAGCCGTTGGGCAGTTGGGCAGTTTGTGGCCGTTGGGCAGTTGGGCTGTTCCTTGCCACAGGGGTTCCAGAGGTTCCACCATGCTGCAGGGGGAGGAGGGGGAGTGATGCCTGAAAACTAGGCAAGAAAACAGTACTCCATGGTGTAAGACCTATAGAGCAGGTTTTTTTTTGTTCTACACTGGGAGTGAGGGGGATAGCTCCACCACAAACTCACTCGTCCATTCTTCGCACAGTACTAGCTTTTATACTTTTTAATCTGATGTGCACATTACACTTTCCTAACCTTCATATGGCAATGTATTTTCTAATCACATGATTATGTCAGCCCTTGTAGCACATGCGCGGTTTCTGCACGAAGTGGTCCTCAGCCTCCCGGTGGTCGTTTTTGATGAAGGCTCATAAGTCTTCCTTGGGCTTGAACTTTTCTCCCCTGTTTTCTGCTCATGCTCTGTAAGATTGTCTGCTCAAATAGCCAGTGGTTAGCTTTTTGCAGTTAGCTTGTTCTGCTAAATGTGCTGATTTCTAAAAAGTGCTTCGTTCCCTTACCCTGTTACAAAGTAACTACTTCTTTCTGCATAGCTACAGCTTTTTGCATAGCTCAAGCATTATCTCGTTGCCTACGCATCAGAAGGTGGGGCAGCAGAAACACTGCTGTTGCAGAAGGAACTTCTTTGTTGCAGTCCACCGCCTGAGGAACCTAACCTACGCCTAAATATCAGTCTAAAAAAAAAAGAATTTTGAAGGAAATGCTCTGAAATAAAATGATAGCGATACACACAGACTAGTCCTGCTTGCTCTCCAGAATCAGCAGAGAGAGCTCCCAAATTTCACCCCATCAAGTTGGCTTCCAACACTGATTAAATGGATTCTTCTAATTTGTTTTCTATAAAGTCATATGTAAATTTAATTAAAAAAAAAAAAGTGAAAACCTCAAAATCTTTATGGGAAAATTTTCATTTTTAAAAGGCTGGGAAGGAGACTGTCAAGTCTACTGGGACACCCACAGCTGTCCTGCCAAGTACTCATATGCCAATCAAAAGAAGCAGAATGGGGAGTACTTAAGAATGTTTCAAGCCAAAACTGGGGGTAACAAGAGCAAAAAAGGGAGAGAAACTATCTCTACTTTCTTTCATTCTTAATTTTTGGTACTTTCCTTAGATCTGCCTTTATCCATTCATCATACCTAAACACAAAAATAAATTGTACACATTTATGGTTTTTGGCAGCAAATTAAAACATTTGTAAGAGAAATTACTGGGAAAAAAAGAAAATCAGGAGCCATATAAAATGGAATTGGAATTTGAATAAAGAAGTCATTTATGTACTTTTCAATCCGCTAAGTTTCAGCTAAGGTTCAATTCTCCATATATTGGGGCACAGAGGATGAAGGCTTATTTACACTGACAGGAAGGAGCAAAAGGTGCTGTTTTTCCAGTCAGCACTGAACAGTAGGGTCGCAGATAAAACACACCACCCAAATGAAAATTCGGTATGGATCTCTAGCAGGTTTGCTTCATATATATACTGTAAAAATTTAACAATAAGATGAATTCATTACCTGGTTGCATTCTAGATAAAATGCGACCAGGCAATAAAAATAAACACTTCTGAGCCTGAGTGTCTGCAAAGTGGATATTTGGAGTGACTAACCCTTTGGAGTCACTAATTTTCAAGTCACTGATTTTGCACTAAGACTTTTCAATTCTTTTTCAGTTTAAGGCTTCCATTTTATATCAGAAGGATGCAAAGCAAACACTACTCCCTAAGCACCTAGATATTAACAATAGGCATCTTATGATCTAAGGCTGGACCTGTTCAATCTAAAAGCAAAGAGGCACATTCTCAGAGACTGCCTTGTAGATCCTCCACAGAATTCCTAGAGAGAAAACAAGGAATAATGAGTATTTTTCCAGCTGCTAGATTTATACCAGCAAAGGTATCACTTTCTCAGGAAGAAAAGTGACCTCAAGGAAGTAGCCAGCCTTGGCAAATTCACTGAAAAGTTCCAGTACTCCTCTGTGTAGCTCATAATAAGAAAGGATCAAATGATTTTGTTTTGGCTGTGATCAAAGAAAGGAGGAGAGTTACTCTCATATCCAAATACTGGAATATTAGATGAGGGCTCCATTTTTAAATTTAATTTATTTTCAAACAATTTCCCTTCTTCCTCCTCTCCCCACCCCAACATACACTACTCTTCAGAACTTGAAATTTCATCATATGTGTCCTTTTTTTATTTCAGTGGCTGACCATAAAGTACAAAACTTGTATATTGGTAAAGCTTCAAGAAGCTGAGACAGAAATTAACACTTGTACATGCAGCTTTCTGAAGGGAAGAAAGAAAAGTGTTGACAAGAATAAGTCAAAGTTTTAAATGCCTGAAACACTCAAAAATAACATGTTTTGTGATATTGTACCATATGTCACACAGAGTTAAAACAACCACAAACTCATTAGTATCTTGACTTCATTGCCCACTATGCATAGAAATGTTGCTTAAGACACTTCACGTCAAAGATCCGCTTCCTGCAGATCACTTAGATGTTGATCAAAATCCCACAAAAAATCAGTATCAAAACCAGCAATAGTGAGACTTTTCTCCTTAGCAGTGGCTTAGGTGCTCCTGGAAATCACCATGCCTAGACACAAATGTGTATTCAAGGCAGGGAGAGAAGCATCATGCTTAGCTCTAACTGTGACCTTTGCTAGCAGATCTTACTAGCAGTGAATAAATTATATTTGTCCATCTCTTAGTCAGCGTTAGGATGGGAATCAAAGTCTAGGTGACAGAAGAAGGTCACAAGAGCCTCAGCCTTTTCAGAAGAGGAATAACACAAAGTACAGTGAATTTGCCTCGGGTTTATGGGGGTTTTTTACAGATCTATCAACACAGTAATGAAACTTAAAAGATGACAGCCAAGGACAATCAGCAGACATGCTGAAACTGAATAAAGAAGAAGACTTGCAAATTTACTTAACAGCTGCACAGAAAGCTTCTCTACTTTTTTCAGTTGCTTCACATTTTAAATGGCAAAAAAATAGGAGGACTTCAACTTATTTCTATTAGTTCTAGAATAAAGACGGTCAAAAGCATGTACTCCTGCTTACATTAAGTAAAGCACAAGAAGCCATTAGACTAAGAAGAATTGTGTTTAGAAGGCTGAAGCAGCCTTAGGGGTAGGAGTGGGGAGGGGTGGAAATCAGGCCTGTCAGCACCACCCAAGGAGCATCCAATCCATGAGCAGCCCTTCACTGCAGGTGTCCTAGCTGATGGAGTCGAAATGGACCCGCAGCTTGGCAAGGGAAAGTGCCAGGGCTGTGAGTCACAGGAAGCAGGGGCTTCTCCGTGGCGCTGGTCACTGACAGGCATGACATGTTGTGTGCGTGTCCAACACGTGGCAACAGCGGCCTGGCCCAGGTGCAGGAAGAGGCCAAGGAGGCAGTAGAGCAAGAACAGGGCTCTGCAGGAGGCCCCAGCGGCCACACACACCCGGCGGGGGATGAGGCTGGCCCAGAGGGTGCTTCGGGTGGGTCTGGGGTGAAAAGGGAGGAAATGAGGAGCAGGGAGGAAGGGCCAGATGTAACTAAAGGAATGCCATTACATCCCACAGGTGACATAGTGAGAAGAGGGCAGGAACAAACCAGTGGTTCCTACTGATCACCCTGACATCTTCAGGACAAAAGGTCCGAAAAGAACTGCACATCTGCCTCCTGGTGTTCTCCTGAACGTGACCTAATTACCTGTGTGCATTACCCAGCAATCTCTCTCGAATGCTTGTCAGAATTCCCCATTTAAGGTAAGCAAAGCTGCTCGCCTCAGCAAGTTCTTTGGGCCTCTGACACTTCAGAAGACACTGTCCCGCTTAACAAGGGCCTGGCAAGGAAGGGAATCTTCCAG
>VZTH01013954.1:0-37409 GCA_013397815.1 Aleadryas rufinucha
TTTTCTTAAAGATGGAACTCAGGAAAATGTTAAAAATTATTCTTAAGTATTCTTATCAGGCATACTTTCAAATGTTTATCTTATACATGGTAAAAACATATGCATGGGTATTCTAAATTATATTACAGCCCAAAGTAAACTCTCTAAATCTAGACAGATAATGTTTTTGTTTTAATACAGAAATTTTACCCTAAAGAGACAAATGCACAGCTCCTACTGATTTTAATGCACATTATATACACGTTGCTGAGGGCATAAGATATTTCTCTCCTACAGTGCAAAGTATTTGATTTTTCACATCAATTCATCACAAACCTGAGTGGAGGTCTTGGTGTGCATCAAATAATTTTTGAAATCTTTCCTCTGCTTTCAAAGCCCGAATAGTCCAAAGCCCCTGGAGGGATGACGACAAATGGGAGAACACTGGACTTCGAGCTACAAAGGGAAATGAGAGTTAACTTAACAATAGCTGAAGGACAACACTTAATTCTTTTTGTACCACACTAATCTTTAATCCTACTACTTTATATTTAACCATACAAACTACTCTGCATCTTTTTAGAATAAATATGCAATATCTTTAACTAATGTCCTCTTACTCAATTAGAAACAGTCAGACAGCCAGGCAGATTAATTTATACAAAAATGTCTTGCATTTTTAACAATAGCTGTCACTGAAGAAATTCTTTGAGCTTTATTAATGACATTAGGCACCCATGTTTACTATTTGTAATGCTTAATATTCTGCATCATAGTCAAGCTAAAGTCAGGCACAAGAGTCAGATAAGGTCAGATATACCATTAGTATATGCATGCAAGGTCCCAAAGACCAGCAGCTTAGCATGTTCTTAACTAGCTTTATTTACAGATAGTTAAACTGACATACCCTAGGTTTATCATTATGCAAAACAGGAGTTAAGCATGTAATTCACTAGTTGAAAACCAAGGCAATAAGGAAGTTATTTGCACAGCAAAAGAAAAAAAAAAATCTTTGATAGACTGTCTATAAAATACTAGCATTTCACATAATAATAAGCAGGGTTCAAACTAACATAAAGTCCCGCCAAACTACATACTTGTGGATTCTAGACGTTTAATATCTCTTGAAGTGTCTAAGAAATATCTTCGAAGAAAAATGAAAAGAATAAATAGTGGAACTAAGGGGATGAGTATCCAAGGAATCACTGCCACAGCCACAGCCACCACACCAAAAATCTGTAGGAGAGTCTGGAGCACAATAGAAACAAAATAAAAAACTCTTTGCCAGAAGAATTTAATTTAGAACAAGTATAAAACTGTTTGACACTATTGAAACACTTAAATATTTAAACGTAACTACCACATTTAAGAGCAGATGCATTGTATAACATATGAGCAAATCTATTTTTAAGCAACTTGGAAAATTTACAGTAATACCTAAACTGACTATTTTTGCAGTTTATGTTTTTCTTCCACATTATTTGTTCTTTAAGAAATGTCTTTACAAAGCTGGTTGACTGAACATTAGTGTCTTTCTTTGTAGACTATTTTGTGACTGTTGTAACAAAGTAATAGATGATCAATGTAATAGACAACTAATTTTTGATGGACCTAGTTATTTGGTGAATCAAGGATATATTTTTTCACTCCTGCTAAAAAGAAACTGGTGAAAAACTGGCTTTCAACTTGAGTTGAAAGACTCGACAGTTGGAAGAGAGACTTTCAACACAGGCTTGCAATGTTTTCCTAAACACAACATTGTCCCATTTAGAAAGAAAACCCAGGACAGGAGAAAGCGGGCTTTCTCTTCTCAGAGGATTGCACTGTGAAATGCTACAAATAAGAAGAAAATGTTACACACTGCAAGAAGTGTCATGAAAGGCTGGTTTTACCAGGTTTACTAGAGTTTGATGTAACAGCTGAGGTAAACCTGAATTTATTGTTAGAAAACTAGATATAATGAGGAAAACTCTTGCTTAAGACAGAGGATGCTGGCCCAACTTTCTGAATTAAATCCTCCATTTCCTTCAGACCCCTTCACATCTTTCATCAAACCTTCAATTTGAATACACAGTCAAAACCATCATTTGCACACAAACTTCTTTCAGAACCCAGCTGTGCATGAATGAGTGTATGGTAGGAGTCCTGGTATACTGTAATTAGGGTGTGCCCATTTGCTCCTTAAAAAGGGGGAAAAAACTCCGACGCATACAAAAATAAACCCATACTGTACAAAAAACAGACAACTGAAATCGTAGCTCAAGACTAAATTCCTGTATTATTCTCATTAATAAATTCATTAGAAATGACAATGTTTTCTGAAAAATTTTCATTTTATGGACTGTAGAGCAGCCCCCTTCTTCATCATCATCATCACATACAACACAGAAGTGGATTCCAGCTAAATTTTGTGGCTGTCTGATTTTCAGATTCCAAAAATGCATTAGTGACCACTGGATGCCACAAATGCATATCTTGCAGCAAAAATGCTTCCACCCTTTGAATTCTCCAACTCAGTGCACACATAAGCAACACATCAGCTAAGGGAGATACCAGAGAGCTACCTGGGTTTTCAAACACTATCAGTGGAAATGTCTATGAAACGCTGCACTTCCTGTTGCACTTCTGGTAGCCCATTAAGGCCAAAACCAAGCAGAACCTTTACCCCTAAATTTGCTTTTTCTTTCTTCAGGCTTCTCTGACTTTACCCTAATTTGACTTGACCAAAGAGCAAACCCACACACCTCAGACTGCATGAGTCACCTCTAGCGTTAAAGGTCTCAGTTCATGAAAGAAGATTTATCAGTGTAATAGCCCCACATCTCATAGATCCTGAAAGCACATTTTAGGGTCTCATAACTCTATTAAGGAATATTGCTGTAAGGTAGGCATGGGAAAGCAGCTCTGGAGGAAGTTGCATTACCACCACACTGCTCATCTATGGGTTAAGGTGTTGACGGCATCATGTTGTTTGACCTTCTAGATACACACAGCAGATGGCAAACATTTTACCTAGATTTCATCAGAAGGAGGTAAGGTGGCAATGAGAGTGCACGGTGTTTCACCTGGATCAATTATGCACATGGCTATGTCAGCTCAAAGCAAAACAAAGCACCCTGGCTCCTCACCAGCCCTGCCATCAGCCCTTCTCTACCTTCTACTTCTCTGGCATTCTTTAGAACCCTGTAAACATATTTCCTTTTTATTGTGGGATAAGGAGAAAGGAAATAAAGATTCCTGACCTCCTACAAATCTTCTACTGTCTAGATCTCCACTTTCCTCAATAATGCTCATTATCTCTGCCAAGCCTGCCAGCTTGGCATAAATGACACGCTGGCTAAAGGTTCCCTCACCTCCATCCTTATCAGCAGAGACTGAAGTCCATTCCTTCCTTCCTGCTCCAAACTCACTCCTGAATCTCTTTATACACCTGCTGCCTTCTCCCTTCGTCACTTCCTAGACAGCCACAAAAAAGCTGTTTCAGAAGTACACAATCTCCTCATAACAACAGCCACAAATCTGAAGTCAAATGTTCAGGAGAGCTGCTTCAAGGAAAAAAATTCTGAGGAAAACATATGCTTCTTAATAAAAAATAAAGAAGCCAAACTGAAGTTTTAGTGATGATAATCTACAATATGTTGCAAAGTGCCGGTGGGGGTGGGAGTGGGAGTAAAACTATTAAGATCCAGCTCATGTAAACAAAGCCTTGCTATGGCAGAAATACAGGGAAGGAAAAGATGGCTAGGATGACTAAAGTAAAAATCTGACACCGCCTTTGGAAGGAATTTTAGATGAGCCTGCACCACCTTATCATTATAAAAATTTATGATAGGGTGGATCAGTCATGTGTGTTGTTTTTTTTGAAAACCAAACTTGCATATAAATTAACTCTTAATGAAGTAGTCTGAAAGCCAGACACAACCATTTGCAGACTGTAATCATGCAGTTACTGTGTGAGGTAAGGCAAAGGTTCTAGCTCCTGAATTTCACAAGAGACAACCACCCTCTGCAGCTGGAGACTGCCCCAACTTCTACCAGATCCACTGCGTGCAAGCTACAGTACCCAAGATAATCAGCAGGCTGACAATAATGAAACACAAGTAGTCTGGTGTCTCTCCTCTCTGGAGACAAACAGCAAGAAATGCTTGGGACAGGCTACCTGGACTTCTCATGGCAGAACCAGCTTAAAACGGAAAGCTGCATCAGAAGTCTAAGATTTCCCTACCCAACAGAAATATGGTCTACAAACCCAGCACCTTTTACTGTATTTCTTAGTTTTAGCATTCAAAATGTAATGGCTGTGTAGAAAATGACAGTCAAACTAAAAAAAAGAAGAAAAGCAACCAAAACAAAAACACAGGAGCTGATGAATTACATTTTACAGCTATCTGCACAGTATTTGAAACAAGGCCACCTGCACAAAAGACAACAGATGCACTGGCTACCAAGACCAAAAAGACCTGGATAGTTTCAGGGAAAGACCATTGCTTCCAGTCTTCACCTTCGAACTTGCTTCTGTTTCCCCAGAGAAAGATGAATCTCCCACACACAGCCTGCACACAGTCTATCCCTAGAGTACAGAAAAGTGCATGTTGTTTCTGTTGGTGCTATCCTCTTGCTTACAAGAGTCCTGAGAGATTTCCCTCACTATTTGGTCAGCCACTCCATTTACTGTGGCTTTTTTTTCCTGAAAAATCTCCTCTTTTACTGCAGCGGGCATACCCACTATAACCCTCTGGGGAAATGAATGCTCTGATCAGCATATTCACTTGTGAAACGTGCTTTCCCTTCATCATCTGATGACCTACATATCCATAATTCTTACAGGTGCTGAGAGTGATATCCTGGAGTTTTTATCTCAAACAGGTCTTGATCTAGGAATAACAGATATTTCTGTACCACAACCACAGAACAGAAAAACATGGTACAGTACCTACTAACATAGGAACCACACTATTCTGGACTTGCAGTTGCTGACCTGGTAGGATCTCTAATCAATGAGAGGAGCTCAAGGGATGGGATTTGAGACTGGGAAACCTGATTGTGGGAGTCTAGATGTGGCCTACACAGTGAAACTCCTGTCCTAGTTTAGAAGTTTAAAAAGTGATGAATAGAATAGTAAAATTGTTTAGATTGGAAAAGACCTTTAAGATCACAGAGTCTGACCCTTAATGCAGCCAGGTCCACCACTAGACCATGGCCTTAAGCACCACATCTACGCATCTTTTAAATGTGTCCAAGGATGGTAACTTCATCTAACCTTTAAGTGTATACCTGATGACCCTGTGGTTAAACATTTCTCTACAATCCACTAACTGTATTTACTTGATGCCCTCTGACTACAGCAAAGTAAGCATCTAAAGCCCATCAAACCTAAATTTTGATGACCGAATCTACAGTCAAATCCCATGCAAGAACTGCAGCGTTCCAGGACCGGTTTTACCAATACTTAAGCAGAAGCCAAATACACCTACACAGCCTCAACTCCTAAATGCTACTCCCTGGACCCCAATATACACTCCCAAGGATTATATTAGCCCATGGAACTGCCACAAAGACATACTAATTTAATAGTAGCAAAGGCACATGGCCTCGATTCCAATTTGAACCTTCACTGCATTAACTTAGGGCACTCTCAGTCAGGCTGTGCTGTCTGAAGTAAAGCCAGGTCAAGAAACTACAAAATCCCACTCTGTTCATACTTGCTTGGCATCACCCTTCCTCCTCCTTCTCCCCTACCCCTGACTGAAATTATTTCCTTGTTGACTCTGCCAAATAACTGCATGCACAATCAATCCCTAATTCAGTTCTGACATTTTCTTTATCCTTGAATGCCTTTTTTTTTTTCAAACCAGACTGTTTGGATTGACTGACCTGCAGCTCTGTTAAAGAACAACTGCACAGGTGTCTGGTTACACTGGGACACCAGAAGACAAGGTTCCCTGGGAAGATGACAATACAATGACATCAGTGTGATAAACACTTTACTCAGACCAGCTCCACCCAGAACCAAGTGTAGATTTTCTGCATTTTCTTCCCTTTATTACAAAAAGCCACAGGAAACATCCAAAGAGAAACTAGTACCTAAACAATTCTACTTCATTTTACTCACTTAAAGGAGCTGAGTTGAGGCGAGTAGTCTTGTCTTCAAACTACTTTTTAAATAAAATTTAGGGGCTTTCTTTTGGAATTGCTAAAAATAAGTGGATATGGTTGTTTATACTATTGCTTGCATCAAATTGTCAGGAACACATTTGTCTTCAGCAAAAATGCAATGAAGATTTATGAGTACAGGAGAACGCACGGGACATATAATATTTAAAAGGCATCTCGGACAGTGTCCTTTTCTGAAGCAACCAGGGACAGCAATCTTTGACAGGAATGACAGCTCTCAATCAGTGTTAATTCAGCTTTAGGAAAATGTGCATCCATGAGAAAATTTGGAATTTAAAGACCAAGACAACCAATGCACTGAAAGGGGAAAAAAAGACACAGCTGGAGAAGAAATGAAAATTGCAATTTCAGATAAATTGAAAGAAGAAAATAAGAACTAAATACTGCCAGCTCTAAAAGCTTCAAAAATAGCAAGTTCATCTTATCTTCTGCGAGATGCTGTCTCCTCCTCTGAATCCCCCTATTTGCAATCAGTTGACAAGAGGCTACCTAACTAAATCAACATGTCACTGCAAATGCGCTGAATACATCTGCCAGATAGACCACAGAAATGTATTCAAGATTTCCAATCACATCCTTAATGCAAGCACCTCCTATTTGTTCTCATCTCTACAAGACAGTCCTTCTGGATCGCTGTTTTTCCAAGTGAACAAGCATATACTGAGCTCCTCAGGGCAAATGTTTTCTGTGCCACCAACATGCTCATTCATTTGACTTGGCATGCATTTTGTCATTAAGTGAGAAGCCTTAATATTTGTTTGAGGTCACAGCAAACTGTGTGCAATTGTTCTTTAATAAGTGACCTTACAATAAAAAGGGTGTTTACTTTAATATGTTGGCACTGCCACCACTCTCATATTCAAACAGCATCCTATCATCAGTAATCTCTTACCCTACAAGAAGGGATAGAAATAGGCTCTCTGGGCACCCCAGGCCAGGAGGTTTAACTGTCTCATGCAGAATTTGATCGTAAGAGCAGTTTCCAAAAATCACAGTCCGTATGTCGTCTGAGACTTCCAGATATGATGCTTTAGAAACAGACACATAACCAAGCTCTGGATTTGGTGATTCTGGCAGACACTTAAAATACTCATCTTTTAAAACTCCGCACTACATTCCTACAACATTTAAAGGTTATCTTCCTTCTAAAAATAAACTATCTTTACTCATGTAACAAGTTTGTTTCCAGGGCTCTTCAGCCACAGTAGTAAGTTACTTCCTGCTAATACAGGTTTTCCATGGAAAAGCAAGCTTTTATCAGAGCCAAAGGTACGGCCTCTGCTTAGGCATGCAGCTCCTGTTCATACCCACTGTACATGGAAACCAATGCTGTTATACACAAAATGACAGTGCCAACAGCCATTCTTGTAAATGGCTGTGGACAATATATTTTTGTATTTATAAGCAGTAAAATCTTGAGTAGGATCTTTGATTTTCTGAAGTGCTCCTCGTTTATTGCACCTTGTGCCCCCTAAGCACATCTGCACAGAAGTGTTCTCAGTGATTTGGGCTGCAAGTCACAACTTTGCAATGAGGATCTATAGGAAAGTGAGAGTTCTTCCTGAAGTCACAGAGAGTTAGTTATAGCTTTACTGTGATCTCCCTGTATGAATAATATAAAGAGCTAATATGTTTTGCTGTTCAACAGTGCTGTTTGTCACTTCTCCTGTGAATAGTCCCTGGCTATATTCTTATACTGTTCTTTTCCCAAGGAAAAAAGGTGTACACACAAGAACTATTCACATAAACTACAGTGGTCTTTGTACCATGAAAAATATGTTTTATTTTCTTGTGGAACACCTCAGATGCCAAGCACAGCTTTACATGGTAGCTTGAGGAAACAGCATTAATCAGCGAGTGTAGAACATGCACACACACATGCTTTGCTTTCTTGACAGCTCTTGCCAGAACCTGCCTGAAACACTACAGAAAAATGTCTGGCATCACCCAGCATTCCCAGAGTTACTACCTTCAAGTAGCAGAAAGCAACCCTTTTCCATCATATTAATTTAGAGGGGTTGTGCCTCCAATATCCACCACCATAGCCAAATGTGGTCCCTTTGTTGGCTGTTGCACTTGCTTCAAGATTCCCAGAAGAATGCATTTTTGTATCTCCTCTATCAGTCCTTACTGTCAAATAACTGATATTTTAAAAGGAAAATAAAGAATGGCTTGACAGTTTCTGCTCCACTCCTACCTCTTAGAAGTATTTTCCATAATGTTTCCTCATAAGCCCAAGACAGCCCCAGTAAGCACAAAGCCTTATGAAATCAAAACATTTGATTCAACAATGGATATTTTTCTCCTTAGTACTGCTACAAGTGGTGTATTTCCCACTTTGTTCTTTATTCATGTTTAGCACTTTAGCAGCAGAGGCTAATTCACTGATACTTGTCTCAGTTTTATCTCCTTTTGAAAGTAAATTTTATTTCAGTGATAATTATGGAGAACATATACATAGAATAAGAACAAAAAAAATCAACAAATATCTCACTGTTTTCAGGCTATTAGTATGCAGGAGGCAGATCTTACAGGCCAATAAAAAATGATGCAAAAACTGGATAGTAAAAGGCCTGGGAAAAGTTAGGCCTTTTGATACCCCCAGTGCAAAACTTTGAGTGCTGGGGTACTAAACAGGGAAAGGATCACATAGAGTAGCTCACGCCTTCCACAAATAGCACCCCTTATTGCAACTGCTGGAGAAAAACCATTGAGCTAGACAGATCACGGCTGGCATTAGTTCATGTTCTTATGGTCTAGTCCATTAATTTACTTGCTGAAATACTGTCCACTCTTCCAGTGAGGAATTCCTCTGAGCTAATGATGACGTTATCACCTTTTCACCCATGCTGTGCACTTTTTTTTGCAGTTCTTTAAAATGTTTCACAAAACTGTGCTTACCACAAATGCTGCTGCCCCACGTATCACAGTTTTGCAAACTCTTTGAGCCCAGTACTTTCCTGCCTCAAGTCTCTTGTCCCTCATGGCCATAATGCCAGAGCAGCTGTGCACCCTCCTCAAGAATACCTCGTTTTCAATTGCATGAACTTTTCTGCTCAGCCAAGTCTAACTTTCACCAGAAGTCAATTCTGGGTCTTTCAACAACTTTAAAAGCTTTGTGTGACATTCAAACTGTGGGCTCTTCTGTTAAAGAGAGTATAAATTCCTCAGTAACACAGCTCTTTAGCCTTAGAGCAACTACAGGCTTTTAAGGCTTTTAAGCATTTTATTATTGTTCTTGCTATTTAAAAATACACTATTCATGTATTTATTTTTAGGTGGAATAAAAAACTACTCATATTTCTGTAAACACCCCAACAGCCTCTCTGCACCAGTTAAATGAAAACCATGAAAAATATTAAAGACTACAGCATCAGCTATCCTAAGAAATAAAACTACCTTCTGTTTCCTTCTGGTCACACTCTTTCACAGTTGATATGCAAAAAATGCTTTTTAACCTGTCCCTGATGTTTTTTCCCTTAACTCCTCCAGAGCTCTGGCACTCTGATAGGGCTATAAAATACTGCTTTCCTATTTAAAATAAACTCCCGACTCATAATTTTTCAGTACTACATGGTGTCTAGTGATCACTCAGCTCCAAAAAGTGGAACAGTGGTCTGATGCTTTTAGCATCATATTTAAACTGATCAGCACCAGCCTCACTCTACCACCAGCAGGTTTCACTCAGTTCAGCTGTTCTCTGCATGTCCAGAACCCAGTGAGTAAAGAGAAAATTCCTTGGCAGCAAATAAACATTATTTACTGTCGTAAGTGCGTGCTCACTCTTTATGTGTTACAAATATGCAGCAAACCATCAGGAAGACTTCTCAGAAGCTTTATTTAGCACAAACCACGAGTAAAGGCATGCTTATTGAAGTAAGTAACTGATACCAGGTCTGATCCCAAAATTCAGACTATTTATGAGTGAGAAAATTTGAAAAAAATATTTTTCTAAGTGTCACGTTGTATTTGACAGAAGGGTGGACAACTGAATCAAGTACCAAACCCAGCAGTTTTACAAGAAGGTCTAAACTCTTTATTTTAGCATATGAGCGACTCTCATAGCAAGAGAGCTCTGCTTATTTAAACATTAGACTGTTTTCAAAAACGATTAAGAAAAAGAGTTATGGATGTAATTGTGGAGGAAAATTAAATCGCTCAGTATCCTATTCTTCCACTGTGCAGGAATAGATAATATTAGGCCCTTGAAAGAGCCTTTCTAAATACACAGATTTTTGTGTTTCAGGAGTACAATCCAAATAAATAATTTTTTTTAAACAATACAAAAATTCCTGTAAGGTAAATGTAATACAAAGATGTAACAAAAAGACATGTGACATTCAGTTACCACCTGAACTCTCATCTTTTGTCATATAGAACTGCCCACATTGCAGTCTCCTCTACCTTTTGACAAACAAACTCGTCTGGAATTTTCAAATCAGCTGCAGATTTCACCAAATAGCCACAATATCAGCTTCAGCAAGAAAAAGTTATGTTGTGCAGATGAACACATAACCCTGGCAGCACACTTCTGTGAGATGTAGTCTTTATTTTTGCTAAAGATAATTCCTTGTCCCACATGTTTGTTTTGGGCTTAAACTTGCATAATGGTTTAACACACACACACACATCAGCTACATGGCTTAGTAATTCAAATTACCTCCAAGTTTCTCCTTCCTTCTTGAATCAAAAGTGAAATCTCCAATCCTTTTGCCGAACAGCAAAATCCTAATTTGTTTGTAAGCAGACATTGTTCTATCTATAGTATATCAGTAGTTTAAGGCAATCTAGAAGATTTGTACTTATCACCATTTGGAATAGGATTGTTATACTCTATGACTGACAGCAGAATTAAAATATTTCTAACTATTGTGAAGTGTTAGAAATGTTAATGATTTTCAGAAGTCTTAAAACTAATTTTAAAACCAGTTTGAGACATAGATATGATAGGTCTCAATAATGCTTAAAAAGTCAGGGAAATATCTATAAACAATAATAATAAAAATTCCCACTCTGGCACTAAAAACAGCAGTGGTATATACACAAAGAAAGACCAAAAAGAAAAGAAGAAAACTACAGAATATAAGTTCACTTACATGCATAAATACACTTACAGAGTATTTCTTTGCCCTCTTTCACACTAAGAAAAGCAAACAAGAAAATACCTTCCAACAGATATGAACAGCCCCAAATGAATATAATCCCTTTCTGGAACTTTTACAAATCCCACCTTAACCAAAGAGGGGAAATTTCCAAACCACACAGAAGAAGGGGCACATCACTGGACATCCATACAACTATCCTGCTTTCTATTATCTGAAAAGATATTGAAAGTAAGCCCATTTGTAGAAGAGATGATTTAAACCTGACTCTATTTACAGGTTCCAACTATCAAAATACTGCAAGAACAACTACCATTAAACCTCAATCTGCTCAAATGTTAGAGAAATTAAGATAAAGACTGCACCTCGCAATGCTCATATGCTCTAGGAAAAAGAAAAAGAGAAGACAGAATCCACTAATTGAAAACTAGCTTAATTTTTCAGAGCACTATATTCAAACCACCTGTAATCCACATTTCAATGAGAAAATGCAAGGAGCCCAGTACAAAACTATGATTTGCTTTTACCACATCAATGGAGAAGCGCAAAAACTGCAAGGAAATGAGTTAAGAAAAACAAGAAAAGCAGTAAAGGAGGCAAGATGACAAGAAGGTAATGACACCACATTTTCAGTATTATTTTACCTCCTTTCCCATGTTAGATAAAGGGTTGCATCTTCAAATTTTATAAACACCAAGTAAATAAACACCCTAAAGTATTAAAGCAGTTACGTTATGTTCCTACACAAATTCGTTTTGTTACAGTAGTGACCTCTGCTGCCTTGATAATCATGTGTAGAGAATGGTATGCATACCTGTTCTTATAAAAAGTCTACAAATGAACATCAATACAAAAAAAATTAAAAAAAAATAAAAAGGCGTGAGGGAAAGGCTTAGGCTGGGTATACATAGCAACTGTAGTGAGAACAGACACTTAGCGTTCCCTGGAAAACCAAGGTCCATATATAAACAGGTCCATATATAACCCATTAGCAGTGACTTCAGACTTTACACACCTTATCCTGTACACAAACCACCAATCTGAGTAAATATGCAGTCTTTATGATGCAAGATACTCACCCTTCCATTCAAAGGAATGTGATGACAGGTATAAAATAAAGAACAGCAATAGCTGTGGTACAGATTATCTCCCACTGCTGGTCACCATCAACAAGACTAATTGGCTACTGAGATTTAACAATCAAGACATTCAAGGACAGAAGAAGAAAAGGTCAATAAAAAACTGCATTACTTAGACAAGTGTCTGTGCTAAACTCACAGCTTCTGCATGTTGGTCTTTGAGACACAAATGCAACCCAAGCCTCCTCTTCCTCCACTACCTTCCACCCCTTTTATTTGTTTGCTTGTTTGTTTTTAACAACACAGAGGGTTTATTTAAAAAAAACTCCAAAACTGAAAGCACATGCAAATACCACACAACCACAGCAAAAGTCAGGATTTTATTGCAATGATCATTTTAACCTTTTCTGAAATTAAAGCTCAAAAGTTACCAATGAAAAAATATATACTCCTAGTATTTTTCTTTAGGTTTTAACTGGTCTTTCATTATGCACTAGCCAGATGCACTGTAATGTGTCTTGGGAAGGTATAGCAAGAAAAAGTCCTGTAAGGTTTCAGTAGCCAAGTGTTACCAGGCAACTGTTTTGTGTTTATTTAATTTATTTATTTTTCATTTAAACCTCAGCACAGCAAAACTACCATGATTCAGCAGAAGGGAAACCAAAAAAGTATCCAAGGTATCCAAGCCACAGGTCTGCTCTGTGTACCATGCTCAACAGAGTATGTTGACATTTACAGATCCCACTACCGGTTATTTTCTTACAACACACTTACGATCATATTTTGAATACACACATACAAACACACGGAAAGAATTATTCTTTAATGAATAAAAATATCTCTTAAAACTCACACACGCATACAGCCTAAACTCAGCTGAACTGGAAAAAACAATGCAACAAACTCCTCAGGAATCCCACCTCTCACACAAAGTACAAAATAACAACGTCATTGTTAAACTAAAAGATCCTGGAATTCCTTCTACACACTTTCCCTGACATCCTCACACAATAAAATGCAGGGGTCAGTGGTACTGAAACAAGGAACGGCAGTTCCACTCTTGTGCACATACGAAAGCAAGTGACCCAAGCTATTATTCCAGTCTGAGGCACTTTTTGTTCCTAATATCCAGATGCAGCAGCTTTTTTTTCCCCTTTCTCTTTTTTTTTTTTTTAAAGAAATGACTGTGGACACCTCCTTCACATTTTCCTTTTCTTCAGTATTTTCACTTCATAAAGCTGCAGTCAATGTGTTTTGTGTGTAGTGAGAAGGGAATGGCACATTCAGAGGTGGTCTCAGCCACAGCCTACATTGGTGGCTCAAGTAGTCTCAGGATTAGGTCTTTGTGTGTGATGAAAGGATATGAAAAGTCAGTTATTTAAACTCAGTCAAGCTGTTGATTTTGGGGAGGAAAAAGGTTTTGCAATTCAGTTTTTCTCAATAAATCACTGCCCTTTTTCAAGGGCAGCTGCAGATAGTTCACATGTTCATAGTGTTCTCCAGAAACAAAACAGATCATGATTTTTTTTACCCCTCCCCTCCATCTAACATAGGGTAAGAAATCAAAATGAAGGGGCCATCACATTAATTACTCAAATTCACTAGAAACTAAAGCAGAAAACCAACTCTGTTAACAAGTAATAAGATCACTGAAGAATTACAAGGGCAAGAAACTACAGAGAAAACCATCCCTTTAAAATTCACCAGAATCATTTACAAAGCCAAAAGGAAGTGTGAAATATATTTCACCATCCTATGTACTCAATCAGTTTATAGACATCATTTCCAAGCAGAAGTTTAGCAGTTTAGGTACTCATCCAGCATAGTCTGAAACCACAGTTTAAAGATGTTAAGCCTCTGCAGATCTATCTCGAATCAGAGTATTATTCAGGTACTAAAAAAGAAGCCTTTGATGAGCTCTCAAAAATACAGCATCCAAAATGCTGGCCACCTAGGAATATCTGGGATAATGTGCATAAACCACTATTAAATATATTGGATTCTTAATTCCTAATACCCCCTCATTAAATTATTTTATTCTATTTCTTGGCTGACCTTTTCCTGAATTAGTGCACTGTGTTTCATTAGTGCTGTGTTGAGCTAAACATTGCCCAGAGAAGCTGTGGATGACCCATCCTTGGAAACGTTCAAGGCCAGGTTGGATGAGGCTTTGAGCAACCTGGTGTAGTGGAAGGTGTCCCTGCCCCTGGCAGGGGGTTTGGAACTGGACTTTAAGGTCCTTTCCAACCCAAGGCATTCTGTGAGTCTATGATTTTAAACTACAGACCTCGCACCTACCAGTGAAGTCCATATCAACAGAACCTTATAATCCCACAGAGGTTAAGGCAGGACAGTTACATCTAAATAAAGTAGATGTTTAAATCCTCTTAGAAAGTTTTAAAGCACTGTAATGGCCTTCACACAAGTTGTCCTTTACCTGAGGAGACTGTAACTTAGTTGGAAAAGAGCTGCCAAAACCATGTAACTCGAGTTAAGAAAAAGAAAGTGAGATGCAGAACTGAGGCTAAAGAGGCTAACAATAATTAAAGATATGTGAGCTCACAAAAAAACCTGCCAAAACTCCATCATCTTCACCAAACACGTTCATTCAGCTTTTCGACTATCTCGATCAACCTATAAACATTGATTACTACCTGATTTTACAAACAAATTTAATGCCATATTTGGTAGAAGTAACAGGTGTCATAGCAAACACAGCATTGCGTTCTATTTTATTGTTTTAGGAGAGCTAGTATAGAACCTTATGGACAGCCAGAATTCATTACAGAAGATAAGACCCAGGCTTAGACTGCAGATTTTAAAGTTTATTTTTTACTTTAATGAGCTTTGAACTGGACTCTAACTGTACAATTAAAAATATCTTAGCTGAAACGCCTAACTTCACCTTTGGTTTCTTCTCAATTTTTCTACTTCACATCTACCCACAGAGTTCTGTTCCAGCCATGTAGTCAAACATAGCCATAAATATGTTCTCATAAAAGAGACTTATTTTTAATTCATAAACCTTGTGGATACAGCAGTAATTTCCACAAAACACAGTCAACTGCACTAACGTGAGATGTCTCATGTGCTGTTAAAATTCATAAGAAAAAAATTACTGCCTTCCAGTGAGGATTGCTTCTCTTGCCTTCAGTCTCCCAAGACAGGTGTGTTTTATTCTGGTGCACTTCAAACCAAAGAATGAAAAGATGGCAGAAAACTTTAAATGCAGTGAGAGTTGCCACTTTGGGAGGTATTGCAAAACAAGAGTTTTGTAAAGTCTAACCAGATTTTCAAAAGAATACACAAGGTTCATGGTGCATTTTTGTGCTTGCCACATACCTTTTATTTTTGCTTTAACAAGAAAGTGTACAGTGACTATCCACTGTCTTGAAGAGAGTCTTTTTTCTCCTTAACTCAATGGAAGATGTAAAAAATTAAACTCTTTCTGTTCAAGGAATTAATTTTCATCCCGTATAGCTGTCTAGACTAATAATGCTCATTATGGCTGTAGTGCAGTGTATAAATCTTCTTAGGTAGTCCAAAAAGAATATTATCAATTTTTAGCATTGCTTAAAAATCTGCATTCAGTGTCATTACAAAATTCTTGAAACTAGTAGATTGCATTTAATTATTTATCAGTATTTAAATTGGCTCATACTGTAGTTTTTCAGTGTCGAGTCACATTGCGTTTATTTGTGGTGAAATTATACACTCACTTGCCAGTACAGTAGAAGGGTGGAATGCTTCACAATGATCCTAGCAATAACTCTGAAAAACGACCACTTTTTCAATGCAAATCCGCTCAAGAAAAGCTTCTACACACAAAGTAAGATGAACCAGTTACTGCATTGTTTATTAAGTTTCACTTGATTCCTCCTGACAACCATTTAAACAATGAATGTTGGGAAATGTCTCTCAAAGAATCAACAATAATGGCTGGGATCAGAGCTTTTATATCCAGCTAATACTGTTTTTAGAAAGGAGAAAATATTTCTTCCTGAAGGGATTATAAGAAGTGTTATAAAAGACACCTGCAAACAAAACAAGTGACAAAAGATCTCTATCATAATTGATAACAGTTATCCTTTGTGAAAATCTGTGCTTCGTCATAAATAAATATATCCTTGCTCTTGAATTTCAAAAGCATCCACTAAGCAAGAAGCCTGCTGATCAAGAAGAGTAAGTTTTAGAAAACCTGCCAAGAAGGAAGTGTTTCTTTCTTATGGATAGCAGTGCATTATTAATCAACAGTAAGATCCTAAATTTTCTTTTCTGACGCCAAATTGAAACACAGTGTCTTTTTAATAGTGTCCTGGACTTGTAAAATCTACTTTCCTTTTGGAAAGCAAAAACTTTTCACTTAAAAAACAAACTTCAGAATTTGACAAATAATTCAATAGTCAATTTAAAAGAAACGTGTAAATTAATCAAGAGGAAGAAAAATGTTTACCAAATGTGGTTTACAGTAGGAGCTTGAAAGAAGAAAACAATCACATCTAGAGAAGCTGCTTTCACTCTTCTGTTCCAGACCAGTTCAGTTTCGGAAAGCACACACTGCCTAAAGGATCTATACACTGGTCAATAACTAGGTTTTCCAATCTGCTGGTAGATCATTCAGCCCTCTGTACCATGTGCCATGCACACAGGGTAGACACTTTCTCAGCTTTCTTTTGAAGCAGATCAGTTTGTTCTGTCAAAAGTAAGACAGTGCAATTCTCAAGACAGTTTGCTTCAGGGTCTGCTCCCAAAAGGAAGTATGGACAAGATCACACCAATTTTGGCTCCCTCTGCTTTTGCAGACTTCTGTAACATTTTCCCAGCAAATTTTGCATCCTCAGACAACCCCACATGCCTTTAAACCATATGCCAGGGCATGCAAAACACCCACTCAGTTTCTTGCTATAAAACCACCATGCAAGTGGTCTTGCAACAGAACCCTCACATTATTTCAAATGCACAGAACTAAGGAAAATGGTTAATCATTTTATCTCAGGATCACAGGACCCAGAGGATGCTCTGGCCATGAGCAGTACACAGTATGAACACACGCAGTGCAGTCTGCTGCAAGGGAGACACACTAATGCACATATAAATTCCCCTGGTCCAATGGACAAGCACACTGTGTAGGAGAGATGGGTTGGACTTTGTGGATGCAAACCACATGCTAAGAGAAGAGGATAAGGACTGCAGGACAAACTGAACTTCCAGTCAAAAAGAAAGGCATGTACGTATAGTCTCGAGAGAGCTGAAATAAAGTAAGATATTCTGTCTAGTAAGACAGTTAACGAGACTGAAGAAGACTTGGCATCTGTACAAAAAGTAAAACATTAGTTGTTTTTATAGAAAAACTATATTGCACTTCTAAGAAGAATTTAAATTAAATTAAATAGCCATTAATTAAAAATATTAATGTTCACTGTAAGCAACTCCCTAACTCACAAAAAAAACCTCAACTGCTGTAATTGGGTAAAATATACCACATTCCTTTCTTCCCCAAAATGACACTTTTAAGTGGCACTGTAAAATTTGAAAAACAAAACATACACCTCAATTTCCGCTACTTCAGTAAACTACAAAAAAGACTTTATCTTAATAGGTGTTTTTACTCCTTGGAATAATTTCTTTTTGTTCCACTTTTCAAGAGTTCACTAAGAACAACAGGATTAAACTGCTCAATCTGAAATGTCTTTGGTTTATTTTTAAATAAGTCAAAACAGGGTTTAGATACTGAATAAGTTATCTTTAAAAGATGAAGCAAAGCTAGCTGTAGCACCTTAAGAAACATTTCTGACTTCAGCATGACAGGTGTGATCCTCTAAGTGGATCCAGATAATCCACTAAGTCTTTTTTTATCTAGCCTCCACAATTCTTCGTATTTTGTGATCCATGTTATTTTCATACAGTACGATCTTTTTTTTCAGATTTATCCTGCAATTTTTTACGAGAAAGATTAAGAGCAACTGCAACAGAAAAATTACCTTGATGTCATATATAATCCCTTATCATTTCATCATCATCAAAATCTCAATGCTTTGTCCATCTTTCTTTTCTGCAGGAACTTATTTCACTTGTTCCTATTAAGGTTATTATATTCACCCTATTACTACTAATCTTTTCTTTGTAAATAGCCACACCTATTTCAATCCAAAATGGTGTGGTAAGCATTTGATTCTTTGTGGAAGTAGACATGTAATTAGGTTAATCTGTGCTATCTTTTCATGTGAGCTGATTGTTTCTTTACTATGGACATATTTCTTATAACAGCAATAAGCTTGCCAGATTGCTTGGAGGCAAATCAGGAGCAATTTACCAAGCATGTAGCTACTATGAGCTGAAATCTTGACATAATAGCAAGCTGTGTATAGCCACTCCTACCTGCCAGTTATTACTCATGTTAGCTTTTTACTGACACGTTAAATTTCAACCGCACCTTTCTTTCACAAACAAGTACTTTCATTCAACTCAGCTACATCTGTGACAAATAGCTGATCTTCAGCAAAGCACACAGGAATCTAAATGCAGAATGCAGTGCACAAGTCTTTGGCAGCAGCAACTGAATTACCTGCACAAAGTCCAAGAACGTCAGTGGAAGCAAATCATCCAAGTGGCCAATATCTTTGGAGAAACGATTTAAGATTCTTCCTATAGAAACAAGGTTGAGAAGGAAAACAAAAGGAAAGTAAATATAATTCCTGAAAAGATCCATGTTTTACCATATCAAAAACAATTAAAAGGAACACCTGGACTCTAAAAATAAAAAAGACAATTTTGGAAACCCCCATGAGGGGAATCTTCTACAACAACTGCAATATATTTTGAAGAAGAATAGTTTTTTACAAATGCCTTCTACACAAATATAAAACCTGTACTTAAACAGATAGAAAAAAATTAAATGGACGTTAAAGATAATATTTCAACAGAATTTAACATGTGAAACACACATGCTTTATATGCTTAATATGTGCAGGTAAGGGTTTATAGTTCAGACAACTTAATGCAAGTTTCACCAGCCAACATCAGCCAGAATCTGCTCCTATTCTTGACCAAAACTCACTAGTGCATGCATGTCTTAGATAGATCATAGTTGATCTAACTGATCTTTTTTAGCATTTCTGTTCTCACCCCTCAACATTATACATGGATTCAAATTGCAAGCATTTCTAAAATAAAATCTGAGATAGATCAGTATTCATGCAGCCTTACATTTATACTTATTCAAAACCTAGACAATACTGATCTTTATTAAAGCTAATAAAACGATTTTTAATCTGCTGTCAGTGAAGCATTTACATTTCTCTATTTTCCCAAGTTCTGCTTGAGTGAAAAAAATCAGTTATATCAAGACTTTTTTAATAATTAAAGTCACAGCACTGCCACCCATAAGTGGATTAGTATCTTTCTCTATTAATCAGTATCTCTACTCACCAGGAAAGAAACGAAACCAGGGGTGGGAATCTGGCCATTTCTAAGGTGTGTGATGCCCATACATGCATTCACAATGCTTTTTTATCTGCATATATCTTGATTCAATTATACTTTTAACTGGTACAAACATATTCAGTGCACTGGCAACAAAAGACTTTTTTTTCTTTTCAAAGGAGCTCATTAAATTGAAAGCAGTTAAGTTTAAAGTTTCCACGGAATGCGCTGGAGACGTAATTTAGAGATAAGAGATACTGAAGTAAACTTATGCAGCAGCTATCATGCTAGTTTTCTGCTTACAGCTCTTTTTCATTCATTTCTTTTTTAAGGGAATTTCTGTTCCACACCAAACAATACAGAAAACGGCCCCTCCTCAGGTCTGGGACATGACTCTGAAGAGAGATATTGGTAGGAGTACTAGAGAGAGTACTTGCTCTGCAGTACTTTACTACCCAAGGCAGTTACTTAAGGCAGCCAACAGCAGAATTCATCCTGGTTTTAGGCTTTGCACACAGAGAGGAAGGATATATAGCAGCACAAGACTCAGAAAAATCTCATCTTTTGCTACTGGGAATAGCATGTGGGGATGTTCCCTTTCACTTGTATTTGGGTAGATACATCAGAAGGAAGTCCAAGGCAATTTCTTTTTAAACTTTCTTTTTCCCATGATTTTCTTGCATGGAGACTGGTCATAGAAGAGTGATCAAGCACATGCTGCATACATGCTGTAGCTAAGGCTCCTTAATATCCTTAAATATCACATTCTAGGTTATTTTCAAATGAGCCAAGACTTCACTAGCAAAAAGAAAATCATTCAAAGAGGTTAAAAGCTTCCTGTTGATAGGGCTTTCCTTAGCAGTGTGTCCAGGAAGGGCAGATAAGGGAAATTAGGTGGAATAACAGATTGGGCTCAGGGTATTAGAAATCTGTTCACAGCTTTGTCACTTGTCTCCTGAGTGACTTCACTTTATTTTACAGAGCAAGGAGCACCGCAAGGAGAGGTGACAGTGCTAAGCCCCTCCATGAAACGCTGTGAGACCCACCAATGATAAGCTGTACACAAGGGCAAAAGATTATTCCCATAGTGAGCAAACCCCACCTTAATTCAGCCTAAGAATCATCCTTTGCCTTTTAACCTCAAATAAGTTTTATTTGTAGTGGTTTCAGACTCACATAAGAAGCCACTGTGCAAAGGCCATCCCACATGTCACTGTCAGGAGGCAGCAAGGTCACTCAGGCTGGCTACTCTTCCGTGGCCACAGCAAGGTCAGCCCAATGCTGGCACCTCCAGGAACCAAGCAATACCTGCACATTAAGAGTGACTGTGGCAATGCTCTCCTTCTCTTCCAGTGAAGTTCTTTGAGCAATGTGGTCATGAAAGAAAACTTAGCTCACTCAGGCTGTCCCCAGCAACCCCTGGTTTCACTGTCTCTTCCTTGTTACCACCAACCGCTCCAGTTCCCATAGGTGATCACACTGCTAATTGCCAAACCTCTATTTTTTTGCAACTACCTTATGAAATTGTTAAGTATAATAATGTTTCTACAGCCTCTGTTTTGACAGTTCTGTGAGCTGCCACTAGGAAAGTGGAAATTAATCTGATGTTATCAATAAAACATGAAAACATCTTTTAATCTGCCTAATCCTCTTTAAAATGTAAATACAGTAATTCTTTAAGAAAATCCTTTGCTTATTGCTAAGAGGTCTGTATCTCCCTCTTGTACTGTTTATCCAGTGACCAGTAATGCTTTTCTACAGCTAAAGGCAAGCGACAAACCCACAAGCCTTGGCCTTATTTTTGTCATTGCTGTTTTTCAATTCAATTACCTCAGAGACAGTAGAAGAGAAAATACAAGTCTGGAGACGTACTTCAGATCCTGTTCACACGGATGTAACTGAACTGGCATCTTATACAGCATGTCCTACACAGAAGGAAGCTACAGTAACCATCTAAAGCAAGCAAGTTCCTTTGCCATATAGCAGGCACTGCAATGCACCTCCAAGCCAAAGTGTTATGCTTTGGAAATATCCACAAGATGTCCCACAGCCATTACAGTATTGCATCCAAAGAAATTGCTTCATTTATAAGGATGTCTACAAGTACATGACGTCTATTTCACAATGCATGAAGAAACAACTGTTTCCACTTACTGGAAGCACAGTAAATCAGTGACTTGCTTATGCATTATTAAGCATGCAAGAGAAAACATTCCAGATATAAAAGTTAAAGTACCTATTTGGAGTCAGGACTCAAAATGCTTACAGTTATGACTACAGTTTCTACCAGCATTTGCAAACCTAATTTTTGAGAATGGTTCTTCAGACTACAGAAACTGTTGCACCTGCTATTCAAGAAGGGCAGGAGCTGCACAACTTACCTGCCCCCCTCACCCTGAAAACTACGTTTACTCTCCAAAACCTTTAAATCCTCCTCTCCTAAACTTACACACTACCAACATTACCTTCCCACATTGTTCATATTTCCAAAAACCTTGAACTCCTTAAGTAAGCATCTCTGAGATACAGATAAATGCCAAGAAACAATAATTCTTAGATCAGTCCAGTATATCCAACTCACAAAAATTTATAAGCTCCCTTAATACCTATATCCTTTACTTATCCCAGTGAGGGGCTACAAAACAAAAAGAAAATACTACATCTAAAACTTGTAAGTCAAATTTCATGAAACCACTAACAAAAAGTCTTTCAAGAAATCAAGAATTAAGTATGCCAATGTTACAACAGCATCCAAATTGGTGAATAGTATCTGCTATTTCAATCATTCAGGCTTCCACGTGCTGTGCAGTGTTAGTAGCAAGCTGCAAAAGGGGATGTGCTCTCTTCAGCAGTCTAATGTTTGTTTTTACATCAAATAACTTAATCAGAACACACACTGTTGTTAGATTTCTTCTGAAGTAATTAAATAACTATTCAATACCAATTAATCACAGTTAAATAAGGGTCTGTCACCAAAGTGCTATGTACACATTTCAGACTATTTAATGGTCAAACACTTGGCAGTATCAAAGTTAAACAATGATTCATTAAACCTCCTCCCCTACACAATAGCTAGGCTAAACTTGAAGTGAAAGAATCAAACCTCTTTTGTCCTCCTTGAGAAAGACATCAAACCTCAGTATGTGATATTCTTTTCTTCCCCGCTCTGTAAACTGCTTTAATTGCACGAATCAGAATGTGTTCAGGTGCTACAAACCCACTTTGCTTCTGCAGGTGCCTACTGATACTTTGGAATAGATGTTCAAACCTATCATACAAATAATGAAAACACTTGACTGTGCCACACCTTTTTAAAATGTTTATACATACTTTATCATGAAAGAAATACAATCCAAACTGAATCAACACTCAAGATGTAAACACCAGAAAAGGATTTTTTTTAAACAAGAAACTAGGATCCTCCACTGTAACAGCCAAATGCCATCCATAGTATTCAATGTTGTGCAACCTAAATTTCAAGGAGCCTAAGAGCAGCAGTACATTATTTCTAAATGTATTTGGCATTTCTAGTATACCTTGTTGGCCAGGGCATTCACTGGAATACTTCTGTGTAACACAATAGAGTAGACACATTGATTTTCTATACCTTGCAATGAGTTTACAAAACCTTTATACCCACTTGCTTCATCACACATTGCAGAAATACTTTGTCACCACTTCTCCAGTTCACTGATTCACCTCTTTGGAAAAGAAAAGGGGCTTAAGAAAAGGGCCTTCTACAGATAGAAGTAGATTTTGCCACTTGTGTGTGCATGTGTGTGCATGGGTGCACACTCTTGGAATCTTTTTCCTCTCAGAGATCAGGCTAATCTTCAGTGCAGGCAATTTTAATTGCATCACACTTTTAATTTCAATATGCAAATGTTATTAATAAATACTGCTTTGCATAGTAACCTAAACTCCTCCACAGCAATAGGCCTAAATATCCATATCCATGTACTGCATTTACCAGGGGAAAAAAAAATTCAAAATCTCTTAAGCTACTCTGAAACAGAGAAGCCAGAACACCCTCAGTGCCCAGCCTCCAGGGAGAAAAAGTTACCTTCCCTCCCGCTCCTTGCTGCAAACTCACAGAAACCTGTCTAAAGGCAACCTGTAGCGCTATGAATGGATTCAAGAAGGTACTTAGTCATTTATGTGTAACTAAACATAAGCAACCGGGATTGCACACAAGCTTGAAGGCAGTCACACCACAGAGCTGCTCGCCTGGGCTAGGACAGACTAACTTGGATGGATCCATGTCAGACAATCCCAAAGCACACACTGTGCAGCCACTGACTTTGCTGAGCGAGCAGAAGCCCCTTGTGTCCCTCACCCCACTGACACTGTGGCACCACTGTGGTCACCACGGCTGGGTGCCACCACTGCCTGCAACACAGGCGTGGGCTTCCTGACCCCAAAGAGGTGAATCGTGCACTCCAACAGTCCCAATTACACCTTGGAAAATCAAAGTCCTTTTAAATGGACGCCTGGTAGCAAAATAATGCTCTCAAGTGTACGTGTGGCAATAAAAGCACACTCAAAAAGTAGGAATACAAGAAAAAGCTGTACAGAACCGGGTATATTTAAATGCCCATCCATTTAACTACATTGAACATGCTTCCCATTCTGTCCACGGTACGAATTGGCAGCTCCCCACCTATCTTGCTGTTAAGCTATGGCATTCAGCAACTGATAAGCCTTTACCCATGTTCAGTTCACACACACACCAAAAAAAGAAAAAAAGAAAGTACTGCAACGACAAACTACAAGCAGCTGCCGTTTCATCAAAGCAATGACAAAGTGGATTGTCCATATCAAATGTTGGCAGGAAGCAGACATTACATCAACCTTGTAAAATACAACTATGAAATCAACAAAATAATTAAAGATGGATTACCGACTTTGAAAGGAATTGTAAGTTTGTGAAATATTTCTTCAGAAAGAAATCTGGAAATGCATCTCCTGCATAGCTGTCAATTACTGATCTACTCTGGCTTTTCTTCCCTATTTCTACAAAGAAACGTCAAAAGGTCTGTTATCTTTTTTTAATATATGTTTAGCACCACATGTCCACACAAACTGCCATATACAGCATTGCTGTCTTCCCCACAGGCATCCTATAAATATAAATAAGAAATTCTACCCCATTTTTTCCTTTAGCAGCCTGAAACTGATAGGAATATTATCACTTTCTTAGACATTTGCAAATAGGCACAGTGGTGCTGAGCCAAAATATGCTGAGATCATAATATCCATTTATCTAAACTGCCAGCATGTAACGAATTCAGGTGGGATGCCTTCTATCCAAATTAATTTACTACTTGAAAAGGACTTTTTACACAAATGCTGTCAAACAAGAAAACAGTTAGGAAACAAGAAGAAAATGTGAACACTGTGTTTGATCTTATTTTTAAGTGCAGGATTCAAAGAAAGAAGAATAACTATGATAAAGATAAGAACGGAAAACAGGCTTCTTCAGAAATGAATTTTTATTTTTACTGCTGATGGAGACATCTACATTACCTAGTATGATTACATTGATCCTAACTGTACAGTTGTTTCTGGAGCTTTCCAGTCCATACATACTATTGATTGGAATTACCCTGCTGTGGCAAACCGAAATAGGTCAATGCTCTATACAATTGTTTTTATCTCTTTGGTAATTTATATGGTACAGTCGATTTGTCCTTTTTCCTGGGTGTACTCAGAAGAGCACGTGTATTAACATCTGTTATCACCAGCCAAAGTCTTCTCACATAAGATACAATGCAGAAATTATATCTAAAGTCTCCATTAAAAACAGAAGCACACAAAAGAAAAACCTCTTGATTGTGTGGAGGAAGGGGGGAAGTGTAACTTTCCTTCTTTCAATTTCAAGAAATTGCTTTCTTGGCAAATCTCAAAATACCTTCTGCATCCCTAACTGCCTTTCTGATTGTATCTCATTACCAATTAACTAAGTTGGTTACAATTCCAGATGCAACAGCATTTACAAAACAGAATTTAACTCTGGTGCTGTATTATACTTGCTAACAAAGTGATCCCTTTTAAAAAAGTATGCTAGAGCTGGGGTCATATATTCATTAGCAATTTTCTAATTATTGATCCCTGCAATACCCTGTAATTGATTGTGAAAGGAAGCTTCAAAAATCATTTTAAAGTACAAACTTCTGGCAATATAAAAAGGTCTTATCCTAGAACCTGTGTACAAAAATACATCTCTGCTTCATAATTAGAATGACAATGGAAGCAGACACCTGCACCCCCTCAATCCCTGGAGTAATATCAAACTTCTAATACATAATCCTGTGATGAAGATTGCCAGAACAAAGTTCTAACCATTCCAGAAGCTAAGGTCTGGATATTCTCTCTGTTTCTTTAAAACTCATTCACTGAAGCTATTTTAAGTTATCCTCAGTTTAATGAAAGAATTCTACATTTAAACATACTGAAACTAAAAAACTCACAACCTGAAATGAAGCCACCAAATCTAACATACTGACAAAATACAGCAGAACTTAATTTCTGCTGTATACTTCAACATAAGCAACATGACTTTTAAGTCCCATTTTTAAGGGACACAATGCAACTGAACAAAAGAAAAAAAAAAAGGCATACAGAGGAGGGGCGTACAGGAGAGTTACAACTGGCCTCCTTACCCTTCCTGAAGGGAAAAAAAATTAAAAATGGTAACCATTTGCAACTTCTTATCAACTGGCCTTTAAAAAGATGTCAAGTTATACACTACTGACAAAATTTTCTATCTATTTACACCACCTTCTTTTTCCTTTTCATATATAAAGTTACCTAATTCAACTTCTCACTACAATGCAAAGCATCTGTATAATAGAAACTTGAAACATTATCTACAAAATGTAGTCTTATGTTGACTTTCTACTAGCAAGACTATGAATTTAATTCCTCACTAAAATATTTAACCACAAATGCACTCACTTCTGAAAGAGCACTTGCGTAGTCTAGTACTTTCTGCTACAAATCCAATTTGGGCTGAAAACATGTCCCAAGTGTTGTTTTGCTGGAGGAGGAGCTTACAAAAAATTAAAACAGAATACTACAGGATCAGGATGGACTGAAATACCTGAAGAGTATTTTGTTGCTGGAATATTTACATGTGAGGAGAAAAACAGCTATTAGAGTTATTTTCATATTTGAGAGCTACATATAAATACACATCAATGCAAGAATTAAAATAAAAATGGAAATATATGTCACCTTCCTGGTAAGGTTTTTCCAACAACAAAAAGGAGTTTTCCTATGCTATTTATAAAATCAATACTTGATTCAGAATAGGCTTTAAATGCTGCATTTCAGAAAATACTGGGGTGGATCTCAGATAGCTCTTGCAAATCTGCTCACATTTGCTGCTTTTCTTACCATTCTATCTCCTAAAGATAATTCTCATAATAAGAATATTAATTTTCAAGATTTTTCTCTTCCCGCCCTCCCCCTTTTTTTTAATTGGTGTTGAAGCTAGAGGGACTCAATCATTACTCCAGTCTAAAATTAAAATGAAGAAGTGGACATTACTGAATATAAAGGATTTGACTCCTGAAATCTTAGTTGAAACTGCTATCTGGCCTATATGGTTATCATTCCAAAAACAAATAACATGCTGTATTTTACCGATCTTATATATTCAAATCCCCATTAATCTTCTTCCTTTTTTTGGAACCATGACAGAGAATTCTATAGGGACTGCTTCTTCTGTTTAGAAGTCTATAGGGACTGAATTCTATAGGGACTGCCTTGGAACAGTCAAGATTTCTGGCCTCTACCTAGTCCATCCATTCTGAGGATAAAGCCTCTGGACAGGCCAGACAGCAGAGACATTTCACATCTGCATCTGACTCTGTAAACCCTTCTCTTCTGCTTGGCACGTTCCTTCAGTTTGATCATTCATTCTTCAGCTTCAGTTTCTTTTTCTTTCTCTCCTCTTCTGGAATATGTGATTGTTTGGAAAGGAGGGATTCTCTCTCAAGTTCATTCATGATAGATCTGTATAATGATTCCTGAAATACATTTTCCTTTTTAACTACTCCTACTGTAGAAAAGCCGCTGGGAATCAGAAAAATTTTATTAAAAACCCACATGGGTTTGGCTATCCAGAATGTGCAATGGATGACACTGGATAATTTTCAATGGATTTTTTCCTGCCTCACATGCAATGTCATTACTACAGAACTCAAGAGAAATTCTGGTACAGCTATCAGAAAGCTCACTTACTCTGCTGTGCAAATAATCAAAGAATTCCCTTGGAAAATTTGCTCTGTGTTAAAGAAGACATACTTCACACCCTCATGCCCCATGAAAATAAATATTTTGCTTCAATTTAGGACTTTTTAAACCACATCTTGGAGGAAAGTCACAGAACATTTGGAAACAACTACATTCACAACTTAGGTACCATTCACAAAGTAAGATCTTGGGAAACCTGTCATCCTGTTTATAAAGGTACAGCCAAGCCCAGGGGTCAGGACTGACAAGAAAGGCAAAGGTGGGGCAGAGATCCTTAGGAATGTGTTACTTTTACCAGTCATGGAGAATACACTGAAGGTGGGTCATCCACCTCTCCAGAAGGCATGTTAATTCTCTACTACAGGCACTTCGGCTGTAGGCCTCCTTCAGTCCCTGCCCTTGAAAGTCTTCAGTCCCTGCTACTCACCCTTTGGAAAACTCAGTAGAAAGTATGGCACCAGAAGAAGGCAAATGTGTGTGTGCCTGAAGGCTACAGCAATCAGCATGGGAGAGGCTACAGCTGGAGACTACCCCAAATCCTTTGGGTTTTTGGGGGGGCCTAATTTAGGGCATAGAATTGATCCTTTCCAGTGGAGCAAGCGGGAGGGATGACTTCATCTACTCTTCTGTTTTGTGACTGGCACCAAATTCCACTTGCAAATCTTGCCTGAGAAACAACCAAAAATCTTTTGTCTCAGAGAAGATGAAGGCAACCACAATCCAAGAGTTTTATCCTAGCAAGAAGTGTTGTCCAAAAGAATACACATATGGTCTGACAGTGCATTTCCTTGGGCCATCAGCTAATGGAGAAAAAAGTATCACTATAAAGTAAACTTCTTTACAGCCTAAACTATAATTAACAACATTTAAATTAAATCAAATGAGGAAAAATACAACCTCTTCTCTACTGTATATTTTATTCATTACATTAAAAGAAAGACATTTTAATAATTACACTATTAAATACTAAGTATTTTGAAAAGTTATACTGCACCGCCTTTCACTCTACTGTATACTTCTACTGGGCAACTATTAGAAAGCTTCATCTCAGAAACAAAAAAGAAAAATATACTAGGAATAAGCAGCTACAAATGAGAAGTAGCTGCTGACCACACTAAAACATTAGTAGTGCATAAATCAAAGCCAAGAACCTTTAATGTTTATGTATCAATATACCTTAAATAAATCCCCATAGATTTTTTTGACAGATGAATGCTAGAGGTTAAATTATTTTAGAAACATACACTTACATATACGTTGCTTAAAATTAAATTTAAAAAATCCTATAATTTCCTATTTTTCATTGCTTTTAAATAATAAGAAACTTAGAATGATAAATATGTTACCAGCAACATTTCCTTACTTCTCTATGAACATAGAAAAAAATTCACACATATCAAGAAGGAAAAAAATTATTTGACTGAACCATCATTCAAGCAGAAGTAAATACAATTTACAAACCCTTTTGGTTTTGTTCAGTTCAAAGACAGACTTTGCTGAGAAACTCTGATTTACAGCTGTCCAGCAGTATGAACTCCCAAATAAATAAACAGGCTAAAATAGACGAGTGCTGCTCACAACAAGGGACTCCTGAGAACGTTGCCATTTGTTGTTTGCATGTCAGAAACGCCCAGAAGAGGATTAATGTATCTGAAGCAGGAGGCAGAGCCTCACTAGGACGCAGTCTGGACCATCATGTAGCCAGCAGCATGCCCTGCCCTGAAGAGTTTGTTGTGTCAGTTAAGAAAAACCAACACAATTGACTACAGAAGGAATAACGAGCTAAGGGAAGATGGAGCAGTAAGCTGGAACAGAAAGTTGCAGGACAAGATGTGTTTTAAAGTACAGGAACACAAAGGGGTCATGGAATTAATGAGTTTTCCCCACCCATGTTTAACTGCTGTCAGTGTACTGCGGTTACAATGCTACTGGTGCATCTCAAGAGATGATTTCAAGATGAAGAAGTGCCAGCTTGTGGATGAACTTTAGTGCACAGTGAGCAGGAAGTTACAAAGATGTAAGCATGAAAGATAAACAAGCAAAAATGAGGAGGGAGGGAGTTAAAGACACTGGAATGTGCCAACAGCTCCATTTACCAGGTGCAGAAATAGTAAAAGCTTTGCATGGGGAGAAGGCTAATGCTCAAAACAAGTACACTCCTCTCTACAACTTCTGTTAGACTCCCCCAGAGTACATTGGGGCTGTAAGATTAAGAAAAAGTCTTTCCTCCATCTGGCCCTGGGGAGCAGCTGCTAGACAAAACTGTCAAGAGACAAGCTGGTCATCACAATCACAGAACTCAACAAACCTGGGACGCTTGGATATTGAGAGAGCTTTGTCTATATACTGACTTGAATTTTTGCCCTGCTTGCATGTGTCCTCCCCTTCCCCCTCAGCTTCATTCACTGCCTATCTCCTCCCCCATTTCCTCTCCTCTCTCTTCCTTCAACATAGTTTCTTCCATTCTCCTTCACCATGGAGTGGCACAAGCTCTACGTACGTCATCCCATGCACAACCAAGGTCTAAAGCCCAAGGCAGCAAGACGTAGGCTAGGAAGTGTGAAAGAGTTGGGGACAAAGCAAGTGAGAACAGAAGGTGAACACAAGGTGACTGCAACACTTAAAACCAGGAAAGTGCCTGAACTGATGTTTCGGAAATGCAGAGTGACAAAAGGAGCCAGATAGGGGAATCATGACACATGAGCCATAAAGGCAACAGAAAGGGTGTTTTACACTGAAAAACATGGGAAATCCAGCAAGTGAGAGATCAGGTTCTGAAACAGTTCCTAAACTACAACTGTGAAAGTCAAAAAGCCAGCGTCACCTGAAGGAAGATGGCAAAGTGCATCCAGGACATAGTGCATAACCATAGGAACTGGACACATACAGACTATTCACAAGGTTATACTCTGATAAACAAGGGAAGACTTACTATCTATTGAAAGAGATGTCTTTAGAAACAATTCAGAGGATTTTAGTTACTTCTCAGTTTAAACTGCTCTTACAGGAGTGTATTTCACTCTGCTAACTAAAGAACTGCAGAGGAAACAGACAGTTGTGTCTCATTAGTCTTTAGAGTATACTCTGATTAGTTTGCTTTATTTCATTCACACAGGGTCTTAAGACTTCACAAGACCAATTAAGATTTCAGGTAAAGGAATTACCAGTAGGAGTTTTCATTCTTCCTTCAAAACATGTCTCTCATTGGATTTTAACAGTTCACTTACTTATGCACTGATTTTGTTTTCCTGACACCCATTTTCACCACAATTTGGTTTTGTTGCTGTTTTAAACCAGCAACTTTTCTGCTGAACGTACATCAGACACATTAGGATGAAGCAAGTTCCACGACTAAACAAACAGGACAACTAGAGGAGCCATGTAAAGACTATGACAAAAACACCTATCACTCAAGTATCTACATCCAGTACATACACCACTATTAACTCCTCTCATGGACCTGATATAACAAGTTGTATTTTGTAGTACAAATAAAAAATTTTGCAAATAATCACTGATCGTAGTCTAACCCCAGACATTTTGGGAAAGGTTGTTTTAAAACAACAGCTTTGCCATTGAGCAAATTCTGCATTGAGAAAGACACCAAATTTCTGATAAGGCATGAATAAAATGGAAAAATACACATATAAAAATGAAAGCAAATGACAGAAAAATACCTTGTATTTTTGCTTCCCTCTTCCCAAAACAGCATGAGCACAGAACTTGATTCTGATCAATTTGTGGATACATCATTAAAACATTGAAACAAAACTACACCTCCAAGCAAAAAAATCACAAAAGGTAAAATTGTGTTAATAAACCAACCACTAACAAAATTACAGAGTATTAATTAGCAACTAATTAAACAACTTAGCATAGTAGTTTATTTCATTAGAATATTTGGAGAACAAATGCCAGCTGTGATAGTTTTCAAAATGTAGCTTAACTTTAGAATGCATATGAAAATCATCCAATAAACTTTTCACCACAGCTGAACGGTATTTACAACACCTCTTAATTTTCTGAATGTCTATTTTGTGCTTGCCTCACTCTAGGAAAGAAGTCCTGAAATAGCAGTTCACATTCCTAATATGAACATTCAATTCCTAAAGTTCTTAGTGGTCAACTATACAGTGGTCAAGACTTCAGGAAGGTGTCACGAACAAGTTTAAGTGTTTGGATCACTCTAAAACCTTTTAGGATCTTCTGGACAATTGGGTGTTTGTTTGTTTGTTTCTTTTGGTTTTCTGAGAAAGGAAATTGAAATGTCTCTTGACATCAAGGTTTTGTAACCTTTCATAACACAGTTGGTATTCAAGATGCTGAGCTTATGAAACCAAAGTCTCTAGCACAGCACATGGTCTATTCTACCTTCCAGAAGGTTCCTTACTTCAACAGGAACCACACTTACACCTACAGAAGTCTGTCCACAATGGACCACTCAGCATGATTAGGACCTAAATTAAGTCAAGACATCACAAGTTACCTGAACTAGAAATCCAAATAAATATTTAAAACAAATCCAAAGTATGTTGTAAAACTCTATCTCTCAAGTGTTACCACCTGCATGGGTCACATCCTTTCCTCCTCAGTGCATTCAAACACCCAAAGGACCCTTATGTTCAGAAAAGAGATGCTAGAAGAACTAAAAGTTCTGACATCAGACAATTTAAACTAGCTGTGAATCCCCTTAAGGAGGTATGAATCATCTCCGAGGTTTAAATTAGATTATCAACCAAGTGAAGCAGCACAGTAAATCTACAATAAAAGATGAATGCCTACAGGAAAATAATTTTTGCCCCTAGTGGCAGATGCTTGAACTTTAAAGGATCTGAGACTAAGCTCTTTGTCTAAGCCTTCCTGACAGAAAACAACTGAAAAGATGTTTTTGGTTGGTCCAACTTTGCTCCACATGCCACATGAAAACAATATCTAAACCCTGTAAATGAAAGTATATTGTCACTTCTAAACCAATTGAGGATCAAACAATTTACAGAAACCAAGACTTATTTTGCTGACAATTAAGCACTATCACCAAGACTCGAGATTCAATGAAATTTGACAATTGTGAAGAAAAAGGCTTTTGTCTGACTAAGTCTGAAGCATTTGGAAGAATCAACAGAAAATCAGAAGACCAAATTAGATCAAAAAGCCTTTGAGGATAAAATTCACTAATTAAAATAACTGCCTTCCTTGCTCTGCTTCCTCTCTGAATTGCTTTGGTATCACAGCAAAAAGGCATACAGGAAGAGGAAAATTTGGTCTAAGGAGCAAGTGCTACATCCATCACACTTCCTCGTACACCAACAGTATTCTCTGTCTATCCTGCTGGTCAAGTTCCATTATGAAGAATCACCACCCCTTTAAAGGTGAGATGAAAGACAAGTATAAATCTCTGCTTTACACCAAATCTGAGAGACATGAAAGATCTTTAAAGCCTTCTTCTTCCAGGATAAAACTCTTTTTTCATCACATTTACTTTGCAGTAATTCAGATACAACCCAAAGCTACCAAAGTGGTGCAGGTCACTATCTGGAAGAGTATTTTTGCATCTCCTCCTTGGAGAGTCAAAGAATGAACGTATCCTTCTGTTTTTTCAAGACCCATAAAATCAAACAGACACAGAATGGGGCCTGGGTTGGAAGGGACCTTAAAGACCACCTAGTTCCAACCCTGCCTGCAGTGGGCAGCGACACCTTCCACAAAACCAGGCTGCTCAGAGCCCCATCCAACATGGCTTGAACACATCCGGGGATAGGATATCCACAGGCTTGTCTGCACAACCTGTGCCTGTGCCTCACTACCCTCACAGCAAAGAATTTTTTCTTAATATCTAATATAAATGTACTGTCTTTCAGTTGTACTAACTTGTTCTCCTTCTGCCCATTTAATTGAACAATATGTAAGATTTCTATTCAAAACACCTCCATGCCTATTTTAAAATTAATAACAAGTACTCAACAAGCATTTGAACACCTTGCATCTCATAAGAAGTACAAACAATAGAGGCAGAGCACGAAGGTATTAACAAATTAAGCAGTGCTCACAGCACTATATTTTAAGCTAAAAACATCTCAGATCATTTCAGAAACTCGGGATTTTGCATTTCACTAAACGTTTGTGTCTCTATTAAAAGTACATAATAATATTGCTATAGTACATGGCTAAGATAGGACAAAAATTAATTAAATCCTATTTTTCCACAGGAATGTTTCTATTTTTCAAGCAAACAAACACTTCTGGAAAGCGTCAGATTGGACATTTCCACTCTTGAACACTCAGCAGGTGAACAAAATCATATGTATAAGCCCTCATAATCTTAGAGAAACACTTATTTCTGAAAAATCACTTCTAAACACTGTCCTTAAGCCTTTGGTAGTAGCTGAGCAACATTGGTTATTAAATTGAGGTGCAGCAGAGTTTATTTTTTCTTATCTGAATGAAAAAAAAGGTTAGGATTGTTTTTTCCATTTTTTTTGTCTTGGGGATTTTTGGGGGTTTAAATATAAGCAGCATTCAGTGAATGGCTTTGAATTCAATATTAAATCATACTTGTAGTTTAATTATGAAAAAAGATCATTGTCACCACGTATTTGGAATATTAAAACTTGTCAGCTTTATAAAAACCTCAAGGCATTTTTTTCTCTCAAATTTGGCTTTATTTTGAAAGCGCTCCTTAGATAAGATTTCTTAATATTAGAATAAGTCTAGCATAACTAGTTTTCTGTTGAAAATACTGAAGAAAAAAATATTCTCTCTATATTGTTAGTTTAATAGAAAAAAAAGATGACACTTCTAAAGCTAAAATCATCTATATTTCACGGTTCTGAGGCTTTAAATTTGCAGAGGTTTCTGCAGGTATCTTTTGTCTCAAAGGAGCATCCAATAATTTTTTTTTTCTCCAATGGTAATGGAACATTAGCTGACTAAAGGTAAGAACTACCAACTCTTCTTTAAACCATTTCAACATTTTTTAGTCAGGAAATACCAGAAATATTCTGGAAAGCTAACTGTAATTGTTTACTTTTGGCTGGTTGTTGAGACAGGAGAGAGGAGAATTGTTCTTCTAAAAGGAGACTGGGGAATTAATGAAGGGAGAAAGGAAAGAAGTACTATACTAACCTCAGGCAAAGCATATGGGGTTTTACACATACAAATATATTTTAAAATAAATATTAAAAATATGGTTCATTTCTTTCTCTTAATCTAAGTAGCACTTTCCAAATCCTAGATACCCATCCTTAAGCATAGGCACTTAACTCTGTAAGTGAAGACAGACACCACCTCTTCTCTAAAGATCAGCATGACAGATTCTAAACAAAAAAAATGAGGGCTCTGGAAGAAGAGAGGAACAAGATAGTGTAAAGTTTACAGCTTTAAGTATTCATATTGAAAAGGAGAGAGGGGGGAAAATCCCAATAGTGAGCAAATACCCCTGGCATCTAATCACTTACTGTCCTCCTGGCACGTCCTAGGAAGGATGGGGCAGGGGCAGTATTCCTGTATGAGAAATTAATTATGACATCTTAAGAACAGATGTAGGAATTTTGCCTAAAATGTAGACTAAACTATTTATTTTGGGTTGTGAACATTCGAACTCATGAACATGAAATTATGCTGAGAAATGAATATAAACAGGGACAAAGAAACATGTATTCCCAATGAAGGGAAGCTTACCACAAAGCAGTGGTTTTTTCTTGCCTACACTCGAATTAGCAATATTCTGCATTGCATCATTTACATATTAAACAGACAATAACTTCATTGAGAAAAAAGAGGTTTACCACACACACGCAGAAATCTCATCACATCTGATAAAAAGAAAACTGAGAAAGAGTTAGACCATCTCTCTTTCATCTATTAATCCTTATAATTGCTAGCGAGAATGTCCAAGTTCCAAATCTTCACCTTCTAAGATTTCCAAACACCTTCAGATTATTCTGCACTCTCTGCCCCAACACAAACTCCAGCTAGTGAAGATTTATGCTTGAAAGAGGGCAGGAAAAGTAGCATTTCTGGACACAGAAAGCAGAGGATGAATTCAGGTACACAGTGGATGAAAACTGACCAGAACCATGTCAGTGGACAGAAAAACCATGACCCTATGAAAAGTTTAACTCTAAACTTCCTTTGAATTTTCAAATGACATAAACGTTGCGCAAGTAGCACATGATAAAACCTCAAGTTTGAGAAATATGAGTGATCTTTATACTCTTTTTTAAACTGGCAAACAAGGAAGAATGAGGGCATCCTACAACTAGAAGACAGACAAGTCAAAAGTCATTCGTAAGTCTTCCATGGCAGTGCAAAGCCCAACACAAAACCAAAACCATCTGAGCACAAAAGGCACTCTACTCTGGACCAAAGAGCTGAGAATGAAGACTCTGCCACCTTTCTGCCATACAGCAGCTTGCTTTGCATGCTGGCTCTGTGAATACAACTTCCCACCCAGCATTAGGTGAGTAATAGCTAAGGCAGCCCCAGCCTTTCCAGACTTTTCAGAAACCTCCTCACTCCACAACCTCCCTTTGGGACCACCACAACTAAATATTCTGCTCAAGCTGAAATCAAAAGCTATGGCAACAAAATATGCAAGCAAAAATCACCTAGGAAAATGTTCAACAAGACACCAAATTTAAATGAACATTAAAACAAACCCCAAATAAAAATGAACCTGCAGTTTCCAGTTTCAAGCTACCTGCCTCAAGGTTGGTATAGCCACAAGCAGTAATTAATGTCCATTACATACTACCACTCTAATTACAGGACTATTGTCCAGCAACTAATAAAAGAAACAAACAAAGAAATGTTCTTCGTATGCTTGATGCTGTTCCAGAACACTTTGAAAAGCTCTTTTAATGCTGGTAGCTATCAATATATACAGCTTGTAATAATGTTGCCCTCTCCAAATACAACATTATCTTCCATAAAATGACATCAGAAATCAAAACCTGAAGGAGGTTCTGCATATGTATTCACCTGAATACGTAACAAAAAGCCCCTGACAAAGTACTTACTGATTTTGATGAAGGAAAAAACCAATTATCTGGGGAAGACAGGGTGGAAGACAGCAAGTAATGCTGTGCTGTACTACTTGTAAATAACTTAAAGTTTGTATTTTTTAAACTGAACAATACACTGAAGTCAAGTTTGATTCAATACCTCTGCTTCTGCTGTGATTTCTATTCTTTGCTCTTTAGTCTGGATTGCCAAAACAGGCAGAGTCACATACAACAGCCATTCTTTTCTACACTAAAATTTTAATTTTGGATGGAGAAGTGCCTTTTGTTTCCAAACACTCTACAAGATCACCACAGGCACAAACTAATCTTCACTTGTTGCATAATCTGCAAGATGCTGGCAAACTGAAAAAAAAAAAAAGAAAAAAAAAAAA
>VZTH01013954.1:37952-99766 GCA_013397815.1 Aleadryas rufinucha
CTGAAAAAAAAAAAAAGAAAAAAAAAAAAGAAACCTCAACTAATTAATTCACCCAGATGCTGCAGTGCAGATTACCTTTGGATCATCTAGGAGAAAGAATTCTGTGCAGTATAAAGCAGACCAGTGCTAATGAAATGAGTTTGCACTGTGATAGTGTTTGCTTTAATTTTCATTTCCAGCTACTCAGATGAAACAAAAAAAAACCCAAAACACCCCACGGCGGGCTAGTTTTTCTGCAAACACCATAGTGGTCTAACTGTGTCTGTGTGTCCATAAGGGACAGCAGTGGAAGGTTACAGCACAGCCAAGAGCCCAGAAGAGCCTGGTGTGCATGGCTTTCACCTGGGATGGGGGAACCATGTGCTCAAGGCTCACATTAAACCAGAGAGGGAGAAGATCTGGGCTGCCTTTCCCACATTCCATATACGTGGTCTCACCACCTGGCTATTCATTATCCCTGCCCAGCTCTTCTCGAAAGCAATTTATTTTTGGAAATGCTTATGCCTTGTTCCAAGGTGGAATTAAGTGAGTTTTGGCAAGTTTTTCCTCATTTCTCAAAAAAGTTTATTTGCCATCCAAAACAGGCATCCATGAACAGCAAGAGAGGACCTTCTAGCCATGTAGCACCTCCAGTCCCCACTATTCACAGCAGTCACAGCAGCATCCCACAATTTATAAACAGATTAAAATTAGCAAAAAAGGGTACATATTCAAAATAGTTATTATGAAAACAAATTTTTAAAAATCCTCCATTTTGGATTATCTCTAAAAGCTTATTTGTAGCTGCATCACCTCAGCTGGGCCCTCTTTTTAAGTCCCTTGCAGTTTTCCATCAATATTACAGCAGTCTCTCCCTCTGCTTTCAAGTGTCTCCAACCAACATTTAGTTCCTCATTGCCACAAATCTCACCGCAACAGCATGCCGCCTATGCAAGACTAAAACAAAATTTCGTTTTTATTTTCCCACTACACTTGCAGGAAAGGGGTATCTCTGAACAGCTTCTGTGCAGTCTTCTAAAGCCAGTATTTTTAATTAGGCTTCTCTGTCTTGCCCAACATTCCATGCCTCCTTTTTGCTCGGCTGAGATGGGACGAGGGCAGCTCTCTCTTCAGCTGCTTCAGTAAATGAAAACACTAGACTTTGCAGTATCTGGGCAGGTCAGCATATGGTCAGAAATGAGTTTCACAGCAGGCTGTTTTCCCCACTAGGGGATCTTAAAGTGAAGAAGATAGAAAATCCCTATGAAGGGACGTGGAATCTTGTGCCGGGAAAGCAGGAGGCTGCACTTAGAAGTGGCTGTCAGTACAAGCTTCACGCTACTTCCCTATCAAATAATGTCTCGTCCCCTCCTACGAACAGCTTTTCCGTAAACCTTTTAATTTTATCTCCCGTATTAAGCATAAATGGGGTGAGCTCTGACTCGGTGAACTGAAAATGTAATGGGCTTGTCTCATCGGTTTATGGCCAAGTTTCATTCAATTATTATTGCAGAAAAGAATAGGATAGAGTTGAATCGAGTTACGCTAATAGATAATAAGTGCAAACATAACTCCAGAGTGCCATTTACTAACTTTAAAAGACTACTCCTATAGCAATCAACTTTATAAGGCTCCTGACAGAACCATAATGGTGATAAAACACTTGGAAGCATAAGACTATTTAAACTTTTAACAAAGCCATGATAATACTAACAGTAAGTGAGCAACTCCCATAAAATATCATTTAATAATCACACCCTGATAAGATTTAAAGTACATATCGCCATTGTTGTATGAAAAAAACATTAAAGGGTTTTTTCTTTAACACATGTAGCAACCTAACAGGTTTTAATTACCACACCTACTTCAGTGACGAGCTGTTCCACTCAAACACCCAAACATAATATTTACAACGTTGTGTGGTTGTTAAGGATCTTGATGATTGATGGAACCCATTGTGTTGCCATCTTAATAACAACAAATGCAAGTGATTACCAACACGGAAGAGAGAATGTGTGTTTTTATTCTACAACAAAAGGCTGTCCTATAGGGACTTATTTTCAACGTAAACTAACAAACCTGTGCACATGTGAAGGTGCTTTAGAGCTTGGCACAGGAGTCGAAAACAAAGCCTCTGCTGCTTCAAGGACAATGTATTTTTTTGTATTAGCTTAAGAGAACATGAAAGCTGTCAAAAGAGCTGGTACAGTTTTTCACAACCCTGCAGAATTCACCTTGACCACAAGGATATATCTGAAAACTGCATCAGAAAGATAGCACAGATCTTGTTTCCAAAAAAAAAAGAAAGCAATTGAGTCATTGAGGCAAATACAAATACAATACATTTCCTGGCATTGCTACTGAATATTTATATCAGTGACGAATGAGACTACAAACGAAATATCTTAACACGAAGCTTTGCCTTGTTAACTGCATGATATGCCAAAACACCACCTACTGTAAATCACACGGTTTAAGACCAGTATTTCTTGTTTAAACATGCTACTTGTTCAGCAGAATCACTTGTGTGAACAAGCATACATTAATGTACACTAACTAGAGCAGTTACACTATCCAACAGATAAAGTATAATTTAACAGCCTCATTATCAGCATTGTAATTTTCAGACTGCTGAAATACCATATTCGTTGCAAATATTATATGGTTGAAACACTTTAACAACATTGCGCATTTGACACTTCTGTCAGATAAAATGCAGATAGGCATTTGTGCATTGATGAACATGCTTTTAATCCTATAAAGAAACTTTCTCTGTCAAATTATAAGCATTTCAACACTTGATTTATGAACACTATAATTAAAATCCTTATGCCTTAAAGAAAAACAAACTCTTCATTATAACAACAGCTTTCTTTCACATTTTAATCTTTTTATATTTGGAGTTTGCTTTTATGTGCTGCTATTAGCTATCAGTTCAGCATGTCATTTCTGGCTGCCAAAACCAAAAAAGAATATTTCTCTTTATAACCAGGTCAAATCTCAAAGCCTAGGTAAGCACCCAAAGGGATCAATGTTTATTTAATGCTTCCACAAAGCATTTGTGGGGAAAAAAAAATCTGTTAATTTAACAACCATCACACAATTCGGTGCCTCCCATTCCTAAGAAGGCCAGAAAGGCTGTAAAGTCTGCCAGAATATTTCTCTTCCTCCTATGAATTGTCAGAACCAAGATTTTGGGGAGATACAATTCGGAGGGAAAAAAAAAAAAAGAGCTGCATTTGTGTAGTGATTCTGGTTCAATTTAAATGTTAGACAGAATCTCTAGAAGGGGAAGAGATTCCTATTTTATCTGAACAAATTAATATGTATCACTCATTCCTTCTTACAGCACCCATCAGCAGAGCAGCAGTAGGTTTCAGCTTTCTAAACTCAATGCAATTCAAAATTACACACAATTTACACTAAAACTACCATAACTGGAAATGATGCATGTTGCACATTAGCATCCCTTCTCTAACCTCTGTCCTTAAATCCCACAAAAGAACAATTCATTTACAAGCTAAGCAAGTAATCTCGAATCAAATTCTGAAGCTTGTCGAAACTAGGATTTTCTGAACTATTCAATAAGAAACTAATTTCAAAAGAGGCAAGTCCCAAATCAGTCTTTGCTGCTGAAGTCCAGGTCCCTTACACCTAGCTTTATAACAAATTTGTTTTGAAGTGTTACAAACATCTTGAAAAAGAAATTAAAAGGAATAATGGCTGAAGAAGGTCTCCCTGACGAAACTCTTCTGACTCTAGAGGGTTATCTAACTTTTTGGCCACTAATTCCAAAATGAGAAAAGTTCCTGAACTCAGCACTACACGAAGCTGAAAAGCTTATTATGTAAAATATCAGGAGAAAATACTATTCCTGCAGATAATGAAGACTACTGAATGGAACCACATTACCACTGCTGAGTGGAGAGGCTGAAAATTCACTCCTCAAATACCATCTCTAAAAACGTAACAGATGAATTTTGTTGTCCTTCTAACAAGCCGCTGTAATGCTCGACTGGGATAAAACAGATCATGCTGCCCTCTTGTGCTAGACGTGCACAGAAATCAACCCCTTTACTCCTGCAAGTGACAAGTGAAGAGCAATATATAAAGCATTCACTATGAAATAGAAAATGTCCACATCTTCCTGCTTTACAGGTAGTTTGACATTCATGTCATTCCCTTACTAGGATCTGGGTAGAAGAGGAAAGGAAGTTTCCAGAGAGCCAAATTCTACACTCAAAAAAATAAGTTTTGTGAACAAATGCAGACAAGTCAGATGTGGCAAAACCCAAAATACTAACACTTCAACTACCCATCAAGCTTTCACGAAAGCTGTGTAAGTGATGCAGTACAGATATCTGCTGATAAATTTGAATTTCAGTCATAAATAAATGGCAATTTTTTATGAATGCTGGATAAGACAATACACTTCGGTCAGTTAGGATTATCAGCTCAGTAGGGTTAGGCTAAATGCTTAAGAAAGAAAGAGACAGTCCTTTATTAATAAGGTTCTTCCAATGCAAAATATGCAGCAATGTTTAACTATTTTTAGACCTATGCCAAATTACACAAAGGTGAAATCTGTGTACATACAAATATTTTTGGCTGGGAATGGAGAAAGGAGAGGAAATATATCCTTATATTCCTCTTCTCTCTCTGCTATGTAATCCAGGTCCCAAAAATACACTGACATTCTTCTATCATCTGGATAAGATGCTGGTTACTATTCCCTTTACAAACTTCCCCTCCCTATATATTGCTAATGCAATCTGTAAAGAGAGATCTTGGGCTCATGCCTAAACTGATTCACAAAGCATAATTTTTTTCCAAGTAAGTCATCTCATTTATTCACCAAGACCGATTGGATCTACAATGTTGGGAGCTGACAGACATGTCATGATTCACCACGTATTTCCATTTCCTAATGTCGACTCCCTGATGCTCCTCGTTACTCTGCTTCCCCAATAAGAACTACCAAGAGCTTGGGATGTCTATTTATTCAAGTTTCCTTCCTCGACTCTGGAACACAGATCACCATGTGTTCAAAATACTAGCCGTGGCATTTTTTAACTGCTGATTATTTTTTGATAAATAAAACAGCAAAATTCAGTTCAGCATTGCTTCTGCTGAGGTCTTAGAGACCTCACACAAATACTGAGAACATGCTGGATGCTTAAATGACAGATCTGATGTTGCAGTATCAGCTTTGCTAATATGGGATATGATAACTAATAGTTTGGCTTAGCTATTACAAACACAACCTTAGAAAAAGGCGTATTTAATAATCACAATTTATTTTTAGTATGTCTTTCATAGACCTATTAAAAAAGATAGGGGAAAAAACAAAAAAATACATCCCACCTCAATGCAAGAAATAGCATGTGAAGATCTAAACAATAAATAAACAGTTAAAAACCCATGTAAATCAGACAATGAAATACAGATGTTACAAACAGGATTTCAGAACTGCTAAATGCTGCAATTCTGAACAAGAACACTGTCTCATGTGCCATCTTTTCCCTTTTCTTTTTTTCCTTTCTCAAATGATGCAGAGATCAGAACAGCAGTACTTTTGCATGCTACTATGACCAAAAGAAAGATGAAGGGAAAGAAATATACATATCCTGAAGTTAATCTTGTAATATAAAATATCTATTAATAGAAACACATATCTAAGTCACAACAGTGTGTGAATACCAGCGACAGGCAGGTTTTATGAATGTCAGTTTTACAATGCACTGCTAATTAGAGCTTCACAGTGTTACAAAGTAAACTGATGTTACTCTACACTGTTGCTGTTTTCTCTCTAGTTCTTAGTTTGTTATTATGAGCCAGGTTTATGGGCATTCTTACAAAATCATTATGTATTCCCTCAAAAATATAGTAAATGTGTATGCTGCACACACATACACGAGACAGAAGAGGAAAATCCGTCTGACAAATCAGCACTAGGATTTCTTCTGATCTATGTGCTCTCACTAGCTCTCCACTAACCCATCTCTTGAGCTTCCCTTCTAATCCTTTGCAGTGGCCTTGAATTTACATTTCCATACACTCACAGTACAAGGAGGCCATGTAACAGAGCCCTAAACTTCTGCAGTTGTAGGGGTGTTTTTTAAGGTTAAATTGTACACATTTCATTCATCATATCACGGGCATGAACCTTTTCTCCACACTAGTATCTATTTCTTGAAAATATTACTAATTTCTCTGAAACAATAAAGCCATTCCTATATATCCTTACAATTAAATGCCTCCCGGTGCTATGAGAACAAGCCCATGTCCCTTTTTTCCCAAGGGAGTGAAGACCATCAGGTTTTTGTTTCTCATGTAAAAGAGAAACCTTCAGCTACTCAGTCAGTACGACCCACTTCCCCACTCTCTTCACTCTGCTCCAGCTTCTCTCTCCTTTCTTTTGAAGAACGTAAGGATCTGGACCCAGTTTTACAAAATGCATTCATACACATTCAGCATATGGGAGACGCCCTGTGAAACTGCATCAGAACAGTAGTGCAAATACAGGTCAATGCACAACACCAAAGCTACAGGTAATTCATTGTTCTGTAAGCTGCATTTAAAGACAGTAAGATGAAACATCAATAAGCAGTCTGAGTTTGAAATTGAAAAAGACTACACTGTTAAATTTAAAGTGTTTAGGTAAAAATTTAAATTTAGAGAGGCTAAGTAAAAGAAGCAAAAGAACCCAATGAAAGTGCAAAAATACTATCAAATTCTAATTGTCCAGAAATGGTATAATTTGTGTAATCAAGAAGATACATTAAATATTGAAAGGTTTTTTATAATAATAAACTTACCTATAGGATTTCTGTCAAAAAACAAGACAGGAGCTTTCAAAATGGATTGAAACATTTTGTTGTGCAAATTCTGACCAGAATTGACAAGAACTTGAAACACCAGAAGACTTCTTATTATGCCAAACAGTATTGTAGCCACTGTTAAACCTGAAATTTAAAAAAAAACAAAAACATGAATAGAGCCTCCAAAAAGATATGGATCTTTCAGAAGAAAAAGAAGTTAAAAATATAACTGAACTAAAACCAAATTCTCTGGACTTCTGCATATAGCAAGAATCCAAACTTAAGCCTAGGGGGACTCAGACTGAGTGCAGAACACAGATACATTTGTCACTAGCTTCAGTTACTATCACAGAATCAATTTAATCAATTTCTTTTTTTCTGTTTGAAAGAATTGGTACTTCATAGAAATGTAGGAAATGTCTGTTAACCCATGAAATAAATCTGTATTAAAACTTTCTGCGTAACAGCCTTCCTAAAAAATTCATTTCACAGTCCCATGTATAATTGTGTCTTGCAGAGGTCACTGTCAAGATTCAACACTTGCCAGAAGCTATTAAACAAGTAATATATACATGGCTATTTAGAGACAACCTTGAGTAACTCCCAATCAGCCCAAACCATTCATGTCATTCTTCCCCCTGTAAAACACACCAAATCATTTAAATTACATGTATTTCTTTCATACTTTCTAAAATGCATTCCTTATGCCATGTGAAATAAGAGTCCTTCTGCAGAATTGGTCTGCAGACTCTTTGTCTCTCCTCTGGCCACAACTTTGCTTACAAGACAAGGGTGCTACACGGCAAAAAACTGAAATAAATAATGAGATTGCTGTTGCTCTGTTTGCTGTGCATAATGTCCAATGTGGCTGCAGAAGTTCCCTGTCAATAAGGTTGAACAGTGAAGGTGTAAATCTTACATTTGGCAGAGCTTCCAGGCTCCACATGATCTGCTTTAGAAAATCAGCATAGCTACCTCAGGTCTTGAGGACATGCTGAAGTTAGACCCCAACTATCAGCAGAAAACATTGCCTGTTCTAAGGGCAGGTTAAAATTGTACACAACTCAGGAACAGCTATAGCAACCGTGGGAAAGAGGGAGGTTTTAAATTATGTGACATTGTTAAGTGATCCCATCCTGCTTCCCTCTGTATCCTCCCAGGGAGCAAGAAAAGGTATCATCACTATTTCATTTGTCTGTTTGCAGTTTATTGTTCACATTCTATGAGATGCTGTTTTTAAGAAAAAAGATGGTGGCTGGGATGAGAGTTTGTTTGCCTTGTCCCAGCTGCTGCATTCCAGGCCAGGTAGGAGAAGACAACTTTTCCAAGAGTAACTGCATATACCCAAACAGGAAAGCTGGAGAGCAAAAAGGGAGCAGGAGAGGCACGAAGCAGGAGGCTGTGGCACAGCCCATTCCTAACAGCAGTCTGTGGGAGCAACAGGAGAGAGGGACCACATCCTGGGAACCCACATTTCTGTACAACTTTACTCAAGAGTGGAAGCAGCTGGAAGCTGTTGTTACGGCCCTCACAGAACAAAACACCTGAACAGACCTAATGGCTGGGGAGGAGGAGGAACAAGACATGCTTCCAAGTCCCTCATCTGGCCTGTCTCTTTGCTTTCCCTGTTCATGAGCTAAGAACCTCAGTATGAGAGAGAGGGCCCTTTGCATATTCACCTTATAGAAGAGGTGTGGAACTGGTACCTCGGTTGTGGCCAACAGTGTTCCCTATTAACAGCAATTTTACTCTTCGAAATCTTTGTTTCATAGAAGCAACAAGGACTAAGAAGGAACTACAATGGTAGGGTTTTTTTGTTTCTCCAGACACTGAGAACCAGAAATAAAAATGTGAAATTATTTTATACTGTTTAAGAGATTATAGAAAAAGATAAATTGGATTATAATGTATTTCAAATGAAATGTACTATCTTTTTATAACTTCGTCAACTTCACTTACAATTTTGTGTAGCTAAGTCAATGCTGTCTGTTCAACCATTGCAAATATCTAAGTCATCTGAACATTTCAATATAAAGGTAACTTCTGTTGTTCTGCTACCTAGAGCAAAATATTCTTTAAATGATAAAATTTTCACTAATATGGTTTAGGCTATCTGGTCAGAGAAAGTGAAATTTGCCACATTTAATCATACTGTGCAGTCCACTGGAACGGCTCATGAAGTAAAACATTACACTGGGAAAATAAGAGCCAATTTTATATGGCTCTTAAACTGTTGCTTTCCAGGCCAAACACAATGTTTTCTGTCAGCCACTTAAATCACGTGGATTCCAGAAAACAAACTAAACAAAAAATCCTGCACCTATTCTCTCATCCATGGAGATGTTTCTGAATACATTCAATGCATATTCTTCTGGCATTCCACCTGTTTTCTCACACCAACCATTTACATCTCCATGAAGAAATTACCATGCCATACAAAACCATACATCACTAGGAGTGTTAAATAGCAGAATCTGAGAGCATGCATGTGATTTTTCTGTGGCAATTTTTACTACATCTCGGAGCAGTTTTTCAAGATGTTTGGATGCCTGAATGCAAGGATCAACGCCCTTTTCTGAATATTCAGAAGCATATATGCTACCTATTGAAATACATTGAAATGTTTTTTAACAACCTGCTTTGCATACCCATCTAGGATGTCTTTTAAAAACTTGTTCTTTCGCTATGGCACTTCAGAAGAAATGTAGCCATGCCAAGTTTTAGAACAGCACAGAACAAAGATCCATTTCTAATCCCTCTTGCCATCCATATAATGACTGAAGATTTAGCTCAATGACTTATTAATACATAGAAAATAACCACAACCTTAATGTGACTGACTTTTCCAATATTCAATTCCTGATTTACTTTCCAAAATCCAGGCAAAGCAAATTAAGACTCGGCATTCAAACTACTTCTTCTGTCAGATTTATTTTATTTACTGCAATCAATTTAATCAGAAAGCAAGACTCAGGCTCCTAATCTGTTAAGACATTGCTCAGTTACTGCTAGAAATCACATTTCCCCAGACTGCCATTGCTATGCACGTCTCAAAACTCTCTATCAGATAATAAGTAGTTCTCAGACACACACACACGTGCATGTGCAATTACCTGCATAAATTCCCAAATAAAAGTTAAGGTCTAGATGTTCAGTCACATTTGTTCCATTATTTCCATTTGTTGTGAGATTCAACTTTTCTTGATTTGCCCTGTGGAAATGCACACAGAAGATAACCATCATCAAATAAGTGTGTTTAGCTGTTTCTAGATTCAACTCTGTTGAAATCTTTAGTTCAAAAGATCTCATGTATCGATGCTGTCATGCATCACAACATGAATAGATGCAATCACAGTCTACACTTAGCATAAAGTTTAAATTTTTTGCCCCACAGAAAAAGTGGAAATCAGAGGAAAATCTGAACTATTCTAGAGCAGGTTCCGTTCCCTTTCAATTAAACAAACAGCACTTGACTGAAAAGGCAGAAACAACTGGCCAGTTATTATCATCAACTTACCAGTAAGAAAGCCACCAGTCCTGGAGCACATAGGCCACCTTGAGCAAAAGAAGCAAATATAAGAATCATCTTCCAAAATTAAAAAAAAAATTAGAAAATTAAATTTCCTTGCTATTCTTTCAAGCTCTCTGGGAAAACATCACATATTCAGAAAAGTATGCCATCCAGTCTTTCAAGACCAGCAGCAATTTGCCAAGCACATTAGAAGGTGCTCTACAAAGAAAGAAGTTACCTTAAATTACCTTACATGTTAGCAAACTAAAGGAAAGCAATACACTTTAGCAAACAAAATATAGCAGCTCTTCCTAATGTATGTTAATTGAACATTAAAGAACTCATTTTCTCAGTTCCTAAATTTGCTACAAGAGATATTCCAAAATGCTTTTTGATTAACAAACTTTCTGATGTTACCAGTCCAGAAATTTGTGCTTACAGGAGATAATTACCAGAAACAGGGTTGAAGGAGGATGAGAAAGGAGAGGGAGGGAAAAACTCCTACTGCCACCTTCCTTCTGTGACAAGAGGTGACTACAAACATGTAACAGGGTTATTTATCTCAAAATACACTTCTGTTAATGTGAATTTGAAGTTGTGGGCAGTCTACTACAAGATTTGATCTTGCTTAGCTATCTTCCCAACAGACTCAATTCAAGGACAAGCAAAAAAGTAAGTAGCATATTAAAATATACAGACTGTTTTTTTACAACCAAGACAAATCATTTCCATGAAATGAATTTGAGCTTTCTCAACAAGAAACAGAGAAAAAGGCAATAAGGTATCTTCACTCAGCTTCCTCGGCTCACCATTTCTTTCAGTAAGTTTGAAAATAATTTTCCTTGTTTAAAAATTCTTTTACATACCTGCTACAGTCTGCATTACACAAAGTATCTGCCTATCCTCTTCCTCACTTTCTTATTCTGCTAAACAGTGACCCTCCATCTAAACTCTTTGCATAACCTGCACTTACCAACAGGTGAGCTGCTCTTTGAACACTTCTGTCAGACTCTGTCCTCCCATACCCAGTAAATCTCTTCACCCTCCTCAAACGGAAACATACTGACTGTTTAGGTTTGTTAAACACCACTTTAAACACCTTATGATTTTCTTCTCTTTCTCAAAAAAGTACACTGGCTTATAATTTTTGTGCAAAGCTGTGATCAAAATAATTATTTTAGTGAAGTATTAAAATTGTTGAAATAAGGATCAGTTACTGATCTCAATGCTGTACCAAAATTCCGTGCTAACACTTGGGTACACTACAAAATTATTAAAGAACACTATGCTCCCAAACATTTTAGATGAAACATTACAGCAACAAGTATGCACAATATTAAAAAGAGAAAAAAAAAAAAAAGAAAAGAAAAAAGGAAGAAAAAACCTCACAAACCCAAATTCAATATTCTTTGCGGCTCCCAGCAACTTACCTGTGCCAAAATATTAAATACTAAGAGTACAAAAATCACAAAGCAGTTTGCTCCTGCAGTGAAATACTTTCTGTAAACTTTAAAGTTTATTTTTCCCTCATGGCGACTCTCCTCTGGCACTGCAGCCAGTGCATTTTCACCCTGAAAGAAAAAAAGCCCACAGAATAAAGCCCATCAACCTTGCAGTTACAGATTGAGACTAAGCCACTTGAAAGTCATGGCTCAGAATGAGCAAACAATTAAACAAGGAGATAAAGTGATTATGCATATAAGAACTTTAAATATCGAACTATAGCTATGACAAAAAAAATTGGTCTCAGTGCAGTAACACTGAAAAATCTTCTCTGCAAAGCAGCACTTTAAGGATTTTATTTGGCATTGCATCACCAAATATAATGCAACTTCACATATGGCCAGAAATATTTATTCTGACCACTATCCAGTTTTTTATACACTACCTTCACTCACAACAGCTCCAGAAACTAAGGCCTTTACTTGGGGAAGATTCTGTTTTCAGAATGCAAGTACATGCAACCTTTCCTTTCCAGAAAAGTATTTGAAGTTAATACTCTCCTACAGCTATGTACCAAAATCAACCAACATATGCCCAAGACTTACAAACTAACCATAAAGTCCTAATCATCTCCTTGTAAATACCAACAAAGCATCTGTTAATAGGGAAAACAAGTAAAATGACAAATGGGAAATCATACTAAACAAACAATGGATGGGGGACCTTGAAAAACAGAGAAGGAAAAAATGATACAGGCATAAAGAAGGTAAAAGAACCACACAAATGAACAAAATTTGGAATTTAAAAAAAAAATTTTACAGTATATGCAATATAAAAACTAGTGTCAGTTCAATGGACACGTAACACTTGATTTTGTTGCCACAAGACATGGCTGAACAAGAGCAGTGGAATCAAGAGACCTGACAGACATGAAAAGAGAAATCCAACATACTCATCCATAAAAGGTGAGAAGCCTATCTTGGCTTTTTGTTTCTCCAGCTGCTCCACCTTCCCACTTCTCCCCATCCCCATCCAACAGTCCTAATGCTGCTAACAAGTTTGGTACACCTCCAGAAATTTAAGAGATTTTAAGACTGGAGCTGCCATTGGGACATTAATAATGTAAGTTTACTGTTTTGGAGCATAAAACCATTCCTCAAAAAGGTATTAAAAATTCCACAGCTTTTTTTTTTGCTTTTTTTTTTTAATCTCGCTGCTCTTCATTATAGAGACCAGAAATAATATAGACCCACAGCATAAAGGTGACAATCACCAGGGACCTAGAGGGATTGCTCGTTCCATGGATACAGTGCTAGCACAAGCCTTGCAGGGTTACAGGGAGCCTGCACTGTTTGATGTGAATGCCAACACACCAGCAGAAGGCAACCTCTGGTACAGAAACTTCAGGGCTGCTTTTGTACTGTGCAGGCCAAGAGATAAGGAGGCACCTGGAAGTCACACTGGCACCATACAAAGCCTTCTGTTTTCACCAACAAAAGGGCTGGGGAGAGCAAGGCAGTGGTGTCCCAGGATTACCCTCCTCAGGGCCAGCTCAAATCATGTGGGCACATTTATGGGTATGTTAATGCCAGCCATGCAAATACAGACTTTGCATAAAGCCACAGCTTCTACATGCACTTCCCAGAGCTCAGGATTTCAGGGAGAGTGTTAATTTCAGTTCAACACTGCACAAACACACTGAACCCACCCAATACAGTGGGACTGGCCATCTAAAGCACTGCTGTCAGAGGACAGGCTGAAAGACAGTGTGGTGGCTTTGGACATATACAGGGAATGCTCCCAGCACCCAGCAGAGCTGATGCTGAACTGCACAGACTGACTCTGCTGGGTTTGAGAAGAACCACACTGAGCTGTGAGGTGCCAGCCGAGCACAGGTGGGCAAGTCCTCCGCAGGCGAGCTCTCACCCGATAACGCAATTCATTAATCCCTGAAATCCCAATGCTGCAGGGAAAGCCCATATCAAAACTTAAGAAAAAAACCAGCCAGACAAGAATCAAGACACTTCTATCCTTTGAGCACTCACAGGTGGTTGTTCCATGGCTCCATCTTTGTGTGAGTGGATAGACGAATCCTGGGACAAGACAGAGGACTCCGAGAAGGTTCGGTTCCGGGCAGACTTCAGGTTGGGGGTTCCCGGAACTGACAGCTGTTCTACCACCTCTTCATCTTTTTTCAAAAGGGAAGCAAAGTCGATGCCAGATCTCAGGAACTCTGCATAGGTACCTTTCCCCACCATTTTACCCTACAATTAATATAAACTTTTAGTTATCTTCATTATACACTTTCCATAAAGGACAATTTTTCTTATCTGTCCTTGCTACCTCTGGGGTTCTGCAGTTGCTGGGCACATATCCTCCTGCAGTAACTGAGCTGAAACCTCTATGAGTATCCTCACTTAGAGGAGCAGAAACAAGCACTTTAGGCTCTGACCAGTTGCCTCGTAGCAGCTAACAGGGCCAAAAAACATACAGATGGGATGAGAACAGCCCCAGTTACAGCCAGGGGACAATCACCTCCCTGGAGAAGCTGTAGGAGACAGCCAAGCCATGCAGCTTTAGGACAACCTGTTTAACTACATACATAACTATCAGTCTTTTTATATTGCTCCAGCCCAGGGGTAAACAGCATCTTCATTTTCTGATCCTTGCAGAGCCTTACAAAGAGCAACACTGACCATGTCCACATTTCTTTCAGCTCTACCACAAACTCATTTCTCAAGAGCTACTGGAACTTTTAAAGCAATCTGAATGGAAGGAAAAAGAGGGATAGTGTCCTTTTTTGCACCACTGTGATGCATGAAAAGTAATTTCACATATTTCACTACCTGGCCTTAAAAAAAAAAAAACCAGGAAAAAAAGCCCCAGCTGCAGTCCTTGCATTTCCCCTCTACCTCTAAGTATCTGGTACAACAAGGTTGGGAAGGAACCAGATGCACTGAAGGCATGCTCATTCTCAAAGGCATCTGAGACTATTTCTCATCCTTAATTTAAAAATGGATTTGCTGCAAAATTAACACAGCTCTTAATTCACAGAGAAGTGTAAGAAACAACAACAAAACCAAAGCATTAACACAGTCTCTCTCAAAATTCTCTCACAGTATATTAAATTTGAAGCAAGGGAAGGCTAAAATTTTATTTCAAAACCAGGCTAAATGTTTGAAGAAACAAGAATTTTTAATTCACATCACATATTTAAAATATTTAAGGTTATTTATATGCATGATAAAATTCAGAAACAGATTTTTCAGGGAAGGAATTCCAAGAAAAATCAACTTATTAATAACTGTAAAACTTAAAAACCATATGTAGTCATAAGTAGACAGAAAATATACTTAAAAACTAAAAGCAAAAACCTGACTGGTTTTTTCCCCTTTCTTAGATTAAGAAGGATAATTACAAAGTGTAAGTAGAGACATTGAAATCACTTACATCCTTTAAAATTAGAATCTGATTTGCAGCACGGAGATACTGCAGCTGGTGAGTGACCAAAACAGAGATCTTCTGATGTAAGGCCTCACAAATACATCTGCAAAGATATGGAAAGATTAATTAAAATTAAGTGTCCCAAAAGATTCTAATTATTTCTGGAAAACCTCTTCTATTCAATTACTCAGTTTTTAAAACAAGAAGATGACCATGCTTACTAGATTTATAAAAACTATACAAAAACTTAGCAATCATGTTCCTTATTTAACTTCTCAAGTTTTCAAGGTAGGGAAAACAAATATAATTACTTCTGGTCTGGAAAAAAAGAGGAGGCAAGAAGACATTTCATAAAAATTGTTTTAAACATTCTTGTAACAAATGTACATGTCATAAGCTGAATTGCAAAGAGAGTATTTTAAAAAAATTATACTAAAGGAAAGAGAAAGAAGGGCAAGATACTGTGGAAAATTATGGACAAATACAGCCAGTAAAAGTAACTTCTTTGAGAGAGGCTTTCAGACCACCTGTAACACTGAGCCACAGAGACTTCTGGAGAATTAAACAGTACTACTGATTTAAACTACATTTTAAGCTGTTTTGAGGTAAAGGAGTGAGATCCTGGAACCAGCCTCTGGCCTTTTCCCACGGATTCAGAGCTCATCTTCCTCTCCAGTACCTTACCATAAGCTTGGGATTTGGAGGGAAAAAAGAAGGGACTGGGCACACTAGAACCAGTCAGCAAATGCAGGTGAAACCCATACAGTTTTAGTAGAATAGATACCTGGTGTCTTTTCAGCAGAGCCTTGAAAGGCCACCAGAGCCACAAAAAAAATCCCCAAAAAACACAGCAGTGGAGCAGTGGTTTACAAATGCAGAGGTCTGTAAGCACATTCTTCATGTGCAACAGGGACAGTACAGACACAACTGAGACCCAACACTCTCACTGCCTTCAGCCCCACAGAAACAAAGCAGGGAGACAAACCCTTCACGTGGACAGCCCTTCCTCAACTACTCGCTGTCGTAACAAGGAAAACTGGTATTTTCTAGAACAGCAGTGTTCAGTGACAGATTAGCATTTTCATTTTGATCAGGAATGCCTTTCCAAAGGCCATCATCTCCCAGTTCACAGAATGGGTCAGGCTGGAAGGGTCACCTTCCAGTGACCACAGTGGGTCATCTGATCCAAATTCAATGCTGAAACACAAACAAGCAGCAAAGGGAATAAGGCAGAAAAAGAACATGACCACAATATTCTCACCTGGCCAAAATAACAATTAATCAAGGTATTTGCAACAGTTGTAACTATTTATACACCACAGTATGTATTGTGGTGTATATTTATCTTCGTGGGAGCGTTATTCTGATGTGGACATTGAAACAAGCCATATGGTAACTAGAGCACCAACTGGAGGATACCCAACAAAACATTATCTTCCACAAAACCTATCCAGAGAACTGGACAAATATCAGACAGGCTACAGGAAATGCCTCACAGGAAAGTTGCCAAAAGAGAATATACCAGGTATTTACTGTGAAGAGATCTCTCTTGCCCCTACACAAGTCCCCCAGCCTATACACCACTCCAATCACTGAATTTTTCATGTGCCAGGTGTATGTCTAACAGTTTACTGGGACAAACTAGCCACTAAAAAACCCAATGGCTCAAAACCTTGAAATCTTAATCCTGAACCACAGTGAGCCCACTGCACTTAAACTTTGCATTTGGGGAGGGAAGAAGAGAAAAAAAAGTGAGTTATTGCAGCATAGAGGAATCCGATCCAAACTGTGAGAGCTGTCAGCACAGCTTCGTGCATGATCTTGATCTCAGGAGAGTAGACAAAAATTATATCTCTGTGGAAACTTGTATTTCCACTGATGTATCAGTTCACTCAATTAAGAATTTTTTTAAAAAGAACAACTCTCGATTTCATGTCTATCTGGGTAGAAAGAAGTGAGCTGAATAGTTTGTTAGTAACAAGTTGCATAGAAAAACTGTTGTCACAATTCACTGGCAGGAGCATAGACAGGAAAACTTGCAACAAAGAGTGTATACTTGGATCTAAACAACTCACTGCTCAAACAGCTCACTAGAAAATTTGCCAATTAAAATACCAAGTCATTATGAAGCACAGAAAACTAACAAAATACTAAGCAGATACTTAAAATCAATCTTCGTGAGTTTTATGTTCAAAACCTTTTCTTAATTTATTTTTTTAAATATTCACTCTCCTATTTGACAACACCATTCTGCCTTAGTGAGCATTACATTTGTACAGTGCCTTGGCTATCACAGAAGACTGAAGCCAGAGTTCAAAGCCAGAGTTCAAAGATAGGCTTTGCAAAACTGTAATGAAAGGGCTGGTATAAAAATCAAAAACATCTGAATTCCCTGTTAGTGAAAACTTGGTATTGTCTTAGAATGGAAAAACCTCCAAAACATTCCAAAATAGTTCATAAGTGTTTATTTTTCTAGCTGGTTCACTAAGGCTTAGTTTCATCATGCATCTACTTTTAGAAGTACTGCCCTGTGTAACTGAAGAAAAACAACTAGGTGAAAAGCCCAGTTCTAGGTGAATCACAATCTGATAGTGTGTCCTCCTCTCACTGATGATACAGAGAACCCACGGAAAGCCTTCTCAGCAGTGGACATAACTGGTCCGAGGGTTCAGACATCTGCTGGAGCATGCCCAGCACCGCCACCAACCTTTTACCTGCCTTTTAAAACCCCACGAAGTCCACCTTCCTTGTGTTTCTCCACTACTCTCCAGAGGCACACTTCATTAAGTGAGCACTTGCATTAAGTGAGCACGCTTAATGCACGGCAACAGGACAAACTGCTGCACAAACTCCAGTCACCACTGCCACATTCATTAAATACACGTGCACACAGCCACATGAGATCCAGACAGAGAACACCCAAAGGTTCCTCAGCCTTTCTTGAGTACAAGAAAAAGCAAGATGAAGGGACTGTGAAAGTTGCATCCTCTTCCCCAACTAAGAACCAATTTAAATGTAAAAATGTTCCTGGCAGAAGTTAAATGGGTTCTTCTCCATGTTTAAGCTAAACGGAAATTTCAACATCCTTGAAAATTTACTCCAGGGACAAGCTACCCTCGCCATTACAAAATTTTTCTCTGAAGTTCAAGTTTATGTCCTTTGGTGCAATTTCAATCCATTATGTCCCCAAGGGCCCCTAGACCAGCTCATTCCTATGTACAAAGTCCCTTCATACATGAAGTCCTTCTCCTCCAGACATAAAAGAAAAACAAATAAAAGTAATAAAGAAGTCTCCCAAATCAACATTTAAGTTGCAAATAGGTTTCTCTCTTTTTTGCCTCCCTGCCCTGGACACGTGAATGTTCTTGACCACCTGTACTGGAGGATGAAGCTGGTCTATACATTTTTTGAAGTGCACAAAATTGAAACATTATTTCAGCTGAGATCTTACATGTACAAAACATTATAAGAGTATTATTTTACTTGTACTGCCACATATAGTAGTGGTCATAAATCCCAGGGCGCCATTTCCTTAACAAGAGCATGACATTGCTGAGTCGTACTGGGTTTGTGATCTACTGCACTCTACACCTCCTTTTCCAAGTAACTACCACGCTACTGATTCCTGCTCATTTTACGTTCATGGACTCAACACTCTGCACTTTTCCCTGCTGCATGCACCTATTAATTCACATCCCACAGCCAAGACTTCCCAAATACCTGTCCATCTCCTGAAATGCCTTTAGCATTGCCTGGTTTTCTATCACCTGAAAATGTACCATCAATGACCCTCATACATCATCACAAATACCAGAATCAGGATAGGCCTCTCCAGAAATTACACCCTTCCGTTTCAACAAAAATAAGCAAAGAGTATTTTAAGTTAACAAACATAAGTAACAGTATACTATAATCCATTTAAAAAACCCATTGCACTTTGACAGCAAACTGCTACAAAATTAAAAAATAATTAGCTTGGGCTTTGATAGTGCAGAGCAAGAAGCAGGACACTGAGAAGGGGGCCTACAACAACACAGTGCTACCCTGTGCAAAGGCAGTCTTCACACTTCGTGCATACGATTCCTCATTTGTTCTCCCTTCCCTATCAGGTTTGCTTTTCTTTTAGACAAGTTGTTCTTTAATCTTTTTTAAGTTTTTATCTCCAAGAACCAGCTTTCTTTCACCTCTGCAAAATGTCTCTTCTTTAATGATTCTACTTTCTTCCTTACCACTCTTTCTCCCTCTCCTTTTTGGAAGTTCACATGCAAGTTTAACTTTACTCTAGTTAATACTTATATTCATTTCAACGAAAATAACCACCGAAATGAAATTAAAGCACATGCAAAAGTGCTCACAGGCATAAAGCCTTTGTTATATCCATTTACTTCTTATATTTGTTTTCCTCTCCCTTCTCTTTAAATTTAAGTGGTTTAGGGAGAACAATCCCCCAGTTATTTTTGCACATTTCAAAGTTTACAAAATTAAAAAAAAATCATGTGCTATGCTTGCCAGAGACAAAAAACCCCACACACCCTACACATTCTACTATGCTGTCTCTGTTTCTACTCTGCTGCTTCTGTTTCTATGCCTACCTTGATAAACACTTATCTCCATCTCATGACAAGTCCCAGACATGCATAAATAATGACCGGTCCCCAAAATCCACTGGCCTGTTCCAGGCACCAGGTAGCACTGGATGGCTGAAGAAAGTATATAAGCAAACATAGAGAGATGCGATGCTGTCTCTGGCACACATTTCCAGCTTCCAGAGTCCATATATTAGAAACTGTTTGAGCCAGAGATCTTGATATTTAAGTAGATCTTTGTGAACTTTTCCTATACGACTTCTGTCTGATACTAGGAATAATACATCTGTGCATACCGCTCCCAAGAACTATCACAACTTTAGGTCTGATTTTAAAAGATTCCTAAACTGTCCTGCAACTCTGTCTACTCTCACAAGCATAGAGGAGGAAGAGGAAGAAATCAGGCTGATCATCAACTGAGACTGGCACACAGCTCCTGTCACTGGAAAGATACAATGGAAGGAACAATACCTAAAGAAAGACATGCCTCAACAGACTGATGAAATATAAATCTCACTCTTAAAAACATGATTTTTGAGTCATTACTGCTGGTGGGACACAATTTAATTTCTATCTAAAGGTGACTGGAAACCATATCATCTACAGCAAAGAATAGATAAACAAGGAGAGTAGGAAATTCCTTGGAATCTACGTGCAACTGAATGATTTTCTTAAAAATCACAAGCTGTTCCAAACTTCACCATACAAAGAAATGTGCTACTAGATCTGTGATGGCTGTCCCTTATTTTGAAACTAGAGGTCTCAAAATACTGGATTTTTTAAAAGTTAATTAAAAGCTATTTTTATTTAAATAAATATAAAATAAAGGCATATTTTCATATCCATATACAAATATGTAAAAAACCACATAACTATACTGGCAACCCCCCACTGGAGAAAGGCTGAAGCATGCCTACTATTAACTGTCAAGAGAACTCACAGGAAAAAAGGCAACAAATAACACAAAAATAGGAAATCTTCAGTTTATACCTTCCTAGGTCCCAAGGAATCTGACCAGGAAAGAGAATTAACTGAAAAACTGCTTTATCTGCTCCATCATCCACTGAACAACTTGTCTGTACCACAAAGAAATTCTTAAGAGCCACAATCCCTTATTAATAATAACATGGTCTGTTTTCCCACTGGAGCTATGCTACTAGCATTCTTTCTCATTTGAAAAGTATTTATATATTTTAAACTGCTTACTGCAGTAGCAGAATAGAACACAGAAAAGCAGCAAACGTAATGAACCAGCCATCCACTCACCACAGCTCTGGGGAATTACTACGAACATACCTATCTTTGATGTAAACACATAGACTAGACACTTGCAAAAAAAATTAAACTTTAAAATAAAATTACAAGAAAAAAAAGAGCGAGTGAACTGAACAATATCCACTTCAGATTCTCATTAAAAAATCCCCTGTTTCTTCCATCTTGACCATTGTTTTAAGCCTCGCGGTTTGGACTCCTGGGGGGGCAGCCTGCATGAAGTGGTGTTTTGGACATTCCTCAGCACCACGTTCTAAGAAATCATTCTTGCCCAAGTGCTCTCTGACTTCTCCACATTTCTAGCACTATTCAGGAAGCATTAAAGTACATGCCTCGCCCTGTTTTTCAAAGCAACTTACTGAACATAATGCTCTCCCCACTACACCCAGCACCTTTACAGCTTCCATGAAGGCCTCAGAAGACAACTTCTGCTTGAAAAAAACCCTCCTTTAAAACCTTGTGCAGGGAGGCGTTGCTCAGTTTTCCTTCCCAATACTACTCCACCCAGTACATTTTCTAAAAAAATGCTTTCATTCTACTTTTATGTGTTTTGCTCAATCTGATCTGGAGTTGGGGAGAAAAAATGAAAGTACAGAAACAACTCCAGCTACTTTTCTGAGTTTCAAATTCTCTGAGATAACCTCCTTATTCCTCCTCATTTTCACACATTTATCAGCAAAACACATGCTGTGCTCACAGAGCAATGGCTTCCATCTCCTTTGTGGTTTTGCACATGCAAAAATCCACACTTCCAGTTTTGCAGTAGAACGCAGATGCTGCCAATGTCCCAGCTCACACGAAAAGTAGAATAAGCTTAAGAGGAAGCCTGACCTCCATCACAAGGCACCTTGGTACTTTCCTGTTTCTCTCTTCATGAAGAGACCTTAAGGCTTCAGGAAGAGACAGGTTAACAGCTCAGGTGAGTGCACCTTCAGAACTCAGGCACTGATACAGTCAGATGCTGGAGTTGCAGAGAGATCTTGTGCAGAAACAGAAAAGCAGCAGCTGAAGCCTCAAAAGCTTCAACAGGCATTAAAGGAATTTGATAGCGTATGTGAACTACAGAGGTGATGAACTCCATCTATCAGTCGTGGCAGGTGAAAAATGAACATAAAGCCTATGCATCATAAAACTCTTACTCCATACTAGCTGATGGAAACAAACAGTAGCCTTTTGAAGAAATGCATAAAATAAAGCAAAATGTTAATGGGGTTTCAGAGGGTCCAGATTTGAAACTACAAACATCAACAGGATGTACAATTTTCAAATTTAGATACTAAAAGCTTCCCTGTATGGGGAAAAAAGAATGTGCATGCCACTGCTACTCAGTGCACTTTCTATGACCATTTCTGCAAGATTTCTGCAAGTTTTTATGATTATCTAGGGGTGGACAGGAGAGAACAATAGTAAAACCAAATTAATTCATGTATTTGGAGCATGGAATTCAAAGAATGCAAGTATGCTAAACAAAACGCATTTACTGAAGGACTGAACCAAAGACCACTGAATTTTATCCATGGAAGTTTTTCCACCTAACAAATTCTAAATTATGCCTTTTAAAATAGAGAGTAGCAAGCTGTGAAGAAGCAAAACACTGGCTGGGACTAACCAGATTATTCTCATGCTCACCTGTGTGCCTTAGATTTGGCAGTTTCAGAGAGATGGAGATGAAGAAACTCACTGAGAAGGGAACCTGACTTTTAATGAACACTCTCCTGTTTCTTTAGGAATGGGGAAATGTCCAGCATCCTTCTCTTACATGGTAAACTTGTACATTCTCTTTCCCTCTATTTCTGCTCTCTGCAGTCTACTCTGCAGGCCACGTGTCCTCCTTCACCTACCCAAGGGAAATTTCAACCATTCAAGAACCAAGAAAATTTATTCAAGAATCTGAGACAGTTCTGTCCTTTCCTTCAACCCCTTGAATTAAGTGCTTATTACTAGCAAGTAAAGTTGTAGCAAACTAAGAAGCGATTTAAAATCCCACCCCATACCCCATTTTATTCTTCACTCAGTACTAATATTCATGAACTCCAATATTCATGTATGAAATAGGACATTCTTCTCAAGAAAATGGCATATATTCTCTTAAAAATAATTCTATTTATAATATCTTCAAAACAGATTTTTACGGGGCTTTTAAAAATAAAGAACAAAATCCACAAAACACAGAGGGGGAAAAAAACCTGTATCTTTCAATTACATAAAATAGGGGAAAAACAAATCAGAAAGTGAATGTACTAACTTTTGTGAAGAAATCCATCTCCCCAGAAATGCTTTCTCAAGTTTTTCTATAAGGAATTACAATATAACAATTACATTTTAAATGTAAATAAAGCAGTAACATACTTTTCAAACAAATGTCTTCCGACTTCAGCATCTACTGCACTCAGTGGATCATCCAAAAGATAGATGTCTGCATCTTGATACACAGCTCTAAAAGGTTTAAAGCAATGTCAGTATCAAAAAGTCTTATATTATTTAACTTTAGTCACAATTTATGAATTTTAGAAACAGAAAAAAACACTAGCCTGGCCAGATTCACACGGGCCTTCTGTCCCCCACTCAGAGTTGCTCCACGATCTCCTATTACTGTTAGGTCACCATTTGCTAACAATTCTAAGTCCTGTGAAAGTGAAAGAACAGATAAAAATATATTTTTTTAAATCATTTTAACTTCAAAGACCAACAAAGCTGTTTCAACATAACATTTACTTATTTGAAAAGTATTAACACATCCCATTAAAATACACGGTTTCATACCAAATGTAGTATCTGCAGTTACTTTATGACCCTATATTTCCAGCAAACGGTAATCGAGAAAGCAGAAAAAATAGATGAGATCCTAAAGTTCACTTTTTCTACAGCTTGACCAGAAGAAAGTGCACTACTATCCTTAGTCTTACAAAGAGTATTTACTGGAGATTCAGAAAATCAAATAAAATACTAAAAAGTCTAACAGTAAATTTATTTGTTTTCATTAGAACAAAATTAGCTGTCACAAAAAATAAAAACTGAACTAACTATTATCAGTAAATTATCTTGCCAATGTCCCTAAAAACTGCATTGTTTTTATTCTCACTGCAATGTATTCAAGAGAAATAACTACAACATTCATCACACAGATTTGGTTCATTTGGGAGCTCAGGACTGTGGATAAGACAACAAAATTATACAGTGTTCCATGTCATATTACTGTATTTCCTATTCAGGAAATACAGAAGTTTTACATTAAGCCACAAAGCATATTCTGAAAGCTTATTCACAGCTTTTATAAGATACATAAATTTGCAAGAAAACTATGAAAGCAAATCTACCATCAAATATGAAGTGGGGTTTTAATGCTGTTTGCTGTCTTTTAAAGTCATTAAAACCTTAAGTTTAGACAACAGCATGACTGAATATCAGCAAGAGATACGAAAATTCTATCTGCCAAGTGTAAAAATCCTGCAAAAAAATGTTCATTACAATAACCATCTGCTTTTCACCTGTGTCGCTGCTGACAGAAATATCATAACATGCTGCACAAAACCTTTTTAGCTGCCAAGCAAAATGTCTGTTTCTTGACAAATCTGGCTTAATCCTCTTCTATATCTCACGTCACAAACTCCTTTGCACACAAACCTTTCAAATATATTTTTTCATAAAACTACTTGGGTTCAGCAAGTTCTCCAGTATATAGCCCTAAGGTTCTTTTGATAGCTGTTGGCAATGCATAATACATGGCAAACATGACATTTATTTCAAAGGAAAGCATATAGGATATTTACAAAATGAAAGTCACAAAGAGTGGTAGCTTGATCATTTGTTTTCTGCCTCTTATTGCATTTTCACACACCCCTACCATAATATGTGTGAAAAGGGCTAGAATGTAATTATGGAATTAAATAATAGGGAACAGCTTTTCCCAAATTTGTCAGGGCTTCACATAAGCTATACCTCCCCCTAGTGGAAGTTTTGGGAATTGGAAGAGGATGCTTACACGGGGATGGCAAAAATCACTACACATATTTTTTATAAGCAACAGGAGTTATTTCACATGCTACTAATAACAATCAATTCCACATATTTTAAATTGCAGCACATACCACAGGTCTGAAAGAACACTAAAATAAAAATAACCATCATGGAAAGAAAATACACAAAGAAAAAGTCTTACCTTTTTAAGAGCACAGACTTTCAAAACTTTTTCGTATTTTTCTTTCTCATATTCCTTGTCAAACAGTATATTACTTCTTACAGTGCCAGAAAACACCCAAGGCTGCTGAGAAACATAGGCAACTCTTCCAGTAACATTTATCAAACCTTTGTCTGTAGGCAGTTCACCAAGCACAGCACTTAAGAGTGAAGACTGGAAAATAGTTAAAAAAAAAATTTTAAAAGTTTGGTTGCATTAAAGACATCACAGAAATTGAGCACTGTTTACTCGCACCATGGCCTATTTCACCCTGTCACTGAAACTACTGCTAACAGTAGAAAAGCACTAGTACCCTCTTCATGCAGTCTTGAAGCAACATATAAAGTACTGTTTAACTCCACACTGTCTCCTCCCCACCCAGAAAGACATCAGCCTGTCTTGAATGCCAGTATCTTGATGTGGAATGTGTGATTATACACATAAAGGAACTGTACATTTTCAGGTTTCTGGTTTTCACATATAATAGACTCAAAAGCCTCATTAAATGGTGTAAATATTAAGACTTACTTTTCCAGCTCCTACCGGACCAATCACAGCCAATAATTCCCCTCGTCTGACAGTAAACGAAATTTGTTGAAGTGCTGGGGTTTCTAAACTCTGTGGATTTGAGAAAAAGTTAGGATTTCTCAGTAATGAAATATAAACCATCAAAATAAATATTTAGAAACAGAAAACAATGTGCCTACATCACTATAAACTACCAGTCCATATGCCCATCATACTTTCAGGCATATGGTTTTTGCCTCTAAAGTAATCCACAAACACTTCCTAAAGACCCTCGTCCTTCACCACAAACATGCAACAAAGATAAAACAGCATTCAAGAAATAAAGAGGCCAAAGGCAGCAGAAGCAGTGCTTCCTCAGAGCCCACATATCTGGATGGCACCCTGGGAAACATGAGCTCTGTGCTGGCCACCACAGCGGTGTTCCCAGCCCCAGCATGACATGCTCAGCAACTCCGACCACACAGACAAATGGAGGGCTGAGGCTCTCAGAGCCTCAGAAAAGCCAGGTCTGTGTTTGCTCTGGTCAAGGCTCTCTCTATCCAAAGTAAAACCAGAAAAATGCTGTTTGATTTTACAGAACCTCATCCTGTATGCTGGGTATGCTCACAGACTTTTCGTGGACAATGCAGTGGACTATTTGTGTGAAAATATACTACCCTAGATTGTCTGTTTAATATTACTTTCTAGTACGTCTATCCTTTACGTTATGTATGAGCTTATTTCCCAACATATTTTGCACCTCTTCTATCAAGGCTGCAAAAATGCCTACTTGTGGAAGGAAAGGATGCTCATGTCTTTAACAGCTATGCTAAACAGCAATTTCTAAGGTCCTGGTGCATCTCCCTCTCATTAAAGCAAAACACCTTTGTAACAGAATCTGCCTTTACATGCATCTGCCTGCACTAAACATGACTGACACTAAAATGCAAACAGTAAAATATATGCATTAAAAACCCCCCAAACAAGTACTCTGGTTAAAGGACCAAATGAAAACCCAGCCTTAAGCTCCAAAAACAGAAGAGCAAGGTTAAGAATACCTTAAAATCTCCAACCACTTTTTGAAGTTCAAGTGGCTGAAGAGGCCACCACCCTAACTCCACACAAAAGATGACACAAGACAGAAAAGTTGTGGGACTGCAAAAGGAGGAAGCCTGCAATTCATTTCAAATTATTTGGGAAGAAACAGAGGTCCAGTATCCATCCACATCTCTGACGGCTGGAATAGCTGGGATAGCACACTCGTGCTCATTCATGCCAGGAGAAATCCTAGGCGGGCAGCCCCACTCCCAGAGCTCAGGGAAGCACCGCAGGGTTCGCATGACATCCTCACACTGCGAGAAGCTGAACTCCAGCTCCTTTTGCAGCTCTAAACCACCTCTGCCGCTACTGTAAACTTCCACAAGGTGGCATCAACGGGTGGCACTTTTTTCCTTTTCTCCGCACAACCCCACCACCCGCCCCAACCAGCATTTGACCATGAAGCTGATTCATTCCTCTGCCCAGAGTACACAGCTCAGGTGCTCACCCCTAGTGCTGAGGTCGGGAGAACTCTACCAACTTACGGCAGCCAAAGATTTTCTTTTTTTAATACAGAGTTTGCAGGAAGAGAAAATATCTCTTACTAAATCAATGTCTACATGGAAAAAATAAATCAGCTTTCAGACGCACAGGCCCTTCCTTCTTCAGACCTCTTGAGGCTGTGCTTCTGTATTCAAAGAATTGCAAAGACATTCCCTCACACAGCAAAATTTTTTAAAAATATAAGAGCCAATAAACATTACAGAAAAGTTTTTGAAACGTTTTAAATTTTTTAAAACTATTTCTGCCACACTATACATTAAAGCAGTACTGAAAGACATCATAGAGCCAACACAAAAGTAGTAATTCAAGCAAACAGCACAGCCACATACACCTAAAGGGCACAACATTTTTGCAAAATAGCATTCCTTATAATTAAAGACAGTTTGTCCTGAATTCATTACACCTGTTTTTAAGCACTAAACTGAGGCACTTAAATTAGAGCACAGATTAATATTACAGCGAAGAGCACCTGACAGCTCATTACCACAAATGTCCCAGCTCCCCTGTGCCCTGTCAACTTGCTGTGTCTCTAACTTTCCTCCTTCTGCCTAACCTTGCACGGGTGTTCATGGGACTCAGCTATCAGAATTAATCTCATTAAAAGTGATTCATTTTCTATTGCTTTATCCCTCTGAACTGCTTCACCACAAAGTCATACAAACCAGCATTAACAAACAACATATGAGAGGCAACAGGCAGAGAATGGACAAGAGGACACAAGAATGATCCTTTCAGGGGCAGCAACTCCTTAGGTAAGCTTGGGCAGACCTTACTGTCCTACAGACAAGAAAATGAAATAGTTCTGCCCACCTAAGGGATACAGAGGTCATATACTGCATAGAAGTACTATACTACTTAGGCTTCTCTTTAGTAAAGGACTAAATTACAAGGGATAAATTTGGCCTCTGCTCAAATGCAGAAATTTTAAATCTGAAGTCGCTCAGTTGAGCAGACAGACTGTTCTGTAAACTCAAGAAACATCAGTAAAAAGCTGTACTGAAGAATCCCTAGTTCCATGCTAGTATCAGACTAGCCTGTGGCACTCAAGATAATACTTGCCTTAGTAAAACAAGAGTGTGACCAGGAATTAATTGGTTTTGTTTATCTTTTGAGAAACTGTAATACACCATGTTAGGTTGTTTTCCTAAAAGTGTAACTAATAATCCCTTTTTTACTTCAAGTGATTTTGGATTCATGGGTTGCTTGTTGGTAGGTTTTTTTAGTATGACTTTTGGCACAAAATCTCTATAAATTAAAAAATTATCATCCAGCTGTACAGTGTCTGTACAGACATCCAAAGTGTCTTGAGAAATCTAGTCAGGGTAGCAAGCTAAGCCTGCTACTAGACAAAGAATGATATATTTATATTATTCTTTTCATAATTCGTCTCTATCAGAACTTATCACTTTTTTCAGTGAGCAATTCTGTAAAATTATTTTGCATCCTTTTAAGAGTATGTAAGAGAAACTTTCTGAGCAGATCTTAACAGTTCTGAGAGAACTGTTCTTCTCCCATGCACACTGCAATTAAATACAAAATGAAAGTTACATTAACAGTTTTGTGGCTGGCTTGTTGGGTTGGGTTTGTTTTTTTTTAATTGAAAGGAAACCAGTAATTCCAGTCATGCTACCCTGCTTTATGCAATATAAACAACTCATGGAAAAAAAAAAAAAAAGGTGTTTTATGGGCACATTATGCAACCATTTCCTATAAATTGTTAATGGTGGTACCAAAGTCAGTTTGAGAAGAAAAAGATTAAGCAATACACTGCATTTTGCATTAGAATGTATTCACAATCAAGTCTTTCATATCAATTAATTTTTAAAAACTTGGTCAATGCCTCAGAAATATTATTGTCACAGAGAACTCTGAGAAAGTAAAGCAGAATGAGATAGCAATTTTCTTTTGTAGCTGAGCAGCAGTAGGTAGATCCTCACGTTTTCACACCTGATCTTCCTTGGGACACAGCACAGGTAGGGGATCAGGGTTTAGAAAGTGAAATATATGATGTCTTATTTGTGTTACATTTATATGCTAAAGTAATTTTTAGAGCTTCCAGCACTTGCAATGGAGACTGAAGGCTCTCTTGTGTGAGGATACTGGCAGGTTGTAATAGCACCAACAATTCATCACAAATTGCTGCTTACCATAGCAATTAAAGTTTTAAAACAGAAACAGCCAACCTTTGTCTTTCTTACATAAAAGTGATACATAATAAATTTATCACCTGTTTATTGTCCCTTTTTCTAGCCATTTTGGCAGGTTTGGTGCATTTTAAGCAAAAAAAAAGTGCAGCTGAACAGTCTCAAAATACAGAGCAACAAATACATGCTGACTCATCTCTAAAGCTTTCAAATCTGTTGGGAGAAGTACAATATTGTACTGGTTCTAGACTAAGAGACTGATCAAGCACTCAGTTCACAGGAAAAAAAACCCACACGATAAGGCCCACCTTGCTGTGCTGTCTGTCCTTAATTCCAATTTAAGTACCTCAGCCATAATACAGTGCTGCTTAATAACAGGGCACATTTTCCCATAGAAATGCAGTTTTTCATTTAGTATAATATTAAGGAATAGCTACTTTTAAGACTCACTTGATACTGTTTTCATTACTATTCTACTGAGTTGGCTAAACATACTGAAAGGATTCTCATACACAAAGGATGGAATACAAAATATCAGCACGCTATACATACACACATTTTAGACTTCAAATGCCAGCAGCACCAAGATACTTAATATTTAAGTACATTTACCTTATCCCAATAGCAAGTCAAATCTTGGACATGAAGAATGATATTTTCATTACTCCCATGCAGTTGTGGCTTGAAGTGCGAGACTTCATCAAGCATCAGAAAGTTCTGCAATGAAAGAAAAGCAGAGGATATTGCCTAATGTGAGACTGAGAATGGAAAAGGAACCCAAACATTTTTGGAAAGCAGCATACAGAACATTTATTATGGGGTTGGAAAAATCAACCACGAACTGATCAAAGAATTACATTTCCAAAGCAATGCACAGCTACAACAATGTACCTCTAACTAGCTAACTCTCCCTCCCAAAAAACCTCCAAAAGTGCAGATTTAATAGGAAAGGACTCTAACAATCACCTGTTCATTAAAAAATTCCAGAAAGAGATGGACCTTAAGAACCTGTCCTGTCTCTTCCTTGAATCACTAAAGACTTTTAAATTGTTTAACTCCCTCTTCCCATACAGAAGAAGTGAAACCCTCACTGCAACACCTTCTCATTCCATTGCTTTGACGGCAAAGGCTTATGTTATTTCATTGGAAGAATGATGAGGACACAGTAAGCAGCTGTCCACTGCCTCTATTAAGCATTCTTCAAGTGACCAATGGAAGACGGCACACTATCTGAACATTTCCTCATTTTAAAGTCCAGGACATTAACCAGAAAAAAGAAACCTGCTTACATCTGCATAACTGGCTCATTGCACTTTCACGCCTGAACTTCTATTCTACATTACATCCCAGTCAGCAAACCTTTCCTTCAATTTGCATAAGCATGCACTTTGTACCACAGCCACACTTCTACCACACCTTGCCTGATGCTGGATTATAAATAGCCTAAACACATCTAGAAAGGAAAGGGGCTATTTCCACAGAAAACTTTCAAGGATAATAGCTACCACAATTTTACAATAAAACCCAAAAAATTCTATCATGCTTTGACTCAGAGTCAAAAGTAAAGACCTCAAATAGGCAGCAGCAATGTTTTGGGAAGAGAAGGAAGGTCTTAATCGTAGAAGCCAAGACTAGTTAACAAGTACTTAGCTAAGAGTTCATAGATGTGAGATAGCTGCTGAAGACTTACAGAAAGCAGTAGCTAAGAGGAAGCAGGAGGAAGATGTCAGGAGCCATGGGAGGGCAGGGAGAGTACTGCTAGGCTTTTACAGGCACAGAGGTACTGCTCAGACTCCAGATGGCAGGTATTGTCAGAGAGAGTGATGGGAAGTCAAGCATTTTAACACAGCTGTCCATAGTGCACAACACACTCCTGTTCAGTTAGCACCAGACATCAGCACTACCAATGCTCATTCTTACTGAATTTGAGTCTTCACTGCAGTACTTCACTGCAGTTACAAGACAAAAGCTAGGGCTCACACCTGTCCTCCACAGATGATAGGGTAGTGCAGTGTGAAATACGAATCCTACGGCTCCCAACTGCCTGCTTCGTTCTTCAAATCCCAATCCGAGCATGCCTGCATCTGTACACACATTCCTCTTACTCCAGAAATGTCTACACCACCTCTTTGCCACGCACACTGCTCTCCTACATCTCAGCCTACCCGACAATGCACGTCCTGTTTTTTGTACCTGCATTCACAGCAACACGTTCTGTTTCCAAAACAGGTTATTTTATCACAAATCCCAAACTGCAAAACCATGATAAGGTTGCGTTTGTCAGTGACGTTAAAACGACAGCAGAGTAAGAGAAGAAATCCACACACCCTCCCAGTCAATAACACTACTGTCATGGTTTGACGCTGGCCCAACGCCAGGCACCCACGAGAGTCGCTCACTCACCCTCCCCTACCACAGCTGAGCAAAAGGAGGGAAAAGAGGAAAAAAGGTTAACGGAGGCTTCATGGGTGAGATAAGGAGACAGGAGAAATATTTCAAGGGCAAAACAGGCTCAACCTTAATTACTAAGCGAAATTTATTTCTAACAGAATCAGAGGAGGGTAATGAGAAATAACAGAAGCCCTNTGTTGTTTCCCCTCACATATTCTCACCTCCTCCTCCTCTCTGACTAGAAGCAAAACCTTGTGACTTTGTTTTGATTTTCTTCTTAAATATGCCATCACAGAGGCGTTACCAGCCTCTCTCATTGGCCCAGTTCTGGCCAGCAGCATGTCCATCTTCAGAGCCATCAGCCATTAGCTCTGCCAGACATGGTGGAAGCCTCCAGCAGCTTCCTCACAGGAGCCACCTTTGTGGCCCCCCTGCTACCCAAACCCAGTCTGTGCCAAAGCAATACACGCTACCTTGATCCGTCGGATGCTGATCACTGACTCGGATACTCTCTCAACAGCCGCAGGGAAGAACAGGGTCACTGTGAGCCTCACTGCTCCATACAGGGACACGGCCACAAACACCCGGCTCGCTGAGATAACGTTGCCAAGTAGTACATATGCCATGAAAGTCATGAACACTGTTATTTTGCTTGCCACAAAGAATGAGGCTAAGTTCAGTCCTCGAAGGTAGGAGCTTTTCATAACCATGGCAATCTCCTTCCTAAAAATGCAAAACATGAACAAATCACATTAATCTCTCCCACTATTGCTACCCTAAGTAATAGGATGAGGGAAACCCCCTCTCAGGATTTTACTTTCATATCCTTTCTCCTCTCCTTGCACCACCTCAAGTCACATGTAAAGAACTGTGAAGAAAACATGTTATATGGTAAATAACAAAACAAAAACAAACAAAAAAACCAACCAACCAAAAAAACCCCACCAACCAGAATTTAAGAGGCTTGGAAATTGAGAGGAGAAATTCATTATATTTAATATCTTAACAGCTATAGAAAATAATTATTTTACAGAGACAGAAAACTAAGGTACTACTTTTTTATTTTCCAGTCAAACTAGTATTTTAATTCAGATTCTAATTTGCTTCAAATATTTTTCTGTTACATGAAATAACAAAGAGGGGAAAAAAACCCCTGTATAAAGGCCAAGCACCCACAAATTCCTTATCCTTCCAATATCAAAATCAAATAAAGTTCAGTCAAAAAACTCATGACAAGACCAACACATACTCTTCAGTTGAAAAAGACAGGGCAATTTCCAGAAGATCAAGAGTTTGCCCATGGCCCAAGTATCTGCCATTATTCAGCTGCTGCTCCTCAAGCTGTATCAGAGGATTTAGAGTATTTCCTTTCATCTCAGTCTAAATTGTTCCCAATTTGGACCTTGCTCCTGGCTTGTTTTTCTCTAGGAATTCTGGTTCATAAATTAAGAAAATACTGATCTGTGAGGCCAATTGTTCTGCCAGTCATTGCCCAAGCCAAATAGTGATTGAAGTACTTCACAGACACATCTCCCTCCAGCAAATGAAAAGCTGCTGATGCGTTTGTTCTCAATTTCCATTTCAGTTAAATTCAGTTTCCACTTCTAAACGACTCATCAAGTCTAAGCCTCAGAATGTTACTGCACTATCATCTACTACAATGGGAATGCTATCAGGCTTACCTCCTTATTAAAATAAACATTTTTCTTTATCAAGAGAGACACAACAACTTACTCCTTTCTCCATATCTCCTTCTCTCCTTTCTCTACTTTTGTCTACTTGATACCATCAAATACAAAATCCTTAAACAATTCCTATTTCTCTTTCTAAATATTCTGGCAATTCTTAGGAAAAATCTTAGTGACTCTGATCACCTTCCACTTGGAACTATACATTAAGATTAGAAACTCAAGTTGTGATTATACAATTTGAAGTAAATTAAATAACCACTTAATGAAGAAAAGGATGCAGGATGCACTCCTGGAAAACTAGTTAAGCAACTTTCCCACCATACTTGCCAAATTGGCTGAACTGACAGACTTTTAAAGAGTTTCAAAGACTTATTTTTCAGCTTAAGGGCTCACAATCTCTGATCTCCTACAGAGTACAGAGAAGGAACATTTGTATGTAAACTATCTGAATGAATTGGGTCTAATTCAATTACAACCCTGGATGAAACTATTTTCCCACCCTTTAATAATCCTTAATAATCCTCTCTTTATCTGTGGATAATCAGCAAGTTTTTTGTGCTACTCTCCATAAATACCAGATAAATTACAGCCTACCTGCAGGCTGCATATAATATATTACACTGTCTTGAGGCACAAACTTACATAAAAGGAAACTAATACAGACAGACACAAGAAAAAAGAGCAATGCAGGAGTTCAGATGGCATCTTAGCCACTGTCAAGGGCCAATGTGGAAATACTGGACAATAAATCACCTGGCTAAATTTAAGACTTTTAACTACAGTTTTCCACAACACATTTAAAGAAAGGAAAGAGGGCTCAAGACGTGTTCTGAAAGATCTTATTTCCTTCCAACATTAAAAAGGAAGCTTCTAACCCTAATGAGGTGTTGAACTTGGAAATCTAAAATTTAGCGATATGAATACACCCATTGAGGAAGCTTTCAACAAAGAAATATCCTCTCTGGCTCCATGAAAAACAGTAAAGCTTCCCATCAGTCATGAACATTCAATCAGCACAGGATCCTATAACCCAACAGAGGAAACAATTATGTGCATGGGAAGAAACATCTCAGGGAACATTTGCAAGTTTGCAAGCCTGCATATGTATGTAAAGGAAAAAATTCCTTTAAAGAAAACGATTTCCAAAATAAAACATTTAAAACAAAAAAGTCAGATAATCTGCAGCAGGATAACCACCTTCTACTTATACGCTGGAGAGGGACACAACATAAAAATGAGATTATGAGAAATATGCACCTGAACTCCTATAGTTATCCTTTAGCACTGAATGCTGTTACAGTGTCACATAAAAGGGCAAATACTGACTGAAAATCAAATTTATTAGTAAGTTTAAATCTGATATCAACGGACCTCTGAAATGAAATGTCTTAGGATACCAAACTCAGCTGGCCTTGCCAGTTAAATAACAAAGGAATTTCTGATCTGCTTTTCCCTTCTACCTTTCCCAGGTGGCTTGAGTAATACTTAAAATGCATAAAAGGAGGATGAAATTGCTGCATTACAACTGCTACAGCTTAGTTAGTTGCTCATTTTAAACACAATCATTAGAGGAAGCATAAAAAAAAGCCAGAATTGTCAAAGTGTGGAGAGATTTTTAATGTTTTATTCCCTTAGAATGTATCTTCATTCCTCCACTCTTGCTATATATAAAAAAAAAAAAAAGCTCAAAAAGTGTAAGTATACTGCATTTTAAAGCACAAAATAAAGCACTTATCCTCAAGTACAAAATGGAAAATGACACTGGTCATACACCAAGTTGTATCTTTCCTGGATTACCTTCTTAAACCATTCACAAGTTCCGCAAATGATTTTTCCCAAGCATACATCTTTATTATCTTCATACCACTTATCACTTCATTCATGGTCCTAATCCTGACATCTGTTAAGGCAGCTGTCTTGCTTCTGAAAATAGGACAAAGGAAAAATTCTCAGATTCCCTAAACAAGACAATTCATGATCACATAACATATTTATGAAGTTTTTGCTTTCACTTGTTAAGACAATTCACATAACTGTAACTGCATTAAAGAGCTTTCCTGAAGACCAGTATCTTAAAGCTGACACACAGCAGACAGACTCGGTATGTTTGTGTTCCTGGTTCTCAGGGAACTGCAAGTTGATTCAATGTTCAGAAATACATGTCAGTTTGTGCAAACACACAGTATTCCTTAACATATCTGTCTACCCAAAAGGCCACAAATGAAAACACTCACAACTATTACATTCAAAACTAAACAAAAATCAGAAAATTACTTTAAAAAGAAGATTTCAAAATGCCAAAACAACCACCCTTGTCATAAGGCTCTTTTGATGTTGTTAAAGAAACTGGCCTCATCTGTGAGTTTTTAGGATTAACTGTAGTTGAAGCAGAGATTACTTAGTACATGAGCTATAATTTATTAGATAATCTAGATATGGTTTCTTTAAAAAAATAAATGTTATTTAAGCATTAATTGTAATTAACACTAATTTAAATACGTCTATTCAAGTTCCACATTATGTTTGCACTGATAGAAAAAATGGAAAATATATATAATTAAATAATAAAGTCACAATTTTAATTAGGAAAAAAGCATTGGAAGTTAGAAGCCACATAATGAATGCATAAATCATGCTAATAGATCCTATTACAATTCTGAATTCATTCATGTAGACAAACACTTTGCACACAGAGAACTATGGTAGACCTTATTTTGATAAAAGATACCTTTACCTGCTAAATTACTCTTTTTTGCACATACCAATGAAAAGTTAAGATTCAGAGATCATTACAAAAAAAAAAATAAAGTCTTTTTAGAAGGGGTGACTGGGCTTCCTCAGCTTAACCTGCCCCCTGTAAGATTTGTCTGATACACTGGAAGAAATCGCCATATTTAAAGAACACAAGTTGAAAGAATTTCAAGCACCTACTTGTCATTTTAAAAAAACTTCTCAGCACCAGCGTTCCATAAATGTTAGGATGGCTGAAGCAGGGTATTAAAAAATATTTATACAAGGGAACTGACAAAAGACATTTAGAAACCTGGCCCTAGTGCAACGAAGGACTCTTATTAACACTGAGGAAAATAACTTAGCCTTAACCAACCCTACCAACACGGAACGAGATTATCTTTTACTTCATCTTTTTGTTTTTCAAAAAGAAACAGTAACAGAAAAATAATTCCTTAAAGAATATAATAGCTCATAATTTCTTCCCCATACACACCACCACTGTAAAAGGCAAAATTTAGCACGTGCTGTTCATGTCTCTGCAGCAGCAAACAATTCTCACCTACAATCTTGAAAGTCACCTAACTTCAAGGCTTGGTCTCCACATAATAGAAGGTTGAAGATGATCGAAAATAATACAGTTAACAGAGGTTTCTTGTTTTTAAAATGGTGTGAATCAAAAAAGGCTATAGTTCTCATAAACCAATTTTTCAGTTTTCCTGCTGAAATGTCATCATAGTAACCATCCTGTTTCAAATTGCTTTAAAATGCTCAAGAGGTTGGGGGAGTGGTCTTTTTAAAAATTTTTTTAAGTTACACCCCCCTACTTTGCAATAAGCATATTTTGTAAGTACATAGCAGAAGCCACGGGCTCAGTGATATTGTATAATGGCTTCCAGTACACAGACATCCAGTGCATTGATGGTAACTTACAGCAGAGAAAGACATGTCCCCAGTTTTAAAAATTTTAAATTCAGAGTACAAACAGATCAGTCCAACATATGCTCACACAGCATGTCAAGAGAGCAATAAGAAAGAACCTAAAAATTCTTCAACTGTCTGAAAGTCCCCTCTATGATCCTAAAAACCATTCTACATTAAGCAAGCTGCAAAATTCCTTTTTGCTTTCACAAGGCATATTTGGTGGGTTTTAATTATGTCTGACATAGCAGTTAGACACAATTTTTATCTTCAAGAAAAAGGGCTTTAAATAACCATACTACAGTTGCATGACGAAGCAGTGAAAGGGTTCAGCTCTTGTGAATAAAATACATATCAAATGGTCTTCAGTCAAATAATTGAACTGTTTCTCAAATAATATATTAGGCCATGTGTATTTTGCAAAACTTCCCGTACTTGTGCAAGTAAAAGCAATCCTGCAGAGTAGAGCGGATACCATTCCACAGGATACCGAATCCGTATCTGCAAACTCCCAGAGCACTGAGGCCAATGGCTGCATCATGAACGGGTGTGCATACCTGTTTACAAGACTGAGTCACAAGAACAACGCTGGATAATAGCACAGATTAGCTGCCACACCAAGCATGCTTGGATTTTAGCAAAAGCTTTAATCCTTAAATTACTTCTTCATAGGCTGATTTCCTTAAATCCATGCAGATTCCCAGGGATTGCCATGTGAACACACTCATCATTACAGAGCTAAAATCTATTCCAGTTTTACCATTAACTCCTTCTGTTCATTGCACATTTCTGTTCACAAATAAAAAAATCTGTGCACATGGAGACAAGCAGAAGTTTTTCTGGTTAACAAATTCTTTCCATTGCACTGCATCCAAACAAATGGCTGTTACTGAATGGATAGGAAACCCCAAACACTGTTACACTGCCACTGATTAATTTTTAAAATACATACCTTCAAAAAAGAGATTTTTTTATACTCTTTTTTGATATCTTTTTTTTATATTTTTCACCCTATTGTCAGACCATGGACAAGTCCATTAGTCTCTTTGTGCCTCAGTTTCCCATCTGTAAAACGGGGATATTAAACTCTGCCACCATGGATAAGGCACTAGCTAAGGACTAGGTATTTTAACTATTGACTCAAACCTCAGAAACTCAGAACTAATGAAAAACAACAATGAAGTAACTTGATACTTATGCGTACATATTGCACATCCAGTGAAAATACACATCTAAGAACATATGGTAATGGTTCTACAAACAGGCTTTATCATAAAAAGAAAGCCCTTAGAATTTGACAGAGACCTCTGAAAGGATCATTAGTTGAGAAATAGCCCTTGAACATTATTTGAGAAACAGCACATGAACATAACCACTGAAGACTATCACAATGGTTGCAAATAAAGAGGTTTACAAGTTGTTTTCATTTTGTAATTCTCAGCTCTCTCTTCACACCTGGCCATGCAATGGCAATGCCAGGCTCAGTATGTCTAGAAAACTTGTCTTGAAATACAACTTGAAAAAGAAAACAGTAATTCACTAAAAGAAATTTTACTTATCCAAAGAGCTAAAAGGAACCCATTCAACAAAAGTTGCAAAGAAAGATGCCTAACACTCCTAAGCATATGTGTACAAAGTAAAGAACACAAAAATATTTCCAATTAGATGCAAAAGCCTTTTATAAACTCATAACGTAAGTCAAGCATGGCTAATTACATAAGAAACAGAAAACTTGGATGCAAGAACTTGCCTCAACAATCCCATCAGAGGCAAGTCTCACTGAGTTTTTTTAGGACAAAGTTATAGAAAAACAAACTAAATTTGTCTGATAATGGAAAATTACTGCAAACTCTTATCTCCACAGCCTAGAACCTTGCAGCTGGAAACCTCACAGCTGGCATCAAAACCATCATGATAAATTTTCTAGCCTTTTCTCTCAGTTCCTTCCCCTTTTTTCTTCTGCATAATAGTCATGGAGGAGAGACAGCAAGATCTTTGAACAAGAAATTTCCAGAGCTTTCTGCTACAACTCCTGTATCACCCCAGTAAGTCTCACAGAGCAGGTCTCATCACCTTTGGAGTAACTACTCCCTAAGAATCACTGCAGGAAGGCAAAGCTCAAGTTTCACAGTTCTGTGCCACGATCTACAGCAAGGTAGCTACAGAAATAGTCAGACTCTTTTAATGTACTGGATAGCTAATGAGTAGCAAGATATTTTCAGCATGTTTGGAAGACAGACGACTTCAAGTCCATAATCTGAAATTCAGACATCTCACATTAGTAACTATAAAAAGCATTAGCAAAGATAAAAGACACTGCAAAAAATATCACCTGACACAAGCTGATACTCTGCCTCCACCCAATATGCACATTTTAAAACCCAGCACAGAAAATAGCTACAACCCAAAACATGCAGCCTTACCTGAGGGAAGAAAAAAGCCTCCCAATGCAGGTCTGCACAGGAAGAAGAATAATCAGAACTGCCATTCCTGCAAGACATGATGGGCCTATTTCTATCCAGAGAAGTACTGTTACTGCTATAGCTTGAAGTGGTCCAGCCCACAAGAAGTGCAAGAAAATTGTTACCTAAACAAATAGTTAAGAACCAGAAATTAGCTTCTGATCTTAGCTAACAAATTAAACCCCTAGTAACACTTAAGAAGTACTTCCGCCTGTGGCAAGTACTCAAGCATCCAGTGAGAATTCTGTACCAGATTCAGAGATGTAAACATACATGGAGGTGTACAGAAAGTAAGCAAATTACTACACCCATTATTTTTTTATGCTCATGCACCAACATTTCTCTGAGCTTCAAAACAGCAGGAAAATATTTAAGGGGGGAGGGAAATAACTTTTCCTCCCATAAATTAAGAGAATATATCTACTCGTATGATGCCATTCAGAGGAGCCTTGAGACGCTTGAGAGGTAGGCCCATGCGACCCTCATGAAGTTCAACAAGGCCAAGTGTAAGGTCCTGCATCTGGGCTGGGGTAATCCAAAACACAAATACAGACTGGGCAAAAAACAGACTGAGAACAGTCCTGGGGAGGAGGACTTCAGGTGCTGGTGGATGAGAAGTTCAATGTAGGCTGTCAATGTGAGCTCACAGCCCAGAAAGCTGCATCAGAAGAAGCGTGGCCAGCAGGGTGAGGGAGGGGATTCCCCCTATCTGGAGTACTGCATCCAGCTCCGATGGACACGGACCTACTGGAGCAAGCCCAGAGCAGGGCCACAAAGATAACCAGAGAGCTGCAGCACCTCTCCTTTCAGGAGACACTGAGAGAGTTGGGGTTGTTCAGCCTGCAGAAGAGAAGGCTCTGGGGAGACCTTATAGCACCTTCCAGTACCTAACGGGGGCCTCTAAGAAAGCCAGAGAGGGACCTTTGACAAGGGCATGTAGTGATAGGACAAGGGAGAATGGCTTTAAATTCAAACAGGGTAGGTTTACATTAGACATTAGGAAGAAATTCTTTACTGTGAGGGTGGTGAGGCACTGGAACTGGCTGCCCAGAGAAGTTGCGGATGCCCCATCCTGGCAGTGTTCAAGGCCAGGCTGGATGGGGCTATGAGCAAACTGCTAGTGGAAGGTGTCCCTGCCCATGGCAGGGGGCTGGATCTTTAAGGTCCCTTCCAACACAAAACATTCTACGTTTAACAAGCAACTACAAGAAATGTTCATTAGAAATATTTAATCATCACTTTTAAACAAAACTTTCTTAACTCCAACCCCACAATTTTTTCAGCCCCTTGGAAAGATCTGTAAAATACTTCTTACCTGATCAAATTTGTTCACATCATTTGACAGAAGGTTCACTATTTGACCAGTGGTAGTTTGTGCCATAGCTACATTACTGAGACGAAGTGCCTAAAAAAGTGAGAACAGCCTCAGATTATCACATCTTACAGAGCACATTACACCTATACACGGAAGACTCAATACACAAATACAGTACCAGGGCGAAAGCTGAAGGTACATCTCAGCTTTTGCCTGCGAGTATTGGGGCATAGTAAGAACCTTAGATAAAATGTGGGTTAGACTAAATATCCTAAACAAAGTCCCAAAGAAGAGTATTAAAAAAAAAACAAGGGAAGGACTGTGAGAATAAAAATGTCCTGTCTTCATGTCTGAAGTGATTAAAAATAGGAAAATACCAACACAGCAAGTCACTAAGCAAAAGAGCTGTAACTTTCCATGTGCATTGTTCTCCCCCTCACTATAAGCGTCTGTACAAAACAGGAACAGAAAACTCCACCTGAAGGCGAGATTAAAGTCAGAACAATGTTTGGCCAACTGCAAGAATTCTGTTTTGAACAAGTTATCTGACAGAAGGCAAAAAAACCTCAAGTTATTAATTTCAGACTATCTTTGCAAATCAGAGTGTCCCTTTACAAGTCAGTAACTCTTGAAAAAACGTAACCTTTCTGAATTATATAGTGCATGCTATGAAAAACAAGAAGAGTAAATATCAAGTTTTTTTATAGCTTAATAAAAATGTTAAGTCAGTAGGATATAGTATGTGTTTATAAAATACCCCCCACCCCGCAAAAAAAAATCACATCTGGAAATATACAGTCTGAACCTTACTACCAAGATCCACACTGAAATTGCTCAAAAATACCAATAACACACCCTGCTTCCTTCTACACCTGCTAGAAAGAAAACACAGGTTTGCAGCACAAGTTAAAAAAATATACAAAACATGTTACATGTTTTTCTGTACAAGAATAGTTCATTCCCCAAAACCACTTTGCATTTTTAGGCAGTGCACATCTACTTCTCCCTCTCCAAACATTATTAGGGTTCCTTTTTGACCAATAATCAAACCTGAAAAGCACTGATTGTTTCAAAAATACTATTCCAGTATTTTGAACAAGGTTCCTTACATTTTTTGCACCTCACTTTTTTGTTACAAAGGTATTGTTAAATCACAGAGAAAATCCCAACCCTAACTTCATTGAAACCAGGAGGGAGAAACTTTTGAAACTCCACTAAGAAATTCCTCTGACATTCCAAAAATAAATCTAAGATATTGGGTATATGAAACACCAGATTTAGTGATTTGAGAAAATTATTGCTTCATTCCCTGTCTTAAGCCACATGTCTCTCATCCACCTGAGATCCCCCAGGTAGCTGTCTGCATGTAATGATTCCGCAGGACAGACATGTTGCCATCATGTTTGCTCCACACCACATATTATGGTTGGTAAGCTGCGAGAAAAGCTGTTAGAAATCCACAGACCATAGTAACAGGAATTCATAGGATGCATATTTGGAGAAGTTTCCTATCAGGATGTGTTTACAGCACCTCTTGTAGAACATATCTGCTGCTTGAGGTTCACCTGAACCATCAAAAGACTGCACCGGTGTCTTGCTAGTTGCCCATGGCCTGGGTCTTTCTTAAACCTGCCACACAATCACCTTTCTGACTTCTTCCTAGCTATTTCTACACAGGCAGGAAAACCAGTTTCAATAAGATTCTATGAGTCCAGTTTGTTTTTTGACCAAGACAGTCTCAGGACGAACCACACAAGCATCTGAGCCAAAAGGAGGATGCTCATCTGTGACTGATTTGTCTTCTTAGAGACGAGACAGCCATTTCCATCACCAGTGGTAATGCAGTTTTAGTATTTCCTTGCGTCCTTCTTGGTTTCGATTCTTTTTTTTCTTTTTTTTTTCCTTAAGTGAAATAAGCCTTGCATTTTTCTGGCAATGGATCTGTCTTGACTGCAAAGTAGCAGTTTCATAACCGATTTCTACCAAAAAGTCCTGTTTTGGTACCTTCCTCTTTCTACTACGTCTGATGCATGGCCCCATATGAGCATAAAACTAATTCCATCTCAGCTAAAGTCTAAAGTCAGTACACTGACCTCAAAGAACTTCTAAAAGCTAAGTCTTAAAAAAAAGACCCATCAAAAACCAGTTTCCCAAAAGTAGCCTTTGATTTCAAAACATGGGATTCTGAGTCATCATGAGACAGATTTCATTTTTGTTACAAGTTTCCTACGTGCATCACTAATACTTCTTACTGGTCACAAAACATCTTAAGAGTTTGAATACAGAGTTTTTGCAAATTAGATTTGAACTTTCCAGGAAATGACAAAGGGTTGAGAACTCAAGAATTATGAACACTTGAAGAATGCTCTCTTATCCAACCTATTTATCCTTACAAATCCAAGATTTTGTTTTCTACAGCAATTAACAAACTCCACTAAAGTGCTGGTTAGTAAGCACTCAAGTTTCTTTCAAAAGTCTCTATGAGGTTAAAGAGAAAATATGACCTATTTATAAGCAGCACATAATGAAGACAAATTATTAGAAAGGTTTGTCAATGTTCTGCTGTTACCTCAACCCGCACCCTCAGGAGTAAACAGTTAGACATAAGGGCAGATTAATTTTCCATTTAATCCCATCTCAAGAAATAAGGGTGCATATTATGAACATTTCTTTTCCAAGCTTCTAAGCCAGTATCAACTCAGCAACACACACCATCACTATATCAACTTTTCATTAATTTCGTTTTGGTAATCAGTTTGGTAAATTAATACCTTAGAGAGATGTTTATGTACAAGAAAGCACAGTGCCATGTTAGAGCCAAGTTCCCAGAGGATCCTTTCCAAGGTACCAAAAGACGAAGAGAATAAATACATGTATAAAAGGTAATCACCACTTAAAATGGGGACATTTTTACTCTCCTCACTTTACTGCTTTGTCCAAAAACATCACATGACCTATACCAGTAGTACAAGCATTTGTGTTAAGTGGATGGTACCTATGTTTAATGGTTAAAATAACGTGGATTTCTTTATATTCCAAAGAAACTGTACAGTCCTGATTCTTCAAATAAACTCTGCTGACATCTGAAATTGCAGGTCACTATTCCAGCAGCGCTAAAGATAGAAAGATGGGGCATTTTCCTTTTCAGCATTCTCAGCAGAGACTTCCTGCTTGGAAGCAGACAGACTCATGGTTTGGGTACTGCCAACAGCTTCAGAAGAGTGAAGCAGACATTTACAACTGGGTTGCTTGCTCCCCAGAGCACATCAAGGAGAGCATTTCATCCTGGATGTTGCTCAGCTCCTTCCTGTAGGTAAAACTCAACTTCTCTTGCTCCACTTTCCCTCTGACAGCAGCCTCGACTCCATCTGTAGTTGAGGACAGCTATTTCTTGATCAGGACACAGAGACAGCAAAGAAACCACGGCTCACTGAACATACACTCCTTCTTGCATTCCACTGGTTTTAATGGAGGGCTGCAGAACTCCCACAGTAAAACCAGTAAATGGTACTAAAAAACTGTAACTCTCTGCCCTTAGGATTCCGCTTGATTCTGCACTGTCTCATCTGCCTGCTCCTCTCTCTCTTCCCCCTCAAACAGGAGGGATGCTAAAGGTGAAGATGCCAAGCATCCCTGCCTGCCTGGAGGGCCAAGTAGCAGTTCCACAGAACTCTACTTGGCCACTCCCCGAGGGAACCTGATGGATGCCCCAAGGCAGCGGAGCAGCTCTGATCTGCAAAGGAGACAACTTACCAGTTCTGCAGCACTAATGGAATAAAATATAAATAAATCCCACCATTAACCACAACAAGGGTGGGGGGAAATCTGGACAGTGAAGCAACTCCCAGGAAACTGAGAGTGCTGCAGTAGATGGTGACATCCAAGCATCACGTCCTCCCCTGGGATCAAACTGCAAGGCTGAGTAACTGCCAAGCATTCCCTGTGAGCTCTGCCCCTCTCCTGCTCTATGCTGATGCGTCTTACAGCTCCAGCATGCAACACTTCCAAGAGCAATGGGGGGGCTCCTCTCCAACAGCAGCAGGAAGCAAAAAAAGCAGCTCCTCCAAGACTTTAAGGCTATTCAACTCACCACCTTCACTAGGCAAGCCTGAAGCTGTCATTCAGACACCCTGTCACCAAAGAAAAATCAAAGGCACATGTACACATCTAAGGCCTGACATGTTACACGTGCGTTAGGTCTCTACAAATGAGTGACTTCAATGGAATTGCAACCATGAGCACAATAAATAACTGCATTTTTAAACTCCCCTAACAGAATAGCTGTCAAATACGAAATATAGCTGTGAACAGGTCTGCTTACCTTCCGATAAATCATGTGACACATAGCTACCCTCAGCTTCATGCCAGCCCGCTGTACATGATAGAAGTATAAGTGGTGCATTGTAGCCAGAATAAGTGTGCACACAGACAGAGCACCTGCATAGCAATATGCAAAATTCAAAGCTACCTCATCTGAGGAATCATAGTTTTCAAAATAATTAATAATTTTTCCCAAAAAAATTGGTTGAACAATTTTGAGGGTTTCCTGAAAGAGAAAGAAGGGGAAGAAGTATTAATAATTTCATATCACCCTGTGCTAGCCAAGTTTGTAAACAGGCAAACAAGAGCCAAGTACTGCCATAAGTCATATCCCTTATTATTTTGTCTTTATTGTGCTCTAAAGTGTCAAGCCAATTTTTATCAACACATAATCCAAAAAAAACACGTTCCACATTAAAATTTAGCTGTAACTTCAAAGAGAAGTCTCTCAATTACCAAAAAGACCCTTTGATGTTATAAAAATTGCATGAGTATGTATTACACTTTCATTTTTAAAGATGCCACGTCTCCTTTACAGCCATTTACAGAGAGCAAAAAAACCTCTTTCTATTGGGCACCCCACTCAGATACATAAAATACAGATAAGCCTTACAAAGCAAGTCAGTGGTTTGCAATGTCTCAGAAATAATGCACTGAAATCAGTTCTGTTCCACTTCCATAATTCTGCAGTTACGACTCAGTTTTTCAGTCTCTACAGGGCTATAGCTCCGTTTTAGCTTTCTGAGAACATTACCAGGTTCTCTGAGCAGTCCAGAATGAAGCCACCAGTACAAGTCATGCAATCTAAGAGGACAAGTTTCACACTGCTGTCAGCCAAGAAGTAGGTCCTGTGACATTTTACACCACTTACCTCAATCATTGTGAAAATTCCAAAAACTAAATAGGACTTCCAGTAACACAGAATAATGGCTTTTGTTAAATGTGGTGTTTTTCCTCTCTTTTTTGCTTTTTGCACCTCTTTATCCCAGTACCTGACAAATAAAGTGCAAACATGTTGGAAGACAGAAGCAAAATCACGAGGCAATTACCTAGAGTAAAATACTTTCACACTTACAGCCAGATTGCCCTCATCACCTTTATAAAATCAAATTTTAAAAAAGGAGTTAACAGATAATCATGTCTTTTCATTCACATAAACACTTAGTATTATGGGCCTATTGGCTCTTGGTTAATCACAAACAATTCACCACTCCTGACACATATGCTGATGAGGAACCCTTCCTTTATTTCTTCTCCTCTGTTCACAGTAACCACTCACCTTAATTAACAGCCTATTATTATATGATCTCCTGACCATGGACTGAACTGAGGCAGCACAGTGTCTTTATCTATCCATATACTCTGTGCTTCCCCAGAAAGGCTGTGATGCCCAACTCTTTCTTCATGGCTGGTCCTTTCTTTTTTCTACCACCTGCTTTGATGAGGATTTTGTCACCCAACACTCTGCACATCTCTCTGAAGGCAAGGATTAATCAGCAGAGTGGCAAAGACCTTTCCATAACCACATGTCTGCCCACAAGTAGGACACAATCTGTCCACATAAAAACCAAAGACTAATAACAAGCATGACTTTAACAAGAAAGTATCACAATTTAAGCAGACTTCTTAAAACACTCTGCTGTCAGACAGGATCCTCCCCCTTTCTTCTGAAGGCTAAGTGTTTTCTGCCAAACCTCTGACCTTGATAGTTTGAGGGGTGAAATGAGTCTAAGGCATGAAAGCCAATTATTTTGCAACAAAGCACAAAAGTTCAAAGCACATAGATAAGAACACTTTTTTTTTTTATTTTTACCCTCCTTTTTTTTTGTTACAAGAATTACAGAGTCTAGATGCTTTGAAAACAGAAACTGTAGGTTCTGTGGGGTTTATTGGCTCAAGAGAAAATACTACGTCCTTAGGCAGCTATTTATGAATTATATTCTCTGTTTCTTGGTCAAGTACACTACAGAATTAAAAACCACTCACTTTTTTCTTCTCCCATTTCCTGACTCATGCAAGTATGTGCTTTTTCTATAAAAATCATTGGAAAGAGTTCATCTTCCCCTACAGCCAAGTCCCTGAACTGCTTCAAGACACAGCCATGGAATTTGGCAAAGCTCTCCAGCTACAAAGACGTTAAAAGCAGCCACTCCTATGAGCCTATCACCAACCTTCTTTCTTAATTTATCTAAAGTAGGATGATGTCAGACCTGGTCATAACCTTTCGTTTCTGGATTCTTTTTGCTTCTTGAGGAGTCTCTCATGCCAATCAAACTATCAGGAAAGTCCATCTGCTCTGCCTTCAGTGTAAAGGCAAGAAACAGCAAGGCCACACTTTCTTATTACAGAAGCCACCTCTCACTTGGAGACATCTTTTCCTCTCACTATATTTAGCAGAAGATTATTTGAAGACAAAAATCCTCTCTGTTGCAAGGTTCATGACAATTTACATGAACAGTTATTATTTAAAGGTATTTTACTATTAAAATACAGATCCCCCTGAGTCCGTAACATTATGAACTGGTACACAGTGCATGAAAAAGTATTTAAAACCAAATAAAAACACCTCCTAGATGCAAGCTTTAAGCTGTTCAAAGCATCTCACTCACTTTACCACTGAGTGGCATATTTTCAACATACATATATTTATATACACACATATGAAGAGTTGTTTAATTCTATTTGCACTCTAAGCAAAAAAAAAACAACAAAGAAATAAAATACAAAACTTTCTTTCTCCACTTTTATACAGAGTAATTTGAAGTTTCCACAGCTATTTTACCACAGACCAGAAGACTCAGACATTTACTAAGGATTACTACCATTACAGCTGACGTAAAGTTGTCTTTTCCAAGCAATCTGCAAAGTGTCAAATTAATTATGAATGACATAATGAAAATACTCTAATGCACTTTCATTATGTGTAGCTTGAAAAAAACTAAAAAGCATCTATGGTAAACAAGTTCTCTTAGTTCTTATTGCTCTTAATTCTTCAGCATTTTTAACCTTGTTAAACTTTACAATAACCTCTTTTAATTTTAGAATAGAAATAAGATTTTTACTTTCGCCAGCATTAATACAATAAAAGAGAACAATTGTCCCTTCCAACCCAAAGTATTCTATAATTTTTCTCCTTACCACTGCAATTCCTCTCCAAGCTTCTCTGAGGAATCTTCTGGCAGCACTTTATACATATCATCTTCTTCAAGCTTCCGTTTATGGCCAATAATAAATAAGGGATTCAACCACCTAGTTAAACACAAATTATTAGTAAACTGATCAGCAAAGCAGAAGAGTAATTTCTTTACATATTAATTTAATTCTTCTACCCTCTTCTTTCCTCCTTCTGAATCATTCAACATCCACAAATTTTACTGCACTTCTATCCAAGAATTAAGTCAACCCCTATCCTGCAAATGGGAAAGCACTTCCCACTCCCTAATTCTCTTTATGCCCATAGCACCTTACTCCCAGGCATCCAGACAGCCAGCATAACCCTTCTCGGCCTTAAGGCAATTGTTTTCTTACAGTGTTTCCTTATACTCAAGGAAAAATAGCATTAATTTAAATATTAGGGTAAAAACAGAACTTAATCCAACTATTAAAATATTGACAGCTGTAAATAAAATTGTAAAGCATACTAAAAGACCTTTTTTGTAACATTTACTTGAGGAGAAAACTAGCTGCTGTTCAGTTGACATCCTGACAAGTATTAAAGGTCAGTAATTTAAAGACAATCACTGAAATGTAAAAAATGGGAAAATAATGGATTATTACTGTATCTTGCTCATGTTTGGAAATATAAACAGAAGCACAGTAACACAGTGTGTATGTAGGTTCAAAAAAACGGAAAATACTGTCTAACAGCTCAATTTCCTTAGTAGAAAGATTCTTAAAAGCTCTGTATTTTACGAGAGCACTTTGAAGATAAATTGTAACAGCGGTACTGTAGATTTGCTGAAAAACACTGTATTTTGTTAGATCAAATAGATCAGTTGTCAGGGAACAGCAAGTCTAGATTTTATGCACCTAGATCCTTCTCCAAGCCTGAAATACATCAGGGAAGTCCAAACAGTTTCAGTTGTGCTCCACAGAGCGAGGGTTGTATGGCACAAAGCACAAGTGACCAAGCTGTCCATGAGATGGAGAAAAAGGGAATGACACGCAAACCAGGCATGGTTTAGCTTACAGAAACAACGGAGTTAGGGAACTTGCAGTTTTCCACTTAGTTTGTCTCTCTACTGAATTTGTGGTATTTTGTTTCCAGGAGACATGGATTTTGGCTCTAAGGCTTATTCCCTGAAAGTACTTTCTCAACTGGTTAACACCACCAAAATCAAGAGGTCAGGGACAGATCTGTTTTGGAAAAAATACTCTTGCACTCAAGGCAAGCTGTCTGTCTGTTCTCAATTGCCTGTGAAAGTTCTTAACTGCTGCTTAGTTTCTGATAATTATTCCCCAGCTTCACCAACACAGTTCTTAGAAGAACATGTGGTGTGCTAGGTGAAATGTATTATTTTCTGGAAGATCTACGTGTGAAAATTCAAAACTGGAGTGGTTTACAATGAAGGTATTTATTTATTCACAACCAAAACAGTGGTTATGAATACTCATCAACTAGCTCTACATTTCTTGCTCAGGCATGTTCCAATTAAACTTTGTATACACTGGCTTACAAGAAGGCTGTTGGCTAGCTTAGAGAGGATAGATGGGCAGGCAGAACCCTACAGAGGGGGCTGAGAGAGTGTCTTCAAAGATGGCACTGTTGTAAAAACCTTTTTCCCAGGCTCCATGGCACAACTGCAAATAACAAATGGGATTATATAGTGTTTTTCCTTCACTACTTAGCATGTTAGCACAGCGTTTTTGTGACTCATTCAAAAAATTAAGTCTCTTTCCTTAGAGTAGCACCTTTGACGCCTAACAGCCCTTTTTAAACTCTTGAAATGAGTACCGAAGATTTGTTTATGCGAGCTGTTAACTCCTAAATATATGTTAAAGGTACAATTAGAAACAGAAAGTACTCATCAGACAAGTCTGTTGCTTGGACTTTATGGTTAAATAGCATCAGGGCCCAAATCACTGTCACCATTTCCCCACAGGTCCTGACAAAAGGTCTCAAACACCAACTGCTCCAACCAGCAGCAGAACTTCTTCCTGGTTTGACACAAGGAATCTGCTCCACTGAAACATTTCTTCTTTGGCCTCAGTTCTTGCAGCTGACCACAGGTAAAAGGCAGGTATGAGGCAAATAACCTCAAAGCCATTCAAATAATTTCTGCCTGCTGGATGAGAGAGACTCCGTTTGCTCCAGGACAGACAATTATGGAAAAGATCTGCAGACTTCAGTTGACTCCTGGGGCCGATACCCAGTGTTTCTCCTCTTGCAAAATCAGTATTAGCCTAAGATGTATCCATTCAGATAGAGAGGCTAGAATTATCCTTCCCCTAGTATGAGAATCAGGATGCGGCAGCCCTTTCAGGAAAATATAGGGATAAATCCTTCTCCCACCTATGGAAATGGTTGTGAGATTTCAATGGCTATTACTGCCAATGTGGTGAAAACAAAACCAGTTTTGACATTTAACAAGGAACACAAATAGGACATTTTTTACAGAATCACAAAAAGGCTGGGGCTGTGTCAAAAGGGACATCTGGAGATCAGCTGGTCCAACCCCTGCTGCTCAAGCAGGGCCATCTAGAGCTGATTGTCCAAGAAAATGTCCAGACAGCATTTGAAGATCTCAAAGGAGACTTCATAACCTTTCTAGGCAGCCTGCGACAGTGCTCAATCACCCTCACAGCAAAGAAGTGTTTCCTGATGTTCAGAGGGAATCTCCTGATATTCAGTTTATGCCCCACTGCCTCTAGTCCTGTTCCTGGACACACTGAGAAGAGCCTGGCTCTGCCCACCTTGCACCCTCCCCTCAAGTATTTATCTACATCAATGATATCCCCCCAATCTTCTCCTCTCCAGGATGAACAGTTCCAGCTCTCTCAGCCTTTCCTCCCAGAAGAAATGTTCCAAACCCTTAATCATTCTTGTAACCCTTCGCTGTGCTCTTTCCAGTATGTCCATGTCCCTCTTGTACTGGGGACCCAGAACCAGATTCAGGATCCCAACTCTGGCCTCAGCAGTGCTGAATAGTACTTTCTGCATGTAGTAGAATGCATAGAGGAAAACAAAAGACACTGCAGAAACAGATTTAAATATACAGTTTTAAAGACTAAAACATTGCTATTAATGTTACTCAGTGGAACACCATTCTTATACTTTTCGAAAAACCACAGGCAGGCAAAGTGAGAGCCTAATAATAAAAGAAAAGCTCCAAAAGGTGCTTCGTCATTATGACTGTTCAAAACCTGAAAAGCTCCAAAAATGCCTCGTCATTTTGTCTGCTTATCACAANTCTTTCCTTCTCTTTGCCTTTTTTTATTATTAAATAAAATAGATCCATTTTTTGGCACCAACATCTAACCTCGTTTGGTTTTAATCTCGTTTTTGGGAATATTTAGAACCTTCCAAGTTCTTTCTGGTTTATGCACAGAGACTTAGCTTTCCTTGCTTCTCTCGGTTTAAATCGGATCGCGACAGGCAACAGGAAGAATAATGGAACACCACTTCTGCTGAAGGCAACTGCTCCATCTTGATGGCATTTTATTCCATACTACAGCCAAGAGCAGGAAGTGCTGACCACAGATGTGCAGTCCATGTGCAAAGTAACCAGCTGAAAGACAACACTCTCAAGTGTACAGGACTGTAAGAGCCATCTAGTTAATCCTTTGTCCTTAAACTCTCAAAGCAACATACTGATGATATGCCCACCTCCACTGAGGAGTTCTTACGGTTTGCAGCAAATCCCTAGTCCCCCCATCTCCACACTGTACATGCAGTGTGACTGAATTTGAAAAACATTTAAGTAGCAGATGAGAGATGATAGTGCAGGGTAAAAACTGCCAGACATCTCAAGGCTGTCAGACTATTATTTCCAGTGAGACCTAGTGCAACTTCACAGCTTCTCCATTTTTTCCATTAGTTAAAACCATAGCATAGAAAAGAGTAGTATATTGCACTACAGCCTCTATGTTAACATTAAGAAAGGCAAGGAAAACCAATCCAGAGTAAGCAGCAAACTGTAGTAATTAATCAGGTGGCTCATTTATTATAATGGACAACATGGCAAAGACTCAGCACAAGTCCACGTTTCTGTAAGGTTAGGGGGAAAAAAATGTATTAGAAAAACCAAATATTTAAAAATCATCCAGTGCTGAGCTTTCTGATTAGTGTCCCCCAAAATACTCATCCTCAAGAGCTACTGCTATGGAAATCTCAGGAGTACAAAAGCTTTTAACAGTATGCTGTGTTACTAGAGTATACTTGGAAGACCTTTAGAAGAAGGTTAAACGCTTTTCTTTCAAATTATGCTTAGTCCTTGAAGGGCTTTTATGCCAAGAATGAGGTCTTCTGCAAACTCTAACTACAGCAAGAAGAGTTCAAGCATCACTATTTCATCCTGAACTTTATGCTGGAATGTCTACTTCCAGACAGAAGACTCAGCACATGTTCATATTCAGTCATTAAAGTTTCCCTCTGAATGCCACATGCAGAGTATGCCCTGTGGAATTCCCTGCACTCACAGCAGAACTGAGACCAACCTATTTCACACAGCCTGCTGTTGCTCAAGTCACACACTTGTATCAAGCAAACAAACCAAGCCCTTCTCTTGCCTGAAGGCTCAGTTAAATTACAGTGCTGTCAGAGGACTGTTAGAGAAACCTGACAAATAAAGCAAAGGCCCACATAAAGAACATCCCTGAAACCCCAATGTAGCCATGAAGGAAGACTGCTCCTTAGAACAGTATATCTTTTGTCCAAACAAAGGTCAGCTAACACTGATCTCTTCAAGAAAAAAAAATAGTTCTTTTTTTCTATTAAAAAGAGCTCGCAAAAAAAATTAACATTCGTTATGAAAACAGAACCTGTGCAAATTGCATTATTCTTTAACAAAAAAGCTAAAGTAATAAGCTAAACTAAAGAAATGGAGGAAATATACACATAGTCATGCAAACCCCTCTTCTCACCCTAGTGATGGGCTCAATACCCATCTATTTTACCAGAAGAAAGAGAGGAACAACGTGCTGGGGAGGTAAGACTCGCACCTCATTTCTGTATTTCTTTCTGAAGAAGCTGTTCAACTTAAATATAAACAGGACTCCTTAGTCACTGTCTTTACTTTTCCCAGGTACCTTCCTGTTTGCTAAGAATTTTGAAAATTTTTTTTTTTACACATTGCCTCATTTTAGTTACTCTTTCAGAACACAGGGTTCACATGATGCCTTTCAAAGAGCTTAGCCCAAATTCTTCCTAGCATGACCTACACATAAAAATGTGAGTATCTGTAAGAATCCTGAGTACCTTGTGTTCTGCTGGGAATGCCTCTGTTCTATCAAAACGATTAGCTGATCAAAGACATCAGTCTGGAAATATGCCCAGAATAAGTCCCTGCTACTGCCAGAATACTGATGTCACTAGGAATAAAGATTAAAAAAATAAATTTAAAAATCTCTCTATAACCTAGTGCAAACCCAGAGACAGACAACTGCAAAACAATAAATCATTGTTCTGACCCCAAGAGGCTTTTCACTTCTGCAGCAGTACCCTGAGCACCGATAAAAAAAGAAAGTGATTCATTTCTGAACCAGCAGATACACAAAGGCCACAATATAAACATTCACTTCCTGCATTTCCCTACTCCTGGGCCCTGACATTACACACCCTTAAAGATTACAACACAGTCAACCAGCCACAATTTACTTGGTTGCTCGGGAAAGTCCAATTTTTACCAATTGTTATGAGAGCAACTCCACCAAGATTTTGGAAAGCCTCTGAGATCTGCAGAAAAAACTAAGAGAGTGTTTGCTCACCCTCCTAAGAGAAGCCATCCCCTTCTTCAAAGACAGCATGTAAGAGAAACCAGCCCTGCTATCCAGAAGGCAGGATCATTAAGGCTAGTCATGCTATTCTGCTTCATACATGAAATAACATTTCCTAAACAAGAAAGCTTGTAAATTACATTTCCTATCATCCCAAAATAATTTCCTACCAGCCAAGGAAGAAATACATTACAGATAAGTATATGAAACTAATAGCACTAGGTATATGAAACTAATAGTGTCCAGCTCAACTGGTTCATTAACCCAGGGATGGGACCTGCTGTACCTCTGGATTTATACCATGTCCTGCTTGCAAATACTCAAAAGAGTACTATTCTCACACTGCAGAGCAGGCTTGCAGACCTTTCTAGAAACCCAAGCATACATTGCAAGTTCTTCATGAACTGATTAAAGTCTGTCAGAAAACATCAGCCAAGAAGCATTTGCAATTACATTACAAAGCTGACATAAATAAAAAATGTCCCAAGATCAAAGGATGTGTCTGTCAGTGCCCTGGGTGCACCCACAGGTCTCAATTGCCTTGACCAGCCCCACAACAGTCACCCCACTGTCAGTCACTGGCATATTATAGGACCTTCCCCTGCACAGGTGCAAAATTTTGTCCTCACCAGCTTCACAAGAGCTCCTGCTTTATCCCAGGACAAGTCAGAAAAATCAGACTACAGAGACTGCTTTTCTGATTAGGAAAGTATTTCTTTATTTGTAATAATAAGCAGAAGTTTAATTTCAAGTTTAAGTAATAATTTTACAGCACCCAGTCAAAGCCACATCCAGTATACCCTCATCAACTAATTCCTTAAAGAGGTGGTTTACAAACTGCATTTTCCCCATTCCTCTTAAGCTTATTTGTGCATTACACCACAAGCATCATCTGTTTACACTCAATGTCCAGTTATTTTTCAACAGTTGCACAGGAGAGTCTTTGTTTACTCAAATTCTTCCATAACACTAGGATTTTGTCTCCCCTTGAGCAGCTTGGAAGCACTACTTCAACTACTAAGCTGCAAAGTAACACATATATCTTTCTCTTTAATTGCCTACTTCGGAGATGGCTTTTTTGGTAAAATAAATGGGGTTTCTGCACAGGCCATCTGGATAATAATGCACGGTGCTTATTCTCCCTGGTTCACCTCAGGAGCCTGCCTGCCTCACTGTACTGTTCATTACTCACCTTCGTGATTTGACATTCTATGCCAGCAGCGCAATTCAGCACTGCTATGTGCTTGCCCTCAGTCCAGAGGATCACTGCTGGGATGGGATGTACAGAAAGGACACACACACTGGCAGTCTCCAGAGTTATTTTGCAAGAATTCATAAATACCATAGCAACAGTTTGTAGTCATCATGTGATATTTCATTTTTTTTAATCTCTCTCTATTTCACATGTTCATCCATTCTCATTAGTAAGCTGCCTTCTGCCACTTCCCCTTTGGATGAAGGCAGTCGTCCAAAAGTAATAAAGGAAACAGAGTAACTCTGGTATTTCTTCAGATGCTTTTCAACTGGTGTTTTGGTTGCAACTTCCCTCCCCAGCTTACTGTGGCTTAAACAGCAGATTTTCTCATTGCTTACAGAGGGAAAAAATAGGAATACAATGAAATTACTTCAAAGCCATATTAACTCAAAAACACCCTTCAGGCTTCCAGTTTCAATACCAACTGTATTAACCTTTGATACCCAGCTCCATCTCATCTTCTGAGCTGCTGCTTTTCCACAGCACAGTGTAAGCAGCTGAGCAGCTGAACACCCACTTTCTGATGCTGACAGTAACACAACTGGTATTTGACTACATTTATTGCAGACTGTTTTCATGCTGTTGATCAGCCAGGTACGAAATTACCTCATTAATCTAACATAATTCCTGGTATTTCAGACAGTGAGAAGCACAGACGTGGCAAGAAGAAACGGGGAGCAGACTGCAACTAACATTTTCTGCAAGGCCTAGAAACTGGGAAGAGAGGAGTGGCATCACCTGTACCTGTGGCATTCCAAAGACTATCATTAAAATATCAATTCCAAACCCAGCAACCACATGCCAAGAAAAATATGAAATACCAAAGATTTGCTGTAAAGGTCTGAAGATTGTGACTTATGAAAATAAACTTTAGTAGTTACTCACTGAAGAAGGACCTAATGGTGGCAATTTCTGTATTAACATCCTTTCTGACAAGCAATGGAAATAGGGAGAATTAAAATGCCCTGTGAGTTCCCATGGTTATTACAAGTGGTTGGGTGCCAGGGATACAAAACAAATAAAATAAAATAGATGACTGGTCTTTTCAACCTTCTACTCCCAAAATCTAATTGGGTTATCTCCCTCCTCCACTCTACACATGGCCTACTTTTCTAGAAGCAGGATAGGGAAATCATTTTTGGAAAAGAAGACAAAAACAACAGCACGATATAATCTTAATTTTGAAGTTCTGCAGAAATTAGAAGACATTTTCTCTCATAAATGACACAGCAAGCTTTACATAAGCATTCCAAAGGCAAATAGTCTGTGTTTCATCATACTCTAACAGTTCATCTAATTGCATATCTAAGCACAGATATTTACAGTAGATAGCAAATGCTAACATTTCAACAGTGTATACACCCTTGTCATAATCCATACAATCTATTTAGCACTCTTTATCTGCATATTTTAACTTTACTAGCTCATCAACAATATTTTTCAAGTATTTTCTTTTGCATAAGACAGCCATCTTGCAAATAAACACGCAAAACTTAAAAATTAATGCAGCAGCTCAAGAGAGCAAATCATTCAAATTTGACAGCAGGACATTAAATACCTGATAAATGAACAAACAAGGCATTATCTTTAAAAAGGAAGTTTTATGTATGGTCCTCAGTCTTCTTTCAAGCAGCAGAAAAAGAGAAGCAAGCGTGATTTTAATCTCTGGGTACAAAAAATGTGTTTTCTGTTTATCTATACTGAAGATGCTTACATATTTCTTCAGAGTTTCTTATAGTACCACAACTGTCCTGCACCAGTAAGTCAATAAATGAACTTAAAGTTAGCTACCTCAGAGATCTTTATAAAGTGGCATCACCACCAGCAATTTCAGGCACTGACCGTGGGAATTCACTAGATATCAGGCAAGATCCCAGGCAAGTTACAAAGCCTGATATTTTTATGTTATGTAAATGTAAAATCCTCACAGTCAAATCTATTCAGTGACACAGTAAAGAACACAAACCAATTTTACTGGTGGCACTGCTGCAGTCCAGTTGAAATATCCAAGAACAATGATGAATTCTTTCCATAACTTCTTTCAATGCAAGGCAAGAAAGACTTTTGGAGACAGACAAGAAGGCAATACTTAGGCTTACTGAGAAATCCAGTGAAATCAGTCAGTGGCCTTTCCAATTCTAAGTGATGGGGTGAGAGAAGAGGAAGAAGTAAAGTAAGGTGTGTAGCTATTTACACTGCTACAAGAGAGATCTGTGACATGACTGCATTTGGTCAGAGAAGCAGCTACATATTGTGCAGTCCTCACTGAAAATCCCGGGACTTACATGTCTATGCTAACTCCATTCAATTCACACTTAAACCCAAAGATGAAGATTTTTTTTTTTTTACTCTTCTCTCCCACTGCACTTCATGTCAGATCCATGAAGACCTAGGTTTTTTGTCATTCTCCCCAAAGCACACATTTAGTAAGTCAAAGACAATGCTGCCAGACACTAACAGGTAATGATAAACCAATCATTGACTTATTCCTTGGAATAACAACTCTGTAGATGCCTTGGAGCAAGTTTTCAGATCACGTTTTAATGCTGTTACTGTAATGGCAATTGCCACATGTCAGTTCATCATGTGAAAAGGCATCTAGCCTGAGGATGATGACAGTGTTCAGTGCTCCAAAAAACCCAGACTTGTCAAAGTCATGGGGAGTCTGTGACAGGTAAGTAATTACTATTATTAAAACTAAATTATAAATTTATATGACATTTAGAAGGACTTTAACTTCTTTTACTTCTCTGCACAAAAACGCTGGATACTCTTTCCAGGGTGTTCCAGCTTGCCCTCCTTCTAATGATGTTAACAAGATAAAAGTTATCCACTCTTTCAAAAATTTAATCATAGCCTATGTTTTGCATCTTTCCATTAAAGTGGACTTTATGTCCAAATAGCAGAAGGTATAAAAATTCAACTGCTGTATAGGAAAAACATCTTTAGTAACTCAAGGGAACAAATGCTCTAAGCAAATAAAGATATGCTTCCTACTTAATGAACATGCAAGCTCAAAGATGGGTTAATGGCTAGAAAAGAGAAATATTCTTACCCTCTTAAGTTATTAATTTAATAATCCCCACCACCCACACTAGAAAAAAAGATGCAAAAAGTTCTATTCTCAACTGCAGAAAGCATGGGGGGCTGTCAGGCTTATCCAATTCCTAAACTTTCTACAGCTGAATAGCTGTTTGAATGTGAAAAACACTGGACTGAATTCTCTCTTCCTTGGACAAACCTAAAAAAGAAAGCAGATCCTCCTATCTGTCTTTCAGAGTCCTCATTCTCACCAGTAAGTTGAGCCAGCAATAAAAAACCCAACAAGCTAACAACGTAGATGAAGTAAATCAGAAATACACCCAAGCACTCCAAACTATAACAGAAATACCAGCCCGGGCCTTAAAAAGTTTGGTGAGCATGGAAATTTTGACTCTGAAAGTCAGGAGTTATCTGAAACATCCAGAAGACCAGTTTGGGCTTTGATAAATCTATGTTAACATATGTAATTCAGTGAAAAACATGTAAAACAAGAATATTTTGCAATGCCCTGATCTTCATACTTCTGTCATAAATTGTTTTCATTCTTGTAACATTACACAAGGGACGCATAATAAAAGTAACAATATTAACACACAATCCAGATGCTCCTCTTTCTCATGAATGTACTGCTGGAGTGTTTAATGTTCATCAAGTTCATACTTGCCAAAGTCACAACCCAAATGCAAGAAGACAAGCTTTGAACAATGGAAGAAGAATGTCTCTTTAGCCTACACACTCATTACCTGAGTTTTATAACTCAATGAAAACATGATTTTTTTTTCTCCCATGAGTTCGATCCTTTTTGCGCCAGGCAATAATGTAAGCTTTTATTCTGTACCACTGGCAACAAATGGGAGGGTGGTTCCTTATAATGGCAAAATTGCACTATTGTTAAAAAAAAAAAAAAAACGAAAACAAAAAACGAAATAAAAATAACAAGGACCTTTGCCTAGCTACTTGCAATGCTGTACTTTTTATCCTCATTGATAACAAGCAGCCAACACCTGGAATGTGGAGAGCAGAGCAGGCACACTCCAGCAACCACAGGGTGGTGGCTGCTGCTACTCACAGGATGGCTTTCCTCAAGCACTGTTTTCCCAGTTCTCCAGAGGAAAACATGTCAGAACGTCCTGTGTAAGACAACAGCTAAAATGAAGTACTCACACAGCTGTGAGATGCTACACTCTTTGTAGAAAGGGAGAGTAATTCTTCGAGCTGCCTTTAAAGTTAGCTTTACAGCTAAATGAGAGGATGTTTTAACACTTCCTGAATTTCATGCAGAACAGTATTAACTTGCAGAAAACCGATAGCCCCTGCTTATTCAATTTACCCCACTGAAGGTATCATTTCAGCTGAAATTTTCATGCAGAAAACAGTAATGCTTGTTTACTAGTAATTAACAAGGATATACCAATGCTAGTCATGATCACACGCAGCACAGGTAAGAGACGAGACTTTAGAAGGCTATTTTCACTGCTGTGAATTACACTGCTTTAAAAGCCTGAAAAACAGGACATTGGGCAAATTCTAAAGTTTTACATGCTCCACCAAACCCTCTCCCAAAGCAGCCCTATGGCTGTACACCAGCATCTGACTGTGAAGTCTGAAGTCCCAGTCGATCTCTGGACTTTTAGCAGACCTGTCATCCCCCAAGCACAGACTTCTGCCTATTTTTCCCTATTTTTTTATTTCCTTTTTTTTTTTTTTTAATTTTGTAAAATAAGAACTTACAAACACACCTGGGGTAAAAGGAGCCTTTCATGTGCGTGCCTAAAACTAGGGACATTTAAGGTACTTCACTGTCGCTGTTGAATGCTTCTCTGCAATATATGCAGAGTGATACAGAAGGCCTAAAAAAAGAATGATAGGAGCAGACAGAAAGCTGGCTATGAGCACTGCATGCTTCCTTTTTCACATCTAGCTGGATTGGTTTTGGCAGAGCTACCAGTAACACCACAAGATCCCAGCAAGGGAAAGGGAACAGACCAGAAGCAGTCCAGGAATGCTACATGGCCCACTTAGGTTCATCCCATCCTGCCTGGATTTCACAACAAAGCTGTTTCCAACATGGGCATCCCTGGTGTAAAAGTGAAAGTCAATATGCTGAACACAGGGAGTTCTGCATAAGCATACAAACTGCCTTTTAAAATTATTTATTTTCTTTCTTTCTTTTTGAAGAAAAGGACCTCTGAGGACATAGCCTTGACTGAAAAATATGTTTAGTTAAAATCTGTCAGGGTTTTTAAAATTCCCCTACCTCCCCAAAGGAACTTCTGCACCTGCTCAGAGCTGCTTATAGAATCAAGGAGTTTTTTATTTGTGTTTCAGAGGTTTCCAAAAAAACAGCTTCACCTGCCATGCCCTCTCTTCCTTCCCCCTCCTCCACCACGCAATACGTGGACCCTGGTTCAGGCTACAGTAGGTGAAGTAGGATAAGGGCTTTCTCTGCTTTGTCTGTAAGTGTTCTTCCAAATGGGATGTGCTAAGACGAAAAAAGCTTGGTGCTCTCCCGTTTTACTTTGCACATCTTTTCCTATTACATTTCAAAGTAACTAAAATATTGAGCTGCAATTCCTCACCTCTTTCAGTACAGATATATACCCACGCCGAGGTCCCCACTAACAAGAGACCAAGTACTAACTCTGGACTGATGGTAGTCCTCTGGCCCCGTAAAGCTCGTGGCAACACCGTCAGCCTTCGCTCTGTGACACCCCAAGCCCCTCCGGAGCGGAGGCGGCAGAAGTATGGGTGAGAGCAGCCAGGATGCTGCCCAGCCATCCCTTGCGCAGTGAAGTTCTCACGTAGCTATGCGGGTCAGAAACCACCTCACTGCTGGAGGGGAAAGCTCCACGCCGAATCCTCGCCGGGATGAGCAATCCCTGCCCGCGACCCGTTATGCAAACGGGCAAGCAGAAGAATGCCTGGGAGCAGCCCTGCACCCAGTCCCGGGCCAGGAAGCAGAAGAGGCTCCCGTCCCCCCCGCAGCTACAGAGGGAACCAAACACGTGCTCGGAGGGGGGCGATGGGGCCGCGCTCGGCGCCGTCCGCCCGGCTGAGCAGTGCCGTGCCCGAGATGGGCAGGCCCCCGGCTGCGCAGTCCCCAGACCTCATCTGGGGATTATCGCGGGCTGCCGGGTTCACCTCAGGAGACCTCACCCCACCTGCGAGCCGGGGCTGCCCCGGCCGGCAGCGCTGACACCGGGCCCACGGGGGCGGGCAGCAGGTCGCGCCCGAGCCGCGGCTGCACAGTCACTGCCGGCAGCCGAC
>VZTH01013954.1:99815-209892 GCA_013397815.1 Aleadryas rufinucha
CCTCCTCCTCCTCCTCCTCCTCCCTCTCCCTGCCGCCGCAGGACGCTTCCTGCCGGCCCGTCTTCCCCGCAGAGCCTCAGGAGGTGCCGAGCGGCGCTGGGAACCGCTCCGCTGGGGCGGGCTCAGTGCGGGCCGAGTCTCAGCCGGGGCACTCTGCTCTGCTCCCCCTCGTTTCGCGCCTGTGTGTGTCTCTTGCTGATGGAACTCATCTTCTCGGTGCACCTAGCGCCCAGCGAGGTGCCCACACGGCTTTTTTGGACAGAAAAATCCCTCGCGAGTCAGGGGCAAGTCAGGCTTAGCGGGACCAAACGCCATCAGAAACGCTCGCTGTCTGCGCTCCTTCCCAGATGTTGCATATTCTTTTAGAAAACAAAACCAAAACCAAAATAACAATGTTTAGGAGAGGTTGGAGATAAAAATAAGCTAATTAATTTCAGGACGTGGTGCATCACTGAAATTGGCAGTTCTCAAATGTTCAGCAAGTGATCACCAAACTCCTCTCCAGTCATGCCACTCGTGGCTTGCCACAGGGACCCTGATGAAAAGGAGTAGCAGAAACTGCAAGAGACATAGGAAAATAGAAATGCAGGACATGTATCTTAAGTAACTAAAGAACTGTTAATCTCCATGGCAGAATGGTTCCCTGCAATGCTGTTATTTCTCTGCAGTCTCTGAAACCCAGGATGGCTGAGGTTGGAAGAGACCGCTGGAGGTCAGCTGGTCCAACCCCTACTGCTCAAGTGCCATGTCCAGGCAGCTTTTGAGTATCTCCAAGGATACACAAAGAGGTTGTGGAGGAGACTCCACAACCTCTCTGAGCAACCTGTGCCAGTGCTTAGTCATTCCCACAATGAAGAAGTGCTTCCTGATGTTCAGATGGAACCTCCTGTGTTTCAGCTTTTGCCCATTGCCTGTCACTGGGCACTACAGAGCAGAACCTGGTGCTGTCCTCTTTTCATCCAGTATACACACTGATGAGACCCCTCTGAGCCTTCTCTTCTCCAGGCTGAACAGTCCCTCTCAGCCTGAACAGCTGTCTCAGCCTTTCTTCATAGGAAGGGTAACTAGAGTCCCTTCATCATCCTTGTGACCTTCCACTGCAGTCTCTCCAGTATGTCCATGTCCCTCCTGTACTGGAGAGTCCAGAACTGAATACAGGACTCCAGGGGTGGCCTCACTTCTGAGTAGAGAGGAAGGATCACCTCCCTCAACCTGCTGGTAAACACTCATTCTAATGCATCCTAGCATATCAGTAGTCTTCTTTGGCACAAAGACATGTTGCTGGCTTGTGTTCAACTTGGTGTCCACCAGGACCCCAAGCTAGGGGGGCCCCCAGCCCATGCTGGTGCCTGGGGTTGTTTCTCCCCAGGTGCAGGACTTTGCTCTTCCCATTTTTTGAACGACATGAGGTTCCTGTCAGCCCATTTCTCTAGCCTGTTGAGGTCCCTCTGGATGGCAGCACAGGTCTGTGGAGTTTTATCAGTCACTGATCAGCCACTCCTCCCAGTTATGTGTCACTGTCCCTGGTGGTCTTTAAGGAAAGACTGGATGTGGCACTTGATGCCATGGTCTAGTTGACAAGGTGGTGTTAGGTCATAGGTTGGACTCAATGATCTCGGTGGTCTTTTCCAACTTAATTGATTCTGTGATCATCAGTAAACTTGCTGAGGGTGCCCTCTTCTTCATCAAGATCATTTATGAAGATATCAGATAGTTTTGGACCTAACGTTAACACCTGATGTACACCACGAGTTACTGACTTCCAACTAGATTTTGAGCAACTAATCACAACCCTGATCTCCCAGACTCCTTCCCACTCCAACTGGGCCAGCTGCAAAACAAATGCCATTCTTATGTTCTGTGTATTCATTTCATGTCCCCAGCAGCAACCAGCCCTATCTCTTCCTGCTGAAATGTATTGCCAGTGAAACAATTGACAGGACTGGCATCTGACTTTCATTATATGCATCAGAGCTGACATGTTGTTGAGATAAAAGAGGGCTGGGCCTACACTATATTATTGAATAAATAACATCAGTTCATGCTTGAAGGAATGTTATAACCATATGTCAGACAAATCCAGCTTAAGCTTGCTGTCAGTGAACACTGATGGGGCTGGAAACAGCATGCACTGCTTATGCATAGATGGTGTGCCACAGAATTTTGTGAACACTAAGTAGTACACCTGTCAACAGCTTCCTCTAGATCCTTCGAGATTAAAACACGGGAAAAAACTTATGGAAAGGGTGCAATGGTTTGAAAGGGCAAGCTTTCACAAAATAGTGCATATGTATTCCAGAACCTGGATAATAAATTGAAATAATCTCTCAAAATGTGTGAAGAAAAGCTCTGCCCATCAGCAAAATTTGACAGGTTTAGATTTCCGTAAGGCAAATTTGTCTAACAAGATACTCATAAGTGATTTAAAAGGTATGACAGCATAGTGGAAGTCCCAAAATGTCAATAAAGTTTGGGTCAGGCAGAGGGAGAAAGGAAAATGTAAATCTTAAAGCTGACTTCAGCTTTGTGAAGTAGTTGTGCAATGAAAGATTACCCACACATTTCTTAGTTTGGGCAAGGAAGTAGTAGACTATTCATGAACAAGTAATTTATTTTCAGAATGCAGATAAAAGTATTAAAGCAAAATATTAAAATAACTTTTTTCAGTATTATTGTGATGGTGGGAAAAGGACAAAAAGCAATCCTCAAGAAATACATTTTTCCTTTGCCAGCATTATCATTGGCAAATGCTGACACTACTTAATTCTGAAATACATACTAGTGTTTACTCCTAAGTCCAAAACAAAACTCTCTACAGAGTTTTGGAGAAGAAAAAACTGAAAGGGAAAGGGAAAATAAAATTTTTAAAAAAATCCTGAAAGCCAAATTAACCTGTAATTCTATCTGCTGAGTAATTCTATCTGCAATTAGAAGCTAATGCAGTAATAAAAAAGTGTGAAGCAATTGGCAAAAGTAGTGCTCAAGAAAACCTCAGACTGCCCATGGAGAGAAAGGGAAGGGAAAACAGCACAGTAATGAATTTAATAATCTTCTTTCTATTTTAGGACTCAAGAAAAGCAACTGCTTTGAATTTTTTTAATGCATTGAATATGCATTGAATGTTTTGTAATATGCATTGAATATTTTGCAATGGCAATGCTATTTTCACATGGAGAGAACAAGATATGTAACAAAGTAATCAAAGTGACTTAGTAAATCTAAATTATCTTAGTCATATGGGTAGTGGTCTAGTAAAGCTAACTACTCAAATAGGGCAATAGCCAAATTAAGGCAGTGGCAACTGAATTAAACTTGTTATGCATATACATTGTTCTAGGGAAATAAATTCAGATCACAGAGGATTTCACAGATGTACAAACACATGAGATTCACTATTTATTCAGTGCACAAGAAAGACAGTAGTCACTAAGTAAGCATTTCATGATGTGTGGCCTTATGCCTTCTTTGCTCTGCTCTCTTTTCATTCTGAATACAGTCAGACTGACAAGTTTCTCCATCTGCATTTTTAGGGAGCTTATCACTAAAGAGTTCATAAACATCCACTTTTCTCACAACCCTTAGAAGATTACTGGGCAGTTTCCCAGATGGTAAATAAAACATGTGGATCTTAAAGTGAAATGTAGGCACTGATCCCTGTTATGCAAAAGGAACCTAAAGCTTAGTCTTTTGGAGGATGTAGCACTATAACCTTTCCCTTTCAGGCAAGCAGACATTGATTTCAGGGCTGAAGAGTTTCTCCATATCATACCCCAGGGCCTTGAGATGAGCACCTAGAAAACCAAGAAGTTGTGGATGAGTGTGTTTGAAAAGTCTGTATAAAAGATTCTATGAGCACCACATGGTATCTCTGAGGCTGTATTAGGGACAGAATCAAGTTCAAAGCTGTTGAAAGATGTTGGAGGGGTTAGTGTTCCAAAGGCAAGCTGTGATAGGAGAATGAGAAGGCTTTGCAACTGTACATTGTTTGAGTTTAATGTTTTTGATTGAAGCCAGGCAGAAAGACAGACCATATGCCTGCCTGACAAACCAAACAGGCAGCGTTGTATCCCACCATGCTGCTGGCGGGAGAGCAGGCTGTCCTGCTGGCTGGGAGCCCAGCTTGTCACTACCCAGTGTCCTGACTCATCATCTGGCTGATGTATCCACTGGGGAATAGTGCTCATCCTTCTGCAATACAAACATATTGGCCTGTTCTTGTTCAGCTGCAGAACAGAAATGGCAGTGCTGCAGAACCAAGCTGTAATTTTGCTATTTCAGCCTGGTCATCAGTATGTAATGTCGACAATCTTCCTTGGATGTTTCTCCTATTTCTCCTTGTTACCCCACTAGCCATCTCTGTTTTCCCTGTATCTTTTTCTACATCCCCATATCAATCCTCTACATGCAATAGTTTCTTATTTGTGCTAATTGACTTCGTCATTCTCCTTAAATTATGGTGCAATTCAGGTGCCTATGCATAGGTGCCTAGTTACATTTTAGACATGGATGAGTGTATTCCATGCATCTGCAAGTTACCAATCCAGAAGGTTTCAGCCTTCCTTTAATGGTGCTTTACCTGCCTGCTCCATGGTGATGTCTCTGATGCTTTATAGATGACTGTAGTTGCAAGTCCTTGTGTATCTGCCTTACACAAAACTATGTTAAAATAATTTACCTGTAGCAAGTAGTTTCTATAGATTATCTGCTAAGATAAGATTCAAACCAGTTACTTTTTATTAAATTGAGCATTTGATGCAGTAGAAAAGTATCAGAAAAGGTTGTACTAAAGTTAAACTTGACAAACCTACCACCCGTTCAGTTGCCCCTAACAATTTAATCTCTTGTACTTCATGCACAGGTACTTGGAGACTAATAGTTCTGTAGGATGATTTGGATGAGGTTCCAGCAGGCCTTCAGCAGCATCTCCCCATGCTATTAGTTAAAACACTGACTTATGTATTTACAATATTGCTGTCCTGAGCTACATGGCCCTCTCTTCTCCATTCCTAATCAGCTGAGAGCTCATTTCGCTGTTCTCCTCTCTCCCAGGCATAGACATTAATCTTCCTGCTTCTATTCATTACAGTTTCAAGACTTCTGTTTTATGAACCACATTTATAATATTGATAATACAGTTTCTAAAGAGCAAAGTCTTTCTTTACATTCTCTATCAACTGGTATGTTACAGCATATCTTGCCCTTTATTTGCCTCCTTCCTATCCTGATGTCTTGGTTTTGTAGCTTAATACTAGTGCACACAGCCTGGGATAATCTCCAAGTAACAGTGAATTACAGTAACAAAAAAATTAAATTCAACTAGTTTCAGGGCAAAGGTGAGTCAGCAAACAAAAAACAACCTACTGAAGTATTGTGCAGACTGTGACTGATGGCCTAGGGAAATGAAAACTTCCCATCCCTGACTTTTAAAAATCAGATTGCTTCTGCAAGGAACAGGGAGTTGGACTCAACCATCCTGTGGGTTCCTTCCAACTTGAGATATTCTATGATTCAATGATTCTATAATCTCTGTCATGATGTTTGCTCAGCATAGGCAGCCTAGTCTGAGGGTAGGGAGTGGATTGGCTGCCCTTCTGACTTCTGCGCTTTCTGTGAATGCCAGTGTCCGTGGGCTCATTTGACTGGGCAGGATTGCCAGGGTGTTACCATGACTTCCAGAAAATAGAGGGAAAAATTCCTTTTTAAAACCTCATCTCAGCCTGGAGGTGAATGGTTCATTTCAGTTCATGTAGATCTGATTCCAGTGATACTGTGCTCTTGCTATATGGATGCGGATCTTATGCCTAAGAGTTTTGTCTTGATTTTCTAAAGCAAAATTTGGAACACAGAACACTGGAAAACATAGAATTCAAATGGCTTTGGTAAGAAAGTTCTATTTTCAAAAGTGACTATGAAGACATGTAACAAACTACCAGCAAATAACATTCTTTCACTTGAGTGAGTAAAATCTGTGCTCCTTTCTAAGCTTTTCTTGATTATGGCATTCTTTTGCATTTTCCACATTTATTTATATGAATACAGTTTCCATTGCATGTTCTCTTTCATTTGTTGTTAACCTAAGTGGGCAAAAGGGAGAGGAGAGACATCAGAAGTGGAAGTATGGACATTCTCCTTTACATTAGGAAGGAAAAGGCAAATAGTGAGCACTCACAAATTTATAAGTCACAGAGCGAATCAGTCAGCAGGTCCACCATTACAGCCCAGATATTTCTGTTTTTTCTTGAAGCCACTCTACTCACATGCTAAAATCAGGAAAAAAGACATTGTACAGATGGTCAAACAAAAGTTTCATTCTTTCCAGAATTCTTTTCCCTCCTAGCAATAACATGAGTAAGCAATAAGCTCCAGAGGAAAAGACATACAGGTCACTTTTCAGAATGAAACATCACCATCAAGATCATCTGGATCCTGATTGTGTTTCATTTGTCATTGCCGGACTGAAATTTAATAAAATTATTTTTGGCAGTAGCAAGGGGACAGAAGACAACACAGAAAAAAAATCATAAATTACTGCACAGATCTTTTTTCTTTCTGTTACACATAGTCACAGAAAACCTTACTTACACTGAGTGGCAAAGTCTGGCTTTTTCCCTGTTGGGGGTTACTGACTATGATGGGATGTTGGACATAATTAAAATAACTTCTGTTGCTATAAGGCAATACCCTGACCTCACAATAGAAACTGCAAATGTTACCAGTAGAGATCGTCAGTTTTTACACTTTCTTCAAATACGAATGAACCGAAAAAATACGATAACTGTTTTTTCACCTTTTTTGAGATGCCTTGGGAGTGTTTGCTGCCGTCAATGGACTAATCAAAAGCCTGATGTCATCCAGCATCCTGGATGAAGATGGAAAAAAGCTAGAATGCTGCTAAGTCAATTATATTTAGAGATCATAAAATCACATAGATTTCAATAGGAAATGAAACACACTGCACACTTGATTTCTAACTTTAATAAGAACCTCATAAGGCAAAGTCAAGTACAATTCTGTGTGTATAGTTAGCTTTGGAAAACAGAAGGCACAGAAAGTGACCAGGCATTCTAACAAGATGCTAAGGACAGGAAAGTAAAAAAAAAAAGAAAAAAAATTAAAATTATAATTTCAAAAATTTGCTGTTTTTCTTTATTTTTCTGCTGAGAAAGGAGAGGATAGTTTACTCAGTTTTCAATACTTTCCTGGAAAGCTAGTGGTGCATGGGAAAGGGAAAAGGCAATTCTGTTCTAAAAGAAATAATCTAAGGCCAGCGGAGACATCTTCAATGTATGTCACATCTGGCCTGGGTATGAGGCACTTACCAGCAAGTATAGACCATCAAATCAGAACACAAACCACGTAAAATGACTGCAAACATGGTTACTCTCAGCCGTGACCAACGCAGTCTGTCAACAGTGTTATCACTTGGCCTTCCTTAGCTCTTGGCTGTTTCACCAGAGTCTAGCACACGTAGGTCTACACGCAGGTCTGACTTTTTGGCTGGGTCATACAGAGTTCCCACTTTTCCTGGGGCACCCACAGTTTGAGAAGAAACAAAAGTTTCTCTGACACTTCTGGGCACAGCTATCAGCAGAATACCAATTACCTGCCAACGCAGAACTCCCAAAAGGCAATTTGTTTTGTCCACGTACCTTTGGCCTCCTCACTCCTATCCACACACCACTGGGTGAGGCCCTTATTTCTTAATTCTTTCTTGGCAGCCTGACACTTCTCTGAGGTATTGCAAGCACAGGTGGACTACATACCAGGAATATAGGCAGCCTTTCTGAATCACTTGTAATTTGTGAGTCAGAATTTTACAAGATTTCTAGTATTATAATTAGTACTAAAATCTTCCTTTATTTGGTTTACTTTAAAATGGTAAATTTAAGCCCAGACAATACAAAGTGTTTTGTCTGGAGAAATGGAGGCTGAGGGGAGACGTTACAGCTCTCCACAACTACCTGACAGAAGGCTGTGGCGAGGTGGAGGTCAGTCTCTCCTCCCAAGTAACAAGTGATAGGACAACAGGAAATGACCTCATGTTGCACCAGGAGAGGTTTATTTTGGATATTAGGAAAAATTTCTTTACCAAAAGAGTTGTCAAGCACTGGAACAGGCGGCCCGGGGGAGTGGTTGAGTCATCATCCCTGGAGGTATTTAAAACACGTGTTGTCGTGGCACTTGGGGACATGGTTTACTGGTGGCCTTGGCAGCGTTAGGTAATAGTTGGACTCAGAGATCTTAAAGGTCTTTGCCAACCTAAACGATTCTATGATGCTTCCGTGACTCAAATGGTTATAAATACTGACTCACAGGCACCAAGTATATGGTTTCCTGCATGTAGAATCTTACAACACCTTAATCACTGTTGCATCTGGATATCTTCTAGCAACATGTTAAATACCATGTTTATTCTTGCTCTTAATCTGTTTTGATTTGTGCAGCTTCAAGCTAATATGCTCACAGCTGTGTTTATGTTAGAGAAAAAAGGTTGGTGTAATATATATTGCTGTTAGAGGAGAAGGCAATGAAGTCTTCCTTAGTGCTCCCATTCTATGACTGTTTGTTTCTCAGCCTTACACGAAAAAAGGTGGAAAATTTTGTCTCCCACAGAGGGAGGCTTGCTCTTACAGGGGGACATTCTACTTCCTCTGTTGCAGGAAGATGTTTACCTTGGTTGCTTTGGCATTTATTTAGATCTCTGAGAAGACGCAACAGTGCACTTGGAGGGCAAGGACTGAGATCTTGCATTTAACAATAGTTTATGTATGGAAGACGTAGAAGAGAACAAACAACAGATGTGTTTATAGTATTCCATGTTACCTCGGGGATGTGCACTTTGTATTCTGCACTTCATGGTATTTCCTATGGGCTGAAGGCTTCATGTCCAAGTGCAAAGAGTGTGTATAGCCCAGAGGGAACAGGCAGATGTGTGAATGTAAAAAGGAAAGAAGAATGCCATGGCTTCAGATACATACCACCAAACTAAGCCACAGTCGCCTGTTCTGTGGGAGATAAGAGAAAGGGCTGCTTATGTTTGCACAAAATACACAAAACTTTAGCATTGGTGAAAAATTCAGGAGCAATCCCATGCCGTGACTTGAACTGGCCAGATGTAAACCTGTACATATGCACGTCTTCCTCTTGCTCTGAAGCTGCAGAGCATTCCTGGGAATCCTGTGGCTGTGTTTGCATTTGTTGCATTTTAATCTTTTTCTTTGTTGGTGTCCACCTCCTTGCTGATTGAATCCTCTGCCTGCAAATTCATTCCGATGGCCTTTCAACCTTTATACTCTGTGTCAGAGAGATATAAAAAGGCTGCAGATGTTTTCAGAAGAGGAGTGGTGGTTCCAGACACAGCACAAGGAGGAGAAACAACCATGAAGTTGGAAAAGTCGGAGTAAGAACAACTGCTGTGGCATTAAGGACTACTAGGTGAACCACAGAGATTAAGAAGAGAAGAAGGGCTGGAGGGAAGTATTATCCAAGGATTGGGGAGAATGTGGATCCAAGGTGGGGCCAAAGCAAGAAGGAAGGAAAATGAGGTGGAAGGATGGAAAACTGAGCATGAAAAAAAAAAAAGAGAGAGGTGAGGTTAAGCATGAAAGGGGGACAGGGAAGGAGGATGATTGTGTCAGGTACTAAGATGACCAGCAGATGGTAAAGTGTGGAATAGCTGCTTTGTCCAACAAGCCAAATGCATGCATCACACCTGACAACAAACCAAAGTGAGAGAAAACTTCTTTACAAATCTCCTCAGTTTTGACCAGGGGCAGGCAGGAATAGGTGGAATAAATTTGTGTGTGTATAAACTAATATCTCTACACATGGAATGGCTTTAGGATGTATCAGAAGTCATAGCTGTAATTCTGTTTCCATAAATTGATGCATTTCATACCCTTCAAAATACACTTCACAGCAGCAAACTTACACCATCATCCCTCCTGCCAGAGAAAGTTGGTGCCACCATGTGTGCTCCTTTCTTCTACAGATCATCTTCAAAGGAGATGACCAGCCACCACAGGGTTGCACAAAAGTATCACCCCTCTCCCTCTTGATATACAAAAGCTTTTCACCTCCTAAGTGCAGGCAGCACTATGATTATCCTTTAACAACAATAATCAGTTTTCCACAATCCTGCCATGCTGCTAACAATGTCACCTGTGCTGATGGCTTTTCCTGCCTGCTCTTCTCAATGGAGGAAAATGAAAAGTAAAAAAAACCTCAGTGAACCCTGTCATTTTCCTACCAGGTAACCTTTATAATGCAGTTTCAAGAGGATTGGATAAACCACTGCTTTCTTGTATTAAAACTGACCTCCTTTGGGGGTTGACGGTCATTTTCATTCTTTAATTGTCCAGCATTGGCATAGAGCTTCTGCTTCAGGACCAGGATTCCCAGGAGTTACTTTATCACATAAAAAGAATAAGAGTCATTTTGCCAGCTTTTGTTCTACACATATATAATGACCCTTTTGAATGAGTAATTTAACCTGCCAGATTTTAAAAAAATATTTTCCTTAAGTAATTTTGAAAGAATGATATTTCCTTATAGGAAGGTCATTATTAAGGAAGAAGGCCCACCCAGCATAAGACAACCATGGCATTAGTAAGTTCTGCACTGGAACATTTGTGAGTAGGTGAACTGGGTAAGTGCTCTCCACTTCCTTCTGCAGAGTTTCTATTCAGCAGGAGTAACTCAGTAAACCTGGCTGTTTCCTTGGACGTATCTGCACATAAATTAGATTGACAGCATCCAAACAGGTAAGTAGAACTTTTGGAAATCAAAATAAATGTAATACCCTACTGAACTCCACGTGGGCTCCAAAGCCTATTCCCATTCATTGTACAATTCCTCAGCTAAATCCATGTATGAGATATGTCCCTAAACATCCCTGCAGCCCTTACTTATTCAGAAAGATTTAAGCTGCTGGGTGTCCAGAGATATAAAGTGATAGATGTTGTCCCTTCTGTGTGAAATAGGTGACATTCTATGTGAATTAGGTAACACTTCAGATAGCATACTTTTCTCTAAAGGTGTGGCAACCTTACAAAAGAAACATGGAACTGTAATTCTCATTGTCTTTGCCACAAGGGAAAAAAATCACACAGTAATGCAGTGGTGATATAATACAGTCTAATGCCACAAATGCCAAGCTGATACAAACCTGCATTTTGGTCTCTGCTAATGCTTCCTTACAGTAAGCAGTAGAAAAGTTTAGTTTTACTTCTAGCTGAGACCTATGACAGCCATAAAGCAATGTGCTTAGGCTAAGCACATCCTTAGCTCCCTAATGGGACACGATGCTAAAAGCATCATTTGCAAAATACATTTAGGGTGGACATAATTTGTATGAATGACAACAAGGGATCGATACAGAGGGACAAAAAGTTTGTTCTGTAGCAGACTTTAGCAACTTAAAAGACCCCACACCTAAATTTGTTGGCAGCTGAACAAATAAAGAAGTCAGAGAGAGAGACTGATGATAAATTTCTACAGCCAAAGAAGAAGCAGGGGTTCCTAACTTTGTTGCTTGACCAGTGAACTATCACAGCTCCTGACACTTGTACAGGGAAATTCCAGCTGCCATGGTAACCATTTTTTTCTGGTTGACTGCACTGGATAAATATTCGATTAAAACCATTTTATTTATATCTCTAATCTAAAAGGTTTCTTTAGTGAAACTGCTAATTTAAAGGTTTTGCTACCTAATCATGCAGCAACTTGCACAGTTCAGCCCTGTCTTGGATGAATGGCAGCACAATTAAATAACAATAAATGTTAGATGATAGAGAGTCAAAGCAGTAAGGGAAGTGGAAAAAAGGATGCTCTTTTGGCCGTTAGATGGATGGATGAACCTATGTGAATGATACTTTTTTTAATTATTTGATGGTAATTTCATAGAAGAAGTTAATTTCAGGTTGAAGAAAGATTTTTATTAAGCCTGCAAATATGAACACTTTACATTTTTAATCTTAAAAGACATTCTAGAATGAACAAGTGATTTCAAATTGAAGAATCAAAACATTTTATTTAACATAAAAAATTAATATTTCTCTTGTCTTTTGCTGTGATTCTTAATTTGTTGGGGGTTTTTTTACAGAATTCTTTGAATCTAGAATGAATTATCTTGGCAGAATTACTTTTTTCCATAAAAGACTACTGAACATTTTGCCTCATATATCAAGAAAACAAAGATCTTGCTCTCTTTCTCTTTCTCTTTCTCTTTCTCTTTCTCTTTCTCTTTCTCTTTCTCTTTCTTTCTTTCTTTTTTTTCTTTCTTTCTTTCCTTCCTTCCTTCCTTCCTTCCTTCCTTCCTTCCTTCCTTCCTTCCTTCCTTCCTTCTTTCCTTCTTTCCTCAAGTCTGGAGGCCACTAACTCTTGCGAAGTTCACACCTGTTCTTGCACAAAACCTTTTGCAAGTTGCTGCCCCAAGCAGGACCACAAGGAAACCGGAACAACCATGGAGGAATCAGAAGGTAAAATGTTGAACAGGATGATGGCTTTTCAAACCAAGGATGTTATATTTATTACTTGGTTTAGCCATGATCTGGTTTAAATGTTTCTACTCTTCTGTTCCTATAAGAGAGCATTATCTTCTAGAATCCCTGTATCTATAGGCTGAGAATGCAAGTATCTGAAGACTTAACTGAGGCAATACATAATGTAAGTCAACCCTCCTGATGTAATTTATGTGCCCTATTTGTTGCTGGGATATGAAGATTTGATGTTTTGCAAAGGATACTCAGAACAGAATTTTTCTAATGAGTGTCGTAATGACAAGATTGCTTTCATAGTTTTCAATACTTGCTTTTTTTACCCTGCACTCCCAAACTTTTTATTTTTCTTTCCCTTAAGGGTTTCTCTTTTTAAAATTTGGCACACTATTAGACTTTTTCCTTTCTTTTGTCTCTTTGAAAGTCAGAGGTCTGCTTTGTTCGTGTTCTTTCACATAAAAGGCATTATCAATAACATCTGCACAGGCCCTAGAATAATTAACCTTTTCATTTTTATTATAAGCGGATTTTCATTATTACATAGATGCATTTCTATGTTAGCCAGAGGGTGCAATCAAGATTAAAAGCACACACTGGACATATTCTTACACAGACAGACACAGCCACTTTCCTAAACAGCCACACACAACTGTCTCCATGCAGTTGGTCTCTTCCCCTGCCCAGAAATAGATCTGACATATGAAATATCACAGGAAGAAACAAAAAAGTCCTAAAATATTTCAATGTGAATGTATTTTTTTGAAAACTGCAAAGAAATAAGAAACAACTTATTCCTGCCCTCTTTATTATGCAGAACTTTATTACCAGCTGCCCAATTTTAATGGGTACCACAACATCCACGGGAACATGCTTTAAAATTACAGTTTCTCCTTATCTGTACTATCTTGAACCATAAAGACACACTTCATGCACAAGAGCTTTAACCATAGTAGGAATGATGAGCAGCACCAATAACATCTCCAACAACCATTTCTAAAAAGGAGACAGTACTCAGGCAGTTTTCACTAGGAGAACACTGTGTATGCTGCAGAGCTCTCACAGGGACAGAATCCCAAATTGGAGTATCATACCTGTACCATACTCCCCATCTCTCCCACACAGTGCCTATACTTCATATTCCCCTTATGCTCCATATGCACCCACTGACCATGTCACCCTCCTGCCTCGTGCCTTTATCCACTGGGGTCTAATAGCAAAATGGGAGGTAAAAATCAACAACCAGCCCTCCAGGCTAACAGCTTTCCATACTGTTCCCCAGGGGTTTTACTGGGATATAGCTGGCAGCCCTGCTTGGGTCACTGACCTGAACCCATTCCCACAGGCCCAGCCTGCCCAAATGCTGGCATGGGGTAGGACCCTTCTGCCACCTCACCTTATCCCACAGCAAGCTACATGCTTCCCTCAGTCTCTAGTTTTTGTCAGAATGCCTGGATGCCCCCCTCTTTGTGGTTGCTCCAGATTCAGAGCTGCAGGAGAGCACAGGGTGCATCTCTTTGGCTGACATAGGTGAAGTCAGGAAAGGGAGTACTCCGGGCAGTACAACCAATCTGAAACAAAACGTGTTTTCCACCCAACAAAAGCAGGTTACCACTGTTCATATCCAGGATAAATAATTTTCTTTTTCCTCACAAAGACCGTGGGCAAATTTAGACTCTTATAACCAGCACCCAAAGAATGGTAATCCCACACTCCCTGTAGTCTTCCTGAAGTGGTATAACACGGGGACTTTTGCTCTCAGACTGCCATAGGAAACTCAGAAATTTGGCATTGGATGGTTGGCCTTGACTGCCAGGGCTCTGAAAGGCTTCACAACATCAGATGAAACTTTTCTGGCTATACCTTTCTCAGAAAACTCCTGAATTAAAAGTGTATTTTGCCTTTTGGCAATTCAGTCTGGGCAGCTCAGCCAGGTAATGTGGTTAGAACAACACACAGCTATCTAATGAGAAAGCCCTAAGGACAGAACAAATTCTCTAGGCTCCCTGCAGCACCTCAAGGCCTGTTTCTGTTTTTCACCCTCATTGCAGAAGGAGCTCACAGTCTGTTTGCAGGCACATCCCCCTGCCAAAACCAGCCTCTGGTATTCTTCCAGGAGAAACCCATGAAGACCTTTTTCTCAGACATGGGAGAGCAAAGTTTGTTTTCTGTCAGAGATGGTGCCGTTCCACATCGCCAGCTCTGGCAGGCTGCGTGCATTTCTAATGTCCTGGAAAGTATTTTTCCCTCCTCCAGAGCTAGTGGGCTAGACTGTGGGGGTGGCTGCATCTCTGCAGAGGAGAAGCAGGATGTCCAGCCAACACTGAAAGCCTTGTTTGCTAATGCTGTTCTCCTGGGGATGTCTTTAATAGGACAACACCACTTCTGTACTGTAGCAAATTAAGCAGTGACAGGGACACAGTTTTAGGATATCTAAGTAAGTGGTGTTTCCTTCTTGTGTGTCCAGTCTAGCCAGAAACTAGATAGGAGGGAGACAGCTAGCAAATGTGTCATCTTATGCCATCTTGTCTCTCTGAAGCCTGTTATCACTGCAGTTTTTGGAGCAGATGAGTGCAGAGCCAAGCTTTGAGACCTCTGAGATGCAGACTGGGTGATGGGGTGGATGGGAAGAGAAAGAAAAGAACCATGAAGAATGGGTAATGTTTGACTTTTCTCTCTCGTGCTTCTGTGTAACAGCCTTAGTTCTGGTGCCTACTGTGCTGCCTATGCTGGGCCTCTTGCTACTGTATAAGAAATAGGGGAAGAGGGACAATGTCTAGGCAAACACATACCCGAAAATGTGGTTTGGTTGTTGCATTAAAAGTGGCATCAGCCTAACAGCAGCAGCTAACATACCAACAGGCTGGTGAGCAGCATGAGGTCATTGCTCAGCTCTGCTTCATGAGCTCCATAATTTTGTTTTCTATTTTGGCTGCTGATGCTTGTGACATTAATATGTTTTTAATATGGTTAACTCTTCCTGTTGCATTTGTTTCCACAGAACCTCGGCCTTGAAGGCATTCCCAGAAGTGCTGTAATAGAACAGTGACCTCTGGACTTGAGACTGGCAGAGATATGTAGGTGCCTAGGCCCTACATTAATTTAGGTGATGTAATATAAATCTCTGCATGACTAAATCTGTGGGCTTTGCAAACATGAGCAATGACTGATGAGCAATGATGCTTGCACATTAAGCCAAGCCTCTTGATATCACAGCAAAAACAATTGCCAAAAAAATCAATTTGGATTTTAAGATTAGCATCTTAATACGTATCCTCATGAATGACAACAGGACACTTTGTGAGATACAATAAACATCTTAAGCACTATTATATTATCCTCCATGGGCTCAATCTGTGGCATGCCTGAATTGAGTCCATTAGAGATTTTTCAACAAAATCACCATAACAGAGTTTCAGAGAAGAATGGGGCTTTTTAAAGGCATTGTTTTGTTTGCATTTTAAATTGAAAGTGGCACTACTGCCCATCAATTTAAAGTAGTCCATCAATTTGAACCTGCATTGAAAGCAAGAGAGAGAAATTTTGAAGTAGATGTTGTTTTCTTGAACCCTGAGCCTGAATTTATAAATACAGGACAAGTCAAATGTCTTAGAAATGGGTTTTCTCCATCTGAACCCTGAGGTAGTCAAAAGATTTAAGACTGAGGAAGGTAAATGCTCTGCTCGCATTCAAACTATTCAAGAAACAGATGGCTGGTAGACCTTCTGTTCCTTTTTTGGCCTCAAAGAATGGGACTCCTGTTACTTTGAAACATTTTAAAATTAGATTAAAAGATTTTGCAGATGAACCCTTCATTAGAGATGCAGGAATTTTTAATTTGTAAAGCTGGCCCAGTGACAATGAGTCCCTCAAGACCTTGGTAGAAAGAAGAAGTTCCAGCATCATGGTCACACTGCAGGCACCTTTTGGAAGCTGAAGAATACAGAGGAACAGAAGCATTGCCAGAAGAGAAATCTGCATCCAGAAAGTGTACCCTGCACAGATTGCTTCTGAAGTGTATAGCAGAAGGTATTAATTTCCTCACACATGTGGAAATTATAAAGATGTTGTGTCATCTTTCCCTTAATATTGCCCTGAAGAATCTCAAAAAGTTTTGCAAACAGCAGAAGGAGTGTCCTAGCAAGTGCTGATATCAATCATGAGGGGAGAAGAAACCAGATGGAAGCTTATCTGCTTTACTGATTTTGAGGGGTAAAGAAAATACAAGCACAGTCTCTCTATATTAGCCTGTATTTAGATGGTTCCTCACACCAAAATTATTTCAGCTGTTTTATCCTGTTACGCTGGATAGCATAGAATATACAAGAACTGAAAGATGAGATGATAAGTCCATCTATGACCTTCACTTGCTGGGCCCTGGGGTCAGGTCTTATGTCTTTCCTGAAATCATGAATTTTGCATTAGCAGCTCTTTGGCTGCGTAAGGCAGAGGCTGAGTTGTTTCTCCATTCCACTTGCTCCAAAATCCGCTGATCACATAGTCTGCAGGATTTACCTAGCAGTTGGATGTTTGGATTTACATAAGTTCAGGAACGGGTCTTCCACTTATTTGTCAACTGTTTTAGTTAATACATAATTTTACAGAATGGATTGTTGCCTTTTTCCATATATTTCTCCTCCCCATCTTTATTAAGGAAGCCATGAGCCTGTCACCTGCATCCTAATACACGATGTATGTACAAAGCACAGAACTGACCCAGGTTTCACTGGGGCACTGCCTGTAGCCCTTAACAGAGTGCTTAAATTGAGGAAACAAACAGGATTTGAGACCACCCTTTGGTACTCTCTGTTAAGTCTCAGAGATGCCTTAACTCTTCCAGTGCTACAAATCCCAATTGGAGTGCTTATATCTGCTCAGTCAATGCACAACAAACAACTGCAAGTTCCTGACTGGGTGCTGACTCATGCACAACCCATGTCCCTTACTGGATCCAACCCTTCATTTTGGGTTCATACCAGCGTAGCATTTTGTATGTACCTCCTTCTTTCCATACAAGTGATTCACATTTTCTTTCTCTGACTTGGTATCTCAATACCTTTTGTCATTTACTTTGAAGTTCTGTTAACTTTGAGTCATTTTGATTTCAGGCATTCCTAATGCTGTCCCACTGCAGTCTGAACTACAGAGAAGTAGTTTAGCAGGCTAAAATAGTCTATGTTAATCACTTTTTCCTATTCATGCAGTAGGTTGAAGCTGTTTCTTCCATTTGGTATATCTGCAGGTTACAGACTTCCTCTACATTCAAGTTCTTGAACTTTATGCAGTTATGGATAAGTCTTATGAATTTATCACCACTTCTTTCAAAATCAGGTAGCTTACTTTCAAAACTACCTGAATTTATCCCTCTCTATTAAATTGAATCATCTTGTGACCACTTATTTTGAAGTTTTCTTCCAGAACCGGAGTACCACAAAGCACACATTACAAAACCAAGTTTAAAATTACATTAGTTCCTGATACTTAATTACTATTTGGAGAAGAACCTGCCATCTCTCACAGTAAGAAATTATATGCTCTACTGCTACCAAGGAAACAGAAGAAGTAAGTTTTCAATATATATCTGGAAAGTTTGTGAGCAAAAGGAGAAGTAAAGCAGCTCAGGTAGCAAATATTTTGCAATTACAGCCATGTATGTCTGCCAAGGTTTTATATTACAGAATGGACGTGCAGTAAAGGACTGTTCAAGAAACAGGAAGGGCTGGCACAACATTATCAACAAAGAAGAGAGATAAAGAGCAAAAGAGGCTCATCAAGAGCAGACAAAAACCACAAAGGAATTTGTTACCAAATCATCATGTCCTTTTTCGATTCCATCACAGTGATTCCAAATTATCAGAACTATTTATCTTTTAAATACAATTGCCAAGCTTTGTGTTCCTCTGCAAAATCAAGTTAGGTGGTCTCTACCCATGTTACCCAAGCAGGTCATCTTTTAAGGCACTTAGACCTAGATGGTTTCTTGTCTAGGCACATTTTCCTTCCTTATTTCTTGCAATCTTATCATATTTGTGATATGAGAATCACATTAATGATACACGAATCACAGTAATGATATGTTTATCACATTAGTGATAGGAACCACCTTCATATTTTCTTTCTCTAGAACAGTATATAACCCTTAAATAAATATTTCACTTTTAATTTCTGTTTCATTACTTGTATGTGTAGTCACATCCTTACCTTAGTTTTATCACAGGGAAGTACTCAATGGTAAAGATGCAAATTCCATGCTTTCATTTAAAAGAGATGAAAGATACATTTTGTAAGCATGACTTCAGTCCACCTATGTTTGAGAAGCAGTGAAAGTATTCAATCACGTGAAGTGGGTAGGAAATACGAAAGGGAAATAAACCGGGTGAGTAACACCAGCTTTGTGTAAGGTGTTAATGCCAAGGGCAGTTCCGCAGGCCTCAGTGCAGCTCTGGCCAAATGAGGCTCTGCTCTTGGAGGTGCACTTTGGGGTGGAGATTTGTGAAGTATGTGCAGCTGCGAGTAGTGGGTAGACAGAGAATTTTACACTTTAAAATGTGTTTTGTCTCTCTCCTCTGAATGAGATTTTGTAAGTTTCCACAAGTGAGGAAGTGGCACTTCAGTAGTTATTCTTCTCTCATGATTGCCCTTCTCAGTAAACACCCTTGCTTCCATCAAATCCCAAATAAACCACTGATTTAAGGAGATTATAAATCATCAGCCAGGAATCAGATAATGGGTATATAACTGTCAAGAAATGCATTTTCTTGTAAGAATCAGCATGGTGGATTTTATCACACTGGAACAAGAAAGAATATCAAGACAGAATGGTAATTCAAACTCCTTTCCTTTCCTTTCCTTTCCTTTTTTCTTTTTCAAAGGGCATGCTTTTCACCACTACTAAACTGGACATGCTATTCATAAGAAACAAGAGATTTTACTAACATCTAGTTGTCTAAACAAATGCCCCTACTTTCTGAGCCCAATGCAAATCTGTTGAAAAGCACAGAGTTAAACACAGGAATATTTGGAATACATGTGTAACATGGTAGAGGCTTTGGTACGACATCATTCAGAGAACTGTAAAATACCTGCTGCAGAAGGCCCCTCAGTCTCTTCCAAATTCCAAAAAGTAAATGATAGCTAACAAGTATGACAGAGCCAAGGAGATACAGAGCTTTCAGAAAGATTGTTGTTGCCAGCTCAAATGAAAAATATATTTTTTTTCTGTGCTCACTGAAGTCATGTCAACAGTCTTATTTTGTCTTACATCTGTATATAATCACTTTTAGACACTCTATTGTCGTCCTTCCTGAAAAATGAAAAAGCTTCCAGATTGAATTATCACTTGGCTGTGAATAAAGAACTCAGCATTAAACAGAGACAAAAGACAATTTATGCATGCAAGATGAATCAAAGATGCTTCAGACAAGGAGGTGATGTTGACTCAGACAATGTGAATGTTTGCAAAGCTCTTCCCCATGATGCTGCTCCATCAGACTCACAACTGTAGCACTGGTCAGCTCAGTCACCCAGGGTGAGGATCAAGGTTTGTTTCAGGGTGTCCAGGAACAACAAATGCAGGTAATAGACTTTTGGAACATAACGGAGAAACTGCACATCGGTATTGAGGAATGGATCAATGCTACACAGTGACCATGACTGCAGTCATCCTTTCCCCTATCCTCCCCTCTCCTTCCCTCCCTTCCTTTCTTTTTCCCTTCCCTTTCTTGTCCTGCCATCAGCTTGTGTTTCAGGAGGAAGGAACCAGGGAGAGGGAGAGGAAAAGGAGAATTCCCTCAGCCCAGGGCCAAGGACCAAATGGAAGAAGGCACAACTCTTCTCCCTTGGACTCTGCATCTGGACCCCTGAGAAGCCAGCTTCACACAGGAGTACAGTGTTCATTCCTGCCAAAATTCAGCCTCTGAACAACATAACTATCAGTACTCAACAACACCAGCAAAAACTTCCCAGTGAGGTTTTTTCCCATTCCTACTCCCATCCTTCCGTTCCCAAGCCAAACAAAATGACAACAATAAATTGCAAACTTTAGCATAATGTGTAATCATGTGTAAATACCATCAGCCTGCTAATGAAATTCTTTTACTCTCTGAACCTGCAGATCCCACACTGCTATAAGAAACAGCGAAGTTTTTCCTCAGACATCACCACTTCCGTAATGAAATTACGGAATTGCCTTAGGGGAGTAAGGAGTAATTGCCTTAGATCTTGTCCTCAAGTATGCTGGCGTTTGGCTTTTCAGCCTGAGAACTTCTCAGGCAAATATGCAAACGTTGCTGGGACATGATTAAGTATAGAGGCATGAAAGCCACTGTTTACAAGAAAGCACTTATTTTGCTCTGGTTGCCAAAGTAGATAGCACCACAAAATTAAGTAGGTCAATTGTGTGTTCTCCATCATAATCTCTAAGAACAAACCAATGGTTTGCTTTTCCGAGCATCATGCATGACATTTGGCTGCTTGTGTGGAATGAAACAGAGCACAGAACAGGGATGGTTGGTCAGTAAATCACAAAAGGTGTCTCTGGCATAATGCCAGGTTTTAAAATCTTTGGGAGGAATACGTTTTAATGTTGGAAGGTTGTTGAACTACTTGTTTTCCGGCTGGACTGATTTTACTCTGCCAAAGCAGTTGTTCATGTGCAAGAGCTATTTTTCTAAGATGACTTAGTTTCTTAATTTCCCCAAATTATTACTTTTATCAAGACTTCTTTATTATTTTTAAATATTTAATGATTATTTTTCATTGAGGACAGTAAATGAGTGAGCCTTACTTTACCCAGGTGGCATCAAATATTACTTTCTTTTGACAGAGTAGACTGTAAAATAACATATGGAGATTACTCAATTCCCAGTTCTGGAAAATAATGCTTTCAGAAAGTTCTCAAGAGTTATAACTGAATATGAGTTTCCAATGCACTGTGGAACACATTGTTTTCCAATATACTCTGGAAAATCAAATTAATATATTATTTTGAATAAAAAAATAGAACTGGCATTGGAACAGGCAATGCCAGACTATAACTTTCCTTTTTGATGCCCATATTTTAACAAGAATGTTGAAACATGCAGGAAAAAAAGCCCCAGAAAGTATCCGAAAGTTCAAGAAAATATTTAATGGAAGAGACTGAAAGAACTTAATGCATTTAGATTATGAAAACCATAATTGAGGGCATACACTGACTCCAGTATAAAATTATTTTCATGGAACACCCCAGGACGGAAGGGATCTAAAAAGATCATCTCATCCAACCTGGTTCATTTCCAGAGTAGCCATTATTAAAAGATTTTTTAATTTAAAAAAAAGTAAGACACTGAATGATGAAGACGCATTTAAGATATTGAATAAATTGCCCTTGGAGCAGACTCAGTAACATATTCCTGTCTACATGTTCATCCATTAAATCAGAAGCAAATGCCTTCTCCAAAGATAGATTTTAGTCATCCTAAAAAGGTGAAATTGTTGAACTCTAACCCATGTTGTGACATACAGAAAGATGGAAATGTGTTCAGGGTTCCTTCTTCCCTTAAGGTGCTGCAATATCAAGAGATAGTAATCCATATGAGAGGCAGGTAGTAAGTGATGAGCAAGATGCAGTATTGTGACTAATTCCTCTCCTCTTCAGTGCTTGCCCTGCTACGAACAGAGAGTTGAGAAGGGCTTAGATCCTATTGAACAGCTTCCTAGCTCCTCTGAAGCTGCATTCATCTGCTGCTTTTTACAAGACAGATTAAACTGGATTTAGCCCATGGAGAGCTGTGATCATGCTTTTTCAGCTCCTGATAATTTTGGAAGACATTAATGTGGTTAGCAGTTCTCAGCAGGTGTGTGAGTCATGGTTAATGGACTGCCTGGGTGTGTTTTTAATTAGCACTAAGGGCTGAATTTAAGAAAAGGGCTGTAGCTGCTGGGCTTAAGTCTAGCTGGGTGGTAGCAAACAGAGAGATGTGCCCCACCTTTTGCTTTTCACATCTGCTTTCCACCTGGTCCTTTTGGAAGCACATGTGAGACAGATCTCTGTAGTCACCTCACTGCTCTCAGAAAACATGATGGTCTTAGTTGGCTAAAACATTCAGAAATACTGTCAGGACGTTACTGTCTTTCTCCAGTTTTACAAACCTGGGCACTCTTTCAGTTTCACATGACACTGAGAACAGTGTCAACTGCCCTCAATCACACCTTAGTCTAATATGCATTCCTACCTGAAAACTGAAGAGGTGAAAGATTTCTTGAATACTTCAGAAAGTTTCCCATTGAAGGGAAGGCTGAAGACCAGCCAGACCTGAAAGTTAATCCATATGTGCTGTAGAAAACACTAGTTTTGGGCTTTCTGGCAGGGTAAGCAGCATTGTTAGGAGTCAAAAAGATAAAGTAGAAGATAGAGTCCTTTGCTGCTCTAGGAGAAACGGTCTGAGGCAAACAAAACTAGAGCAAGAATGAAGCACTTACACTGCTCCCAGAAGCTACACAAAGAAATTGCAGGGAGAACCTGTACAAATTCTAGTATTAGGCTTTGGAAGAGGTATGTCTGACATGTCATGGATTTGGGATGTCAGTGGTGACAAGCAAATATGTTAAGGGCCTTATTGAAGATGATTTCTCTGTGACATAAGAGTGCTGAGCTCTACTAAATTCTCTACTAAATTTCAAAATATGAGCAGGTCACAGGAATTGCTGCCTGGATGTTTCAGCATAGTTCTGTATTTTGTGCATCAGCTTTAAGGGATATCACCTAGCCTTTTTCAGTACTGCTTATGTGAGCAGGAGAGGTTGGCATTGCTCACAGGAACTTACATACCATGTTCAGCACCTCAGTTTTTTAAGACAGAAGGAGGTGCACATACGTGTGCTTATGAGCAAATTAATTTCTACTGCCTTTATGGAAAGAATGACTATCAGCATAGCAAAAGTCATGAGAACTGGCACACTGGGCAGTACCCAAAAAATGTAGTAATTAAGCAGAGGGGTCTCCTCCCCATCACACCAGGATGGGCCATGGGTGGAAATACCTTCTTGAATGAGGAGGGGAGATGAATCTGCTGCAGGAGCGCAACAACAATTTTTTCCTTCTTGCCTAAATCTCATGTGAAGTGACAGCCTCCTAGAGGGCTGGTACCATGGCAGGCTGGTTGAAGCAAAGAGAGCTGTGTCTTCCACAGTCCTTATGACATAGGCTAAAGAGATGTGTAAAGAGTTTTGCAGCGTGATTATATGTTGCAATTTTAAAGAGCTGTATTATCAGATGAAATACTGGGAAGGCACAAAAATCTTTTCTGGTATGCAAAACATACTATTAGGAAAGTAATTCAGCAGCTCCTTTTCATTATTAATTTTCATAACATCATTACATTATGTCACAATATTCTAGTCAGTTTGGGTTACTTTGTCGCAGTTGGACCTTAACTTCAAAATTTATAACATCTTTTTAGATATATTCTTCATGTCAAGCTGGTTTCCCTCTGTCTGTACTCAATAATATGGCACAATACTCAGAAAGGGTTATTTGCATGTACTTTTAAATACACTCATTCAAAACTATTGAAACAATCAGATAACATGAACTATGCATAGACAGGGTTTGTGATTCCTCAGTTCTACCATGGTTTCTGCCCTTAATGCCCTAACATTTGGATAATGGCTCCCCAGGGCATGGCTCCCTTGTGTCAGGGCCCATCCCATCCCCAGTCCAGGAGAAGGGCAGCCAGGGGCACCAGGACAGCTCCAGTCCTGGGTATTGGTCACCTCCCTAGGGATGGCGACAGGCTGTGGCCAGGCTCAGGCATTGGCCCATGGGTGCCAATGATCTGGGTCAGGATCAGCAGGGCCCACAGGCAGGTACAGGCTGGGCTGCACCACAGTGGGGTCCATGGCTCTTCTAAGGATCCAGCACCAAAGTTTTGTCTTCAGAGCAGCTCCCATGGGATGGGATGCGCCCTGCACATGGACCTCTCAAAAGGGATGTTGTAGACTCATAGAATCAGTAACATTGGAAAAGATCATCCAGTCCAGACTTGACTGACCACCACATTTGTCAACTAGATCATGGCACTAAGTTCCACATCCAGGTATGTCTTGAACACCTCCAGGGACAATGACTCCATCAGCTTCCTGGGCAGCCCATTCCAATGCTTGACCACCCTTTCAGTTAAGAAGTTCTTTCTGATGTCCAGCCTGAACCTCCCCTGGAACATTTCTTCTCATACTGTCCTTAGTTGCCTGGGAGAACAAGCCAATCCCCACCTGGCTACAACCTCCTTTCAGGTAGCTCTAGAGAATGATAAGATCACCCCTTTTCTCAAGGCTAAACACCCTCAGCTTCCTCAGTTGCTCTTCCTATGATGTTGTAGAGCCTTCAACCAGCTCCATTGTCCTTCTCTGGACCTGCTCCAGCACCTCATTTTCCTTCCTGAATTGAGAGGCCCAGTACTTGATGTGGGGCCTCACCAGTGCCGAGTACAGAGGGACAATCACTCCCCTAGTCCTGCTGGCCACACTGTTTTTGATACAGGCCAGGATTATGCTGGCCTTCTTGGCCACCTGGGCCCACTACTGGCTCAAAAGTGTTCTCACACTGTGCACAGATCTGAGGTCATACATGTTGGGTGTGAGATGCCTTGGCCATGAGGGTAGGGTAGGGTATCCTGGACAATGTCTGATGGGTCCCAGGCCAAGATGGACGTCCCTATGGAACAATTTCCAGGGTCCATGCATCTCCCTGCTTGGAGTGGGGTAGGTGATGTATATCCATTCCCAGTGGCCACCAGGCCTGGGCTGATATTGCTGGGGAGTCAATATGCAGTCCAGGTCAGGCAGTGGGGCCAAGGGTGTCAGACCATCCCTGAAGAGCTCCAGGGGCACAGGAGGAACTGGAGCTGCCCCAGGTTAGTTTCTGGGCTGGGTGGAGGTGTGCAGAAGCCACTGAGGAGGTCAAGACCTGGGGCCAAGCTGGGGCTCAGGGCTGTGTGGGGAGTGAACACTGCGGGGAGCCTCGGGGCAGGTGTGCTGCGCTCAGACAGGAAGGGTCAGCAGGGCCCAGGCCCCACAGCACTGGAGCTCATGGTGGCCTGAGCTGGCCAGAGGGCAGCTGGGGCTCCCCATGGGGGTGGCACGGAAGGCCCCCATCCAGGGAACGGGACAGCCGCGGGAGTGACAGCGCCCGGTGTCAGACACAGCCCAGTGATCACTGGGGTCCAAGGTCAAGCTGGGAAATCAAGACAGCAGGTCAGGGACAGGGTCCAGCTCTGGATCAGCAGCCCATGGCCCAGGACAGCCTGGGCTGCCAGGCAGCAGACATTGTAACTCCATCAAGAACCAAGCTTAAAAGCAGATCCCACAGCACAGAGAGGGACACCTGCTGTGGCTTTCCCAAAGCACCATGCTGGCTGGGAGTCTCTTCCCATATCTCCAGCAGGAAGGGAGATGTGCACCATCAGCTGCACCATTTGTAAGCTTGCCTTGAGCCCCGGCAGCCAAACCTCTGGGAAGGGTGGATGTAAATGCTCTCAGAGCACTTAAACAGGTTTTCTCAAGGTTGAGTTCACTTGTATGACAAACTCATGATTTTTTCAGGATTGTGCTGTTTTTCTTCAGTGTTTGTGTGTGTCTGTAGCACTTATATCACAATATTTCTGTTACTTCCCTCTTTCCCAGCCTCCTTGCTTCTTTATCTGTGTTGCAATCTTTTCACTTGGCATCTGTCATCATTCAGAGCACTGAACTCCTCTTTCCACGGCACCCTGGAGCTTGCTCACGTGTAACACTACAGCTTCCAGTAATGCTATCAGTGTACTGTAGCATAGGCTTATTCTGGGTTTGATCAATTCATTCTCTAAAAAACATGATCTCTTCATTGAGCCTATCACTTCCTCTATGACTCAGTTCTCAGCGAAGCGTAGCACAATGACTTTGAATTTCACCACAGCTTTCGGCACTGATCAAACACATGATTTGTCCTATCATTCTAATTTCACTGCATTTTAGCTCTTTGCATTTCATATTTTTATGTAGACAAAGCCATTTTGGCTTTTTGCCACTTACTGCAAGTCTGGGTTGAGTGCCAACAGCAACAATACACTTAGTGACAGCAAATGTCTTTAATCCAAATAAGTTTGCTAGTGCCTAGTGTCAACAGCATAAAATAAGGATCATAATCTATATCATCCTAAAGTAGCATTTTCAAATCCATCTCTTACCTTTAATGCCCAGTTAAGGAACATGATGAGAAAAACAAAGTTAATCCTGTGTATTTTTATTCTCATGCCAAACACTGATGTGAATCAGTTGCTTAAAATCCCACATATTCTTCGACAAATATTCAAGAAGTATTCATGTAAATAATGCATGAGTGAGCAGTTTGCCCTTTAAACAACTAACAGAAAATGCTTTAAAATGTAATCAAGCATAGCTTGTACCTGCATAGGTATTGAATACATACATACATACATACGTACATATATATAGTTACATATTTACCTAAATACATGTATACCTGAATTGTATAAAGTTAGTGTAAACCCTGAATTGTGTTACCTGCTGTATCCATATATTTGCAAAGCAATTCTCCCAGTGACAAGGATATGAAGTTTTTCTTTCTCTTCTACAGCAGTATCATACAATCATGTAGTAGTTTGAGTTTAAAGGGTCCTTTTAAACATTATCTGGTCCAAAGTCTCTGTAATGAGCTGGGACATGTTCAATTAGAGCAGATTGCTCAGAGCCCCATTGAACCTGACCTGGGATATTTACAGGAATGGGAATATAAAAACTGTACTATTAGTAATGGGATACTATAGTATGGAACACTAATATAATCATTTTATTGTATTGTGACTGCAGTGCTCAATAAAAAGCAATAAATTTGGGATGAGCATAAGACTGAGTCTCCCTTCTCTGTTTATGTCCCCCATCACTTCATGATTAACAAGGTGAACAGCAAACATCTCAAACTGCAACTGCTGCATACAACTATAGTCTGATGTTACCCTTCTGTTATAGTAAACTATGACATTGTCTTTTCCCTCAACTTTCCCAGTTCCAGTGATTTCATTTTTCCTTGAAATTCCTCTCTATGTGGTGCCCCTTCAGCCCATGTCTGCTACCCTGCTTGCTTGGTTTCTAGGTTGCATGCATCTGGCAGAGACAAGAGAACTTGGTGCTCATCTGTAATGCACCCTTCCTTCTTTCAACACCATCTCATACTTCACTGCCAGTTCTCAGGAACTCTTTCTGTGTTTGTGTAATAGGACCAGTCCTATTGCCATACAGCTGATCCCTTGCCTGACTGAATTTAGTAGAGATGTCTCTGGGCATTTGATTTCTTCACAATTTTATACATTTGCACTTCTTTGACTTCTCCAGAAGTCTTGAGTCACTAATTCTGTCTCTGTAACTTCTAGTTTTACTGCTCGTCCAACTTCTTCCTGGTTGTTTAGGCCTCTCGTAACTTCCTGGCAGTGCTCAGGATCGATTTGCATGGTCCACCCACTCTGCAGAGAATTTCTTTGGCATAACTCATTATTTATCTCATACATTGTTGTCTCCATGTTACCTCAGGTACCTCCTTTGCAGAGCTTGCTTTTCTCTTACCCAGATAATATCAGGATTGATTTACACTTAGTTCTTTTTTTTTTTAATTTTACCATAACTTTCTCCACAACTAATTCAATTTATCTAAGTGTTTGCTCAAGCTGTGTTTGTCTTCATGAGGGAAATATATAGTCAGCAGCCAGATCTGTGTCAGCATTGGGAACTCATCCAATTATAAGTTTACAACAATTGACATAGGCTGAAGTAGAATTCACAAACTGAAAGCTAGAGCTTACCTGTGTAAACATTCTTGCTCTGCTGCAGAGGTGTCAACTGCGTTTAAGAACTGTCATTGGACAGATTTTAAAAGATAATATTAGTAGTAAAAGAAATAGTGTATAATACTGGCACAGTGTTCAGTTAAACAGAGACAGCAATATGTCACATACTCAGTTAGTGTATTTGTGGAGTTTGGGGAAAATGGTTCAACAAAGGCCTGTAGCAAAATGTTTTCCCTTTTCCAACTTCGTATTTAAACAGTCCTTAAACTCCTGGCTGTTTTCCAACTTTTGTCTGTTAAGTAACAGAGAAAAAAGTTTTGATGTAATGGAAAACAGCATTAACAGTTAACTTTCAACTTTGCCTTGAACTTCTTAAATGACTGATTAACTAACTTCCTGACAGTTTATAGAAGAAATGAGGGTTGTAAACAGGACTGCTTACTTCTTTCTTATCACTTAAGTATCTGTTTAATTTATTCATCACTCACACACTAACTCTCTAGAAACAATGCAGGGTGAAGTGCTTGTGACCATGAATTCTACAGTCATGCACTAGAAAAGAATCAAGATAAAGGCCAAGAAACCACTAAGTCCTCCTTAAGCCATGAAAGTGTAGTCTACAGTTCAAGTGGTGTCTACAGGCACTTTCCACTAAAGTAAGCAGCCTTCAGTGTCCCACCAGCATGACAGTCATGAGTGTGTACTGGATGGCACCTTGGCAGAAAATGATGTAAGAGTGTGAAGGGGAGTAGACTTAGGAGTTGGTATTGCAGTTTATCTAGAAATAGAAACGTGAGAGCCCTTCCCATGATAATAGCAAGATAATAGGTTTAAAAGAGCAAGGTTTCACTGAGAAGGCACCTCTGCCTTAGACCCAGGGCACTAAGAAACAGACATGGAGCCCTGTTCTGCTGAGCCTGGGGAGCTTCTCACAGGCTATGTTGATACGGCACACTGCTGTGAATAGTGAAAAAGAAGAGTAGGGAGGAATGGGAGAATGTTTGCACACAGTCATCCTTGCTTTTCCAGTCCAAATAAACAGCTTCTGAGTTTGGGGAGTTTTTTCCTCATTCTGTTTGGTTGGTTTGTTTTTTTGGTTTGGGGTTTTTTTTGTCAGTAACAACACTCAGGGAAAGTCCAGAACAAGGCCTGAATTTAATGTCAGATGTAAAACATGTCTCTGAGCTCCTCTGAGTGCTCAGCCAATGTCACTGTCACTGGGAAGGTTTAAAAAAGGAAAAAGATACCTAATGAAGCGTCTTCTCAGTATTCTGTGTGAATTAGCATAGTCTTTGACAAACAAACGAACCCAAACCCACCTTTTTGTGTGGTAGATATAGAACAAAAAATAATCTCAGCTCTCAGGAATCTGCTTCAAAGCTCGACCCATTTCTGTATTCTCCTCTATGCCCTTTCAAATTTAGTGAAAATGTGTATGAAAGACTGCATGAAGTTTGACCCCTAGCATAAGAAAAATGTTACTGCATTATTTGACAGCAATGCAAAATTGCTTCCTTCCTGTGTAATATTGTCCTCAACATTAAAACAACCTGCTATATTATAATGATGCTCTGTAGCAAACCCACTTTCCATGTCTTTCAAGCTGTCTGTGTTAATAACAAATTTTCTGTTCACTCTAGATGTGTGGGAAGTGAGCCTACTAATTAGTCTGAAAAGAAATTCCTTCTTGTAATGTAATTTTCTGATCTGTACAATCATCCTTTTGGGTCCTCCTTCTCAGTGCTCAGCCATAGGCTGGTTAAAGTGGAAATACCAGATGATGGTTCAACAGGACAGTCTCAGTGAAACTACCCCTGCTCTTTATATGGAATGTTAATGATGTTTTAGCATCCTTGTTTAACCCTTCTAAGAGCTGTGAAAAACTCCGGTTCCAAAGTTCAGTGTGGCATTTTATCACAGCTGTAACTTGGAGAATCAAAACCAGAAGTAAAGGGGAAAAAAATAGACCACAGTTATTGTCAAAAGTGAAGGTGTACACTCAGTATTCAGGGTGACTTCGTGTCACCAAATGGCATACACTAACACCAAAGAGAAAAGGAGTTTGCTCCTTCTTTAGCGAGGAGGCCAAAAGTACCAGAGAATCAGGAAAAGTATAAATACATCTGGAAGTTGAAATTTTAAAAGAGTGAAGGCTGCACATATCTGTAAAATTGTGTGTAGGTCCCAGAGCAGTAATGACAGTATACTCAGGAACTGGAATTGGAATAGCTGGTTCGGTGTGGTGCTGTCAGTGCCTGCTGCTTTAAAGATGACGTTTTATTAAGTCAGTTGCATACTTTGAGGTTTCTTCATGGCATGAGGTTGCAGGAGCTCAGTCAGTAGTGGGACAGATGTTTCTGCACTACGTACTTCATGCAGAGTGTAAGAAGCAGTACATTTTCTACCCTCACCACAGAAAAAGTCTCAGTGGGGTCTGCATGAAGCTCATACTGCTGACTGCTGCAGCTGCATCACTGCTCAGGGACCACTTGCTATTTCTGTTGTTGCTCTAGATTTGCTATTCTACAAACATACCCACAGACACTACCTCCCCCAGTTTTAGAGCTGCTTGCATGGTGGCTGGTTATGCTTGAATTAATTTCACAGCCTTTCAATGAGTTATTTTTCAAGTGTTGTGTGATCCTCCTAAAATGTTATGGTAATCCGTTAAATAGCGCTGTACAGTTTGGACTCTGAACCTATTTTGCTAGACGGAATGGTTGCAAGTTTCCAATTAACTAAAAATTAAGCATTAACTGGAATACTTTAATTGAAAAAAAATGAAAACAATTAATTTTTACAATTAGAAATTAGTAAGTAAGTACTAGTAATTAGCTCCTATAAAGTTGTACCTTGATTTTCTTTCTAAACATTCATAATGCCTAGGGCCTTTCTTATATCACTCAAGCATGACAATTTCTTTCAGCCACATTAACTTTCTGTAGCAAGTGGTACTGAACTTGTTCAAGTATAATTTGCTTATGTTATGCCTTTTTGCTTACACACGTGACTAAAGTACTTTTCTCTCCACACAGTGGCATTCGTAAGTCCCCGGTTTACAGAGAAACATGCTGGGAATACAGATTATAGCTTTCATATTTTGTTTCTGTGGGCTGGGAGCTGCTATTGCTGCTACTGCATCAAATGAGTGGAAAGTCACTAGTCGAGCATCATCTGTTATCACTGCAACCTGGGTCTTCCAGGGTCTTTGGATGAACTGTGCTGGCAACGCACTGGGTGCTTTTCACTGCAGACCTCACCTTACTATCTTCAAAGTAGAAGGTAAGGAAGCATAATTTAACTGGAACTTATGGAAAGCCATGTGTATTGCAAGATGTGAGCCTGAGGAGTGAAAGATTATTTTGGCTCATGCAAGAGATTATGTTTAAAGCATTATGATGAATATAGGTAAAGGATCTTCTAGGCAGAATATCAGAAACAACTTTGTAGGAATGATATGTATTCCAAGAAAGACAGCAAGCTCTACTCTGTGGTTGGTAATATGTGATAAGTGTACTGGACATAGTGCCGGGAATACACTGTCAGTATCAAAGCACTGTTAGAAGAGAAATGGACTAAACTGTCTTGCAGCTCTAATTTCCATGCCAAAATGAGTGTCCTGCTTGCTGGATGGTGAGAGGGGGAAAGATAGTGAGGTCTGTGACAGCTATCGGTGCTCTTTTTAGTATCTGAATAAGTCAGCAAATAACCACATCCATGAATACTGTGCAAATACTCAAATACTAGGAATTAAGTGCTAGTGTATATACTTGCTTGTATAACAGGCTAATATTTTAACTTTAAAGATAAAAGTGTGCTGTTTCAGAATGTCCATTTTAATGGAAAGTGTTGGATTTGTAAGCCATCTATCAGAATGATAAAACAAATGGAGGCTTCTTGCCTTAAGTCAGAAACAGCTTTTCTCAGAGACAGGAGCTGACTCTATAAGTGTACTGTGCAATGTGTTTTGTTTTTCTCTCTATGTGTATTAAGCAGTAAATGAAGAGGTTTGATTTTTATTTGCTGTTAAGCCTTGTGACAGTAGGAAAAGAATGTTTTCAGTGAAACTGTGTGTAAGCACTCATGAGGGCCTGGGCAGAAGGACTGCTCTCCCTGGGGTGGACAGCACACAAGCAAGATGGAGTCAGACTAGAGTAGGAAAAAATGCATTAAGATACCAGTATTTTAGGGAGCCAGAAGATAAACCCAGGCTAGACAGAAGCAGTCTCCCAAACCTTTTATGAGACCAGAAGGAAGCACAATTCTGTTAAGATATTAACAGTGAGTGACTGAACGAAATATAAAATGTAACATTGCATGGTTGTTACCATATGGTGTATTACACAGACAGTGTCGTAGACTCACACATATATGGAAACATGGAAGCTGAGGGATGTTCCAGATCCTTACCTTTTTTTGCCTTTTATGCCCCTGACACATCAGACTACATGCTGGGACATACAGATCCACTCTTACAAATGATTTTGAGATAAAAATCAGCATCATTTTTCTACATGTTTTGTGATGCCCTGTTTCAAATCATCACAAATCACACGACAGATCTGAAGGGATAAGAAGAGTTTTACTTCTTTCAAAGAATGCTGTTTGTCAAAAATTACTTAAAAGGCGCAGAAACTCACAGATACTTTTGAAAAGTGGATATTATATTTTGCAAATAACCATTTACGTATTACTTCTGCCAAGATTTAAAGAAAGAAAATCAGCTCTTCTTCTCATTGTTTAAAGCAATGTAAAGTAACTAGAAAGTACCATTATTGCTATTGTTAGTAGCACAAAATCTGCTTTCAGAATAATCAGATGTAATCTGTTTGCCACTTTGTATTGTTACTATTATTTTGATCATTGGCTGATTGAAACTTGAACAAACAGAATATGCATGTTATGCAGGCATCCTTTAAATATATACTTAAGCACCTGAGTAAGATTTTGCATATTTGTTTTTTAGAGGAACATAGACAAGAAATTCACAAATTGAAGTAGCACACACTTGTTCAAGCAAGAGAGTAACAAGCTGCTGTAGTGACATTTAGGAAGTCTAATTTTAGCTTGCCAGTGCATGCACCTGCAAAGGGTAATGTTACATGTAGCACAAACACTACTGGGAAAGAGTGAAGTATTCAGTTTGGAAAACCTGCTAAACATAAACTCCTGATAATCCAAGGAAAACAAGAGTTCAACAGGGAAAGGGCTTTGCACTCTAGATTGTAAAACAATAAAATGCTCAGATTAAAGAAGTAATGAACCCTCATCTCTGTCCTCAGAGCTTCAATATATCATTACAACTGACATACTGAGGCCAGTGAGGGCTGGCAATATAACTTTTCTTCTGCACGTTCATCTTTTTATGGAATCTATCTGCAATTTTTCCCATAGCCGAAGACAACATACACAAGTTCCTCATTCCATTCCTATCTTTCCTTTTTCAGGTTACCCTACAGAAAGTATTAGCAGTAACAGCAACACTAGCAGTAACAGTATTATGTTAGTGTACTAAGTCATGTCTGCTACAAAGCAGATTCATTCAATCATTAAAGGTTTAATTGCAATTTTTGTGAGGATTTTGCAGAAGAGGCTTCTGAATGGGCTCTAGGAAATTTTAAGATTTATTTTTTCTGTTTTTCACAGCAAACAAAAAAAAAACCAAAAAACCCCCCAAAAACAACCAAAAAAAACCCAAAAAAAAACAACAGAAAACAACAACAAAAAAACCAAACCAGATTCCAGAGGCCTTTCTCTGAGCAGGATTACTCTGCAGTCACAGGCAGTATGTAGATATTTACCAGAATTGACTTTCAGCTCAGGGACTGGTGGTGCTGATAGGAGCATAGCCAAGGCAGTGAGAGCTCAGCCTCTGCAACCCAGTCGAGGTACAGATGCTGAGGGGTTCATGTTTCTGGAAGTCTGGGTTAGCAGGGCCACACCGCTAACAGTATCCAAAGCTAGCTGGGCTGTTGCCAAATGTACATGTGCATTCACATGTACAGCCATGGTGTGCTCTGCTGCAGTGACTGAAACATTCAGATGAAAGATCTTAGAGGGAGATCCTGAATAGTAAAAGCATTGTAGCTACAGTCATTTAAGGCAATGTTTGTGGGAAGAAGCAATATCTTTTATTAAATCAACTGCTTTGGGAAGAGTATGCAACAAAGTCATTCATCAGATCTGACACAAATACAACAAGCTTCAAGCTAAATATTATCTGGGAACATTGTCTCTTCAGTTAACTTGGTTATGATTATCAGAGCATCAGATACACCCATGGAAATTGTATGATTAAAATCAAGGGACCATTACTCACAAGCATAAACTCACACGGTCAGTAAATGCCAGAAATTAAAATTAGCAGTGAGACAATATTTTTTCAAAGTCAGTAACCTTTGATTAGACACTCAGTCCTTATCAATAAGAAAGACCCGCAAAGACCCTTCCAAGTGTGAGCCTGAGAACTGAAGGTCTAGAGTCGTGAACTTCAGAAAGATATTTGACTTTTTACGGCAGAGCTTCCACCCACCCTGCTGCCTGCTAACTCCCCAGTACTCCACAGGCAGTAGTTAACCTCTCTTCTCATTCCTCTCATGTATATAATTCTGAATTCTTACAATCACAGAATTATCCAGATTTCACAAGAACTATCTTTTAGCTATCTAGCATGGCTTAGATACTTTATTTAGGTATTTTGACTTTAGTGATGTTACAGAGAGCTGTTTTTTAACATAAGAATACAAAATTCTAACTAGCCAACTGAGCTGTGTCCACATCTCTTTTCTACACACTTCCTTAGTCTGTCAGGACAGCTGCTAGGCTTCTTCAAACAGTTAGTTTGGCATTTTGCATGCCTTGCCTACAGCACTGCATCATGACTCCTCTGTGTGTTCTGGTCTTCCATGCCTTGAGTTCAGGGAGGTGTACCAGAAACTAGGAGAAAACTGCTTCCTTGAACCTTTGCTTTTTTGACCCTCAGATCTCCTGCTGGCATCTTGTCAGTGCCTGTTTTGGCAGAGCCTGATGAGGCAACTAGTGGTTTCCTGATAGTAGCCAATGTGGAACAGGCAATGCCCAGCTGTTCTGGGTCACATCAGCAAACAGATTCAGAGCTGCCTTTTCATGACACTGCCACTGCAATGCAACTAAGCAGTGGAAGGAAGTTGATACAAGACAATTGCTGTTGCAGCACCTGTACCCAGAACAGCCTTGCGTAGTCAAACACCATTTGGGTTCGTCGGGGTGTGAAGAGCGATTCCTGTTGGGCTTCAGGGTGACACTAGCAACTTTCCCAGAGAATTCATCCTTGAGCAGGAAAGGACTGACACGAGAGTGTCCCTTACTTGACAGAAACTTGCTGCCAGGGAAAACACACTATCCATTTGATCGGTGCGAGTTGACGAGCCAGCCAGATTTACACATGGCTGCTAAGGCCAGGCTTCTCTTCAGCCTAAGAGGAGGGCACTTAGTGCTAGATCCCCCAGCGGTCAACACCACGGCTTTACACCCACCCTAAGTGGGTTTTCAGGGGTTCAGGCTGCATGAGGGCTGGGCACAGAGACTGTGCTCCTGCTCCCTGCTGCCTGGCAGCCCCCCATGCCCTGCCCGCTCCCTCCCGCTGGGGCCGGCGGGAGGCGGCCGCGCTCCTCTCTCCATGGTGCTGCAGGAGCGGCCTCGGGGAAGCGCCGGCCGTGCCCGGGGTGCTGCCGCCCAGCCCGGCTGGGGACAGCCAGCTCCCCAGCTCCCTGGAAAGGCGGCGTGCCTCGCCCCGGCTTCCCCCGGGGGAGTAGCCCCAGGAAATGAGAGGTTTAGCTGTACCCAGAGCCCGGGCAAGCAGCAGCTCCCTGCGTTTTTGGGGGTCTCAAGGGAGGGGGCCGGACCGTCAGCCAGGGGCGAGTGGCTTCAGCTATCATCAGGAAGGGAGAAATCCACCGGGAAGGCTTTCTTCTGGCTGATGGTCAGCCACGGGGGACTCTGCTGAAGGATGCTCCTGGTAGTCAAAGGGACAGAGTCACGGGGGTCGTGATTTGCAGCTGGTCACTCACTCCCCAAACAGCCTCAGTGGGATGGGGAGGAGAATTGGGAAGAGGTAAAACCCGTAGGTTGAGGTAAAAACAATTTCGTAATAGAAATAAAACAAAATATAACAATTACAATAATAATAGCAGTAACAGTAATAACAATAGGAAAATGAGAGAGGAATAAAACCCAAGACAAAGAAGTGATGCACAGTACAAATGCTCACCACCCACTGACCGATGCCCAGCTCATCTGTGAGCAGCAATCAGTCCCTACGAGACAATGCGCCCCCGGTTTATATGCTGAACATAATTGTCTGTGACATGGAATGTCCCTTTGGCTATTTTGGATCAGCTCTGCTTTCTCCCAACTTCTTGTGCACTTCCTCACTGGCAAAGAATGGGAAATGGAAAAGTCTTTGACTCAGGATTAGCACTACTTAGCCACAACTACAACATCATCGTGTTATCAACATTATTCTTATTCTGAACCCAGAGCACAGCACTGTACCAACTACTAGGAAGAAAAGTAACTCTATCCCAGCCAAAACCAGATCGCGTGATCCAATATCAAGGTTAGAGGAAAACCGTGCCAAAGAACCTTCCTGTAGCAAGCAAATCCTTCTAGAAAAAGTGCAAACTGAAGAGAGGCATGATTGATTTGTGTTCTTAGGCTGAGCCACCCCTCTGTTAAGCTTTTCTGCCCAATGAGTACAGCATCCATTTGGTGACTTAGAAAACCAAAGTCAAAACAGCATTGGCAAACTTGTGTCAGTATGAAAAGAAATATACACTAGGATCAATATCTCAAATTTGGGAAAGGTGACCATGAAACACAGACAGAATTCCTCTCAGACTTTTTTTAATGGCTGAATTCCCATGGCTTAATTTCTTAAAGTACTCTCCATTTTTTCAGCAGGCAGAAGGCTCACTTTGGTACTGATTGAAATGCTGATTTCAGCATGGGGTCTTTTGTATGTGCATAAGAATAGGATGTCAAATCTTGGTAATGAGAGGTTCTCCACTCTCACAGTTTTCCTCTCCATTGTAGTAAGTTGTTTCCAAGCTCATGGCCACTCTTCTGATATTAGGTGACTGAGTCTGCTCTCCACTCAAACAAGATAACCTGAAACATACTTGGTTCCTAGAGGAGGCTGGTAATGCACTAGAGGTCATGAAATGTCATGACTATATATAGCAAATACTTTTATAATCTCTTATATTGCATATCATTGCCCCCACCCCAAAAATTAATGAATAAAGTAAATTAAACAGTTCAGCCTAGGTAGTAGCTAGTCGGAGACATACTGTGCCTTATTATTAGGCTGGTTTCAAGTAAGAAAAGGAATTGGTTCATATGCAGCAGAGCCATTCATAAAGCAGCCCCTGGCAGAACAGATATGAACTGAAGGAGGTGGCTAACTCCCATGTATCCAAGAGATTTTTCCCACAGGGAGCTCCAGCAGCAGCTTTGCAGTAGATACAGAGCAAAATCCAGGGCTTTCATGGGATGGTGAGTTCCAGAAGAAGCATCCAGAGCCCAGGAAACCCCCCCAGAGGCAGAACAACTCTCTGAAACCTGGATTTGTGGATCTCAGAGCTGACATATAAGTTAAAGATTTTGAAGTGGTTTTCAAGGATTCTTGCTGCCAAATACTGTCTTCTGTTTGAGCTCTTTGATTCAAAGATTTTAATCTGTACGCTCTGAAAATCCATGAATCTAAACCACAATGAATCACTATTTGCTGCTGTTTACTGTGAAGGCTGTCTGGCTCTGGCCAATTACTTGAACCAGAGTAGTCCAGAGCTGTGGGCAGACTGGAAAGAGATGTGCCTACTGGGGGATATGCAGCCAGAAAGATACAAACAGGGAGTCCAAGGACTGCAGGACTAGACTGCACGGGGCCAGATGGAAAACACTGAGGGTGGAGCCTTCACAGACTGCTGCCAATTTTGGAGAATCTGATGGTAGGTTACAAAGGACAGATTCTGACCCTGCTTTAAAATCTTCAAGGTTACAGGAAAATACAAGATCTTGCAGACCAGTCCTCCTTTTTAGCTCATTTACACCTGGCAATTTGACAGCATCTCTGCAATCCTCTTTTTTGTGCTCTGAGCCTTCTGTCTTCTCACTGGACAAGGACAGAGGTTACAGTGCTGAAATCTTTTTCACTTCTGTCTAGATCTAGACAAGAGTAATGTTGCTTTTGCTTCTCTTCACTCATCTTTACGATTTTTGCCACCCAGAGTGGTCTTCATTTGAAGAAAATCACTAAGGAAACATGAAAGGTGGAAAGTACTGCTATTTGTTGGTGTGGTTCCCATGCAGCTGGTGCAAGGACAGGAATGCAAATCTTGTTATTGGGGCATTAATAACAAAGCTCTTTCATCTTCTAATACTCACATCAGGATAGATTGTTATCTCCACTTTGCTTTTAGCTTTCTTTGATTACTGCTACATAGCAGCAGAGAGTGTACTGCAAAATGAATAGGACTCAGCAGTAATTGGTATGCAGCCAGTGTCTTAAAATATCTCTGTTCAAACAGGTTTGGTACCCTGGTCTGCCTTCTGAGCACTGAGGTGGGTGAGGGGAGCTTCCCTCTGGCATATGTTGAGGAGCCGAAGGCCAGTGTACCTCTTCTTATCTTTTTAGCAGTCATGCTACAACCAGGGCTTCATGCAAAGTTCAGAGATACAATGCATTTCATTTTCACAAGTCCCTGCAGCAGGAGGGGAAAGGAGACCTGGCAAAACCAGGTGTGATAGGCAGAGGGTAAGAGAAGGAGACTGAAGTGGTGAATCTCTAAATCTTTAAAACTGATGATTTTGAAATTCACACTGCTGAGATTTAAGCTCTTAAATATTTAGTTTTCCATCATGGAGCGGTGCAAGGCAGAGGAGAGAAGTTAAGCAAATACCTTGAGAATGAATATGGGGAAATGTAGGAAAAAATACATGTACATAAAAATCTCTCCTACAGTTATTACATGGAGTTGGCTAGGCAAGTAAGAGTCACGTGCCCACTGGTAGAGAAAACAAATCACTCCACAGTCAATAGGGATATTAAATCCCCTAATGCACACTTTGCCCTATCTCTCATAATACTTACACGTAGTTTTGCAGTGTAAAGCAAGATGCCAGATGGGAACAGACATTTTATTAGAGATATGCACTTGGGATTCCTCCCCATATCCCACATGCATCAAATCCTAGTGTCTGGTTATCCTTGTAAGCCTTCCCTGGAGTGGATGCCATGAGGCTCTCTGCTGATTTAGAGGCTGGTCAATGTATGCCCTTCAGTGTTTCATTGACTCAAATTAAGTCAAATGCTTGGAGCAGAGGTGTTGCCAGGGGCAACTCGGGGCTTCAGAACCCCACTTTTTCAGGGTATTTATTACTTGACTCAGTCCTGGTGTCAGTACTGTGAGGGACCCCTGGATGTGCCCAGTAGATTCCTACAATCCACCCAATCTCCTCTCTACAGATGACTTTGAAGCCTGAGTCTCATATATGACTTTCCTCTTCAGGGATGCATTTCCTAAAACAGGAGAGAGCACATCACCTCAGATGTCTGTGCCTTAATGTAGGACATTCTTAAGTGCCAGAGCACTTCTCAATTGCTGAATGGAAAACCTTTATATTTTCAATTCAGCAAAGCACACACTGAAATTCAGGTACATGCGAAGTCCCCTGAGAACATCTCATTCATATCTCCCCTTAAATACCTTGTGCTGTTCACTCAGACATTTGCCACTTACATTTCTAAAAAATTACCTGAAACAGTTAAAAAAGCAGGGGTACTGACCACTTCTAAAGACCATGCCCAAGTCTACTGACACATTTGTTTGGCAGTTATGTTTCTTTTTTACTGTTAACTTTTCTAAAGAAAACATGTGTTAGTCTGGAGGTAATTAACAAAGCTCTAGTAAAACACCTTCTGAGGGTTAACCTGCTTAAAGACAGACTTTTTAAATTCCACATCCTGAGCTAAGATATGTTGCACTATTGAACAGTTTTCTATAATCAAGACTTCACTAATGTGGTAATTTGAAAGACTAATGTGGTAGATTTTAAAATTTTAAGACTAATGTGGTAGATTTTAAAACTGTCCACCATCAGCAGGATATGTCATTAATATTATTTTATAAGATTATTTTACTCCAAATTTTTACTTCTAGCCCCCCCAAAGTTAATCATACAGACTCTACTAGTGTTTAAAAGAGTACAATTGCATAACCTGGCAGTCAAGGTGAGAAGCAAAACTGAATAGTTGAAGATTCTCATCCATGTGATTTCATAGTAATATATACTGGTTTTCTACGAAGTCCACTCTAACAATTTTTATAGTTGCTATTACTAGTAGCAACTACAGCTATTACTACTAGTTGTATCCAGCTAAGATGTGAGGCTACTCTTCTGCAGATACCAATCAGAAACAAAGATGTGTCTAGGGCTCATATTCAGGGCAACACGCACTGAATCATATTTCCAAAGGAAATGAGAGCTCAGAAGGTCTAAATTTCCTCTGTAGATGGAAATCTGCCAAAATCTTATGTTGTTTGGAGACTGCCTTTTCCTTCTTCACAAATGAATTTCTAAACATAACACAGAGTGTCACATAAAAGCCTTTCTATTGATATTTCATCCTGTAAGCAGCAAAAGCAGAAACCAAACCCCAGCCAGTGAGAAACAGTGAAAGTGATATATCCCTGTCCATATCCCTGTGTGGTGTTTATTGGGCGACCAGGAGAACAGGACTCTTGGGATGCATAAACATCTTCTCCACTGCAAGCTCACCACGTGCCCAAGCTGCCCCAGGCCAGCATCCCATCCCAGAAAACATCACACCACATACTGGGGCCTGAGTCAGCCACCTTTTGGTAATTACAGAAATAGTTATCTCACAAAGTGGGGAAAAGAGGTAATTTAATTAACTAGCTAACTAACTAACTAATCATCAATGGCATCTGGCTTTTCCATATCATATTTTTAATGGAAATGCTCCACCTTACAAAAGAGATGATACAACTATATGCCAGCAAAATGAACTCAATAGACAATTTTACTTTAACTTACACCACCTTTCAACATCCCCATGCCACACGTAATTTTGTTTTACTCGGTGGCTATTACAAAACCTCCAATATTGTGTTTACTTAATGTTGTCCCTAGAAACTCAGTTCTTCGCAGAAATGCAGCATTTTCAAGCATCAGTGCCTCTTGTGCCTCAAAGCTCTGATTCCCACAATGGCCAGGACACCCTGCCCTACCACAGCCATACTTTGGCCTGGGCTTCACTGAGGGCGCAGACACCCCCAGCCCACAGCTCAGCTAACTTCCTTCAGAGCAGTAAAGCTCCCCTGCTCTGGCTGGTGGTGGTGGTCCCTCTTGAGGGGCTGTGCTTGGCAGAGCAGGGAGGGAGGCAGGAGGAGAGATGGCAGCTGAAACCAGCAGTGCCTGTCTGCAGGCAAACTGCTGCCCAGACATGTGTCTGAGGGGTGCAGCAGGCTGCGAGGGGGATGGCTGCACAGTGTGGTGAGTCCTTCCCCTCTCTCCCTTCGGCACACATGGAGCAGAACACCCTGTGTGTTAACAGAAACAAGCCAACATTTCCAGCCAAGATACTTAACTCGAATCCGTTTGCCAAGTGGCTTCACTACCTTCTTTAGTTAAGGTTAAGAGAAATGTTGTTGTTCAAAGGAGAAAACAAGTGGAGGTGTTTTCCCCCCTCACCCTTCCTGTCTACAAATTCAGGCATCTCTGGTCTGCAGTTCCTTATAAACAAATGAAGGAGCTTTTGTGAAGCCTGTTGATAAGAGGTACTCCACACCACTCCACATCCCACCAACTTTTATCATTATTTTTATGTATGCAATATTATGCAAATGTTCAAGTGCTTCCTAAGGTCACTCACTACTTGTGCTGCAATGTGGTGATTGCTCTGGTGACTGCAGAGGCCTAAGGGCAAGCTCAAGGCAGCATAGGACACGACAGGTTGTCAGGGCCAGCTGATAAGATTGCCACCTATCAGCAAGGTCTATATGTTCAAGACTCAGATACAACCCGGTGAGAGGACAGTCAGGGAGATAGGAATGGCTTTCTCCTGGAAACAGTTTGCAAGGAGATAAAACACTTGCAGACAAGGGAAGCGAATCTGGTGTACAACAGCTGGGTCATGGGGCAGGAAGAGAGCTCCTGAAAAAATACAGGGACTGCAGCCATCCAAAACACATCAGATCATTAAGAATGCAGAAAATGAGCTTGCAAGGTGCCAGGCTCTGCCTTGACCTAATGGTGACAATTTGGCCACCACTTTTAGTACAAGAGGGACTGGACCCAAGTTCTCAATTTCAGCCAATTCTACCTGCTCAACTGGGAGAAATTAGATTATTTCCAAAAATGTCTAGCATTTTAAGCAACAGAATGAATGACAGCTCTTATCTAAGGACTCTGAGTGCTTTCAACCACCTGTTCTTTACAGTTTTAAACCTTGAATAATCTGTATCTAGCAACAGAGATCCATGTTGTGCCTCCATGCTCACAGCACATGGTTGTAGCTCTTAATGCTGAAGGAAAAGCACTACTGAACAAGGGACAGGAACTAGGAAGCAAAGAAATGTATTTAAGACCTGCAAGACTCCTGAGAAGATCGTTAAAAGAAGAAGGAATGATGAGGAAAAGTCTGCTCCCAGCCAAGATTTATTTCTATTATGCATGAGTCATTCAAAGTGGATTTTAGAGGCAGGGATTTTTTTCACTGGCATTGCTCACTTTTCTCAGTAAGTGAAAGAAATAACATTACTTCAGGGTCTGAAGTTCACTGGGTTACATCTGCTTTCATTCAATTCAACCAACAGCAATATTTTTGAAACGGATTTATTTCTTTTTGTTTTCCTTTTCTTTCAACATCCCTGCAGCCTTACTGTCTCCTTCATGCCGCCAGCAGAGACAGGATCATAAATTAGGTCAGTGCTATGTCTGACCTGGTAGTTGCTTAGGTAATCTTAAATTTTTATAATCTATCCTCTCCTTTGCCTCAAAACATCTACATTCTCCTTTCTAAATAACTTACTGGAAACTCAGCAGAAAAAGAATTCCCTCAAGCTTCTGGTCAGCTATGGGGGCTGTGTAGATGGACCGGCAGGGAACAATCCAGTATCCAGGATCCTGTTGGTTGAAATAGGTCGATGCATACACATTGTATACACTGTTTCACAAAAGAAAAAAAACAAACAACAAGCCTTTTTAAAATTAGTTTGTAAGATGTGAGATGGCTTCTGTTTGGCCCAAGCAAAGCCTCTGCTGCTGTTGTGTGTCCACTTTGGGTACTACACTTGAAACATGATGCAGAACACTTGGAAAGGGCACACAGATAAAAGCAACTAGAATCCCTCAAGTTTATGAAATACGACCTATGAGGAAAGACTGGGAGAGTTGAGACTGTTTAGTCTAAAGAAGAGTAGACTAGCTGCAGGCACAGAGATACTCTTCAAGTACATAATAAGTGGCTGCAAACAGGAAGAGTATAATCAGTTCCCCATGTCCAGTGGTAATACCACAGGAAATGGTGAGACCGAATTACCACAGAGAATTAAAAATTAGCAGTTCTATCATTCTGCCCTAGAAGCAACTGCCCTTTTTTTGTCTGTCTGTGGACAGCCTGCCTCTAATCCTTAACTTACTTTTGTTACTCTGCAGTTGTTTCACTCTGTGGTTACCTCCGATATCTGTGATATCTGTGATACCTGAATCAGCTCAGCCTTATACCCCATGTTCAGTTCTAGCTGCCAGAAGTGAAATGTGCCCCTTGATGCCCTCACCTCTTCTCTCTCCGAGACTCCCCCTTGCAGCCTGTTAAGGTGGAAAGACATAATTCAGAAAATACAATTTATGAAGTATCTAATGCCCATTTGTCAGTAGCCTTTGGTCTACAAAGGTCTTTTAGTGAGCTTCTGATCTGCAAAGGCCAGTTGATATTAAATACTCTTGCACTTTTTTAATAAGTATTTCCTACTTCTTTTCTGAATTTGGAGTGGGCATTTTGCTCTATAACTGCAGAGCACTGAGCTCTGTGCAACACATTTGATGCCCATGATTTGGCCTGGATGTTGCTGAGAGATCTACAGCCCTAAACAAAGGCAGCAAACTCACATTCATCCTATTTCACTTCTCTGTGCTAGTTTTACTGGCAAACAGTATTCTCCTAGCATATCTGAAAGAGTCCAAAACAGAAGCGGGGCCCCGGGGGCTGGGAAAGACAATATAAGCCCAACTCCTTGAAGTACTCGAGCTGTACGTTATCCTCCTTCTATCACATGCAAGAATCTTGGATGGTGTAGGTCCTACAGTTCTCCATTTGTCCTGCCTGGGAGGTGTTGTCCTGGTTCATCAGGCACCTGAAGCTGAATACAGATGAGGTGCTAAAATTTCAGCACTGGACCCTAAGCAGATGTTTAGGACTTATCCCAGACCAATTTAAACAACAGTGGTATAAAATGTTGTGTGTTAGCTAATCACCCTGTGATCCCCTTATAGTCAACAGGAACAGGGAACCCTGTCCCCTTCTGTGATGTGCCTACAGCAGGTCAGAGGAGCAGTCTAGACATGCCAATTGACGATAAAGCAGATGGATGGCTAGTGAAAGTATGCACATACTAGGCAGGATTCAAATAAATCCTATCCTGACTCAGATACCTGCAGGTGGATCCCTGTACCTCAGATCAGCTGGATGTAATTCATTCCTAGAACTTTCAATCCAAACATGAGTGCACATGGAAGGCAATTTCCTTCTCTCCTTGTGCAGCTAATTTACCCATATTTCACACCTCTCCTAGTCTGTGCCTGAAGGGAGAAACACTTTCACCAAAAGCTGTTGCAGGGGCAAAGCACTGCAGCCTTTAAATTGTCACCACAGATCAAGGAGCCCCTCTTCATCTCACATCGTTCAGTCTTCACTGAATAGACCTTTATCTCACCAAGACTCAGACTGTCCCTGATGTGCAAAGCCTTGTCACCCCCTCTTTCCCCACAGTCCAGGTGCCCCACTGAAATCCATGGTCTTCTTTAGCTGTTGTGTGGTGATGGGTGTGAGTATGGAAAACAAGTCTCTGATAGGCATTTGCTGAGAACCGGCATCTCACTCACACAAGAGGAAGTGCCAGCTATTTCAAAAACAGCCTGCTGTGTATTCCTTTAATCAAGCTTTTACATAAAACATGCTCTGTGTGCTCATGTGTGCGCACAAATTCAAGTTGTCCCTTGCTTCCCTTGTTAAAGATGCTTCACTTCTTGAAAAGTCCTCCACGAATCCCAGACTGGTGGAAAAGTGGTTACAGTGGGCAAAAAGGCTAATCAAGAGGAAGAGCTGGTTAAGGTCAGTTTTTAAGGCTGTATCATTACCAGCTCTTAGGAATCAATGGACATTTTCATAAAGTGTTTAATACTTAGAGTGAACTGAAACTCTATAAACCCTTTCCAAATGAGCCCTTTGTTGAGATGCTGGCAGTATGTGTCTGGCTGGAGTCAAATAAATTAGTCATCAGATAAATCAGTCATGCCAGCCATGAGAGTGACACCAAAATAAACAGAATGTTTTAGTCAAATCCATGAAACAAAAGGAACAGCAAATCTCATTTAAAATTCCCCCATGTAATTGATGCATAATTAAGCTTCTAAACATGAATGCAAGTGTGCTGATCCAGAGTATGTGACGATGAAGATGGTATCTTTGAAAGTGAATGGGGATCTCCAGATGCAATTAAAAGTAATTTTTGAGTTGCTGGTTCCAAGTTCCTCCTGGCAAAATCCAAGAAATTCAAAGCCTGAGTAATTCCTAAATTACTGCAGTTTTGATGCCAGGGAAACTCCACAGATTTTGATGGAGTTACATCAGACTCAGACTTCATGAGGCCAACAGAACTTACTCTTTTTAGAAACAGATTGTCAAATACTTTAAAAAGAAAATGTCAGGAAAAGTTTATTGAAGTCACATTCTACTGATACAACAACAACATTTGGGGGATATGCAACATATGGCAACATTAGTTGGGATAAGGTAACATGAGTGCTTTAACCCAAACACATTGCCCTAAGTAATCTGCTTTACTAATCTAAGATACACAAACAGTCCGAACTCTTTTAAATTTTTCTTGTCCTAAAACACAGACCAAATAATAACAGCAATGTTCTTATAATTAATCCACTTATCCTCATGATTAGCTCATATATTGATCATTATTGTAATATAAAATATTTTTTTAAAGCTACTTCTTTTATCTGTGTCCTTACATCAGTCCTCTGAATGCCTGTTAGTCTGGCAAAGGACACAAGTCCTGGAAGGGAAGAAGCAGAGCATGTGAAAAACAAGCAGTGCAGCTGGGCAGCAGCTTGTGGGAGAGAAGAAGCACTGCTTTTAATTGGATTGAGGAAGTTAAAAATGTTGTGAGAAAGCTTTTATTATCTATTTAGTGTTTGTTTCCCAATAGCTGCTATTTCAGCCCAAAATACTACACTTTGTGTGCTTAATGTCAGAAAAGTAAGCAGATTAACTGGCCTTGTGCATAGAGGATTCAATTCTCATGGGTTTCAGATGTCTGCACTGAGATCTGGCAATATGACTAGTAGTAGTTCTTAAGTTTGGCTTCTTTTTTATAGTAGTTAATATACTATTGAATTCCATATCTAGGTTTTAATTCCAGCAATAAAATTACATCCTGTCTCTTGAAGGATAAAATTGCATTTACATTGGAAAGTCTTTTCCACTCTCATTTTTACCATAAACCACAGAGAACTGACAAGGAGTAGAAGGAAAATATAGCTCTGTAGAGTGCTTAGGACATTTGTGAATCTGGTTCTGCTTACTGAGATATTTTCACTGCACTGCTCTCAGCTGTATTCACATACTTGGGGCAATACATCTCTCTGATGCAGTGCTCTGCAAAGGAACCAACCAGAGGCATTGTGCTCTATTTGCACTTACCAGGAACCACTGAAACCTGAACAAAAGCTGATTACCTATTATTGGCTTCTAGGAGTACGTCCTGTAATTGGCACTGTGCAAACATAGAGCACAAAGCAGCTCTGTCCCAGAGTATTTATAATCTAGGGAGCAAACTTCAAAAGAAGTGGGTAGGTTTATGCCGTAATGGAGGAGGAGGAAGGAGGTAGAAGAAGAGGGTCAAGCTTGTTTGATCACACTGCCTCACAAAAAGCAGAGGAAAAAAATTCTTTTGGATTGGTGGGGTTTGTAGGCTCTTTGCAAGGTTGCTTCCCCAGGGCACTGGGAGTTACTCCACCAGTCACTGCTGCATTTCTTGGCTTGGAATAATTTCTGTCAAAATCAAGAAGGTACAGCACCCCACCTCTCCACTTGAAATGTTTTATAGCTTATAACTCTTCATTGTCTTGAAGAAAAGGATGAAAATGTCCAGTCAGACTGCACTCAGAAATGAGGCAGAAGCCAGAACCCTCTGTCACAGCTGGACCACAGGATAGGAAACCACATCTGTGACAGCAGCAGCTGGGGGCTTGGTGAAACCACCTCGTCTCCAGTGCCCCCGGGACTTGTGGATCTACTGGAGTGAGTCCAGAGGAGGGTCGCTAAGTCGATCAGAGGGCTGGAGCACCTCTGCTATGAAGACTGGATGAAGCAGTTGGGGTTGTTCACCCTGGAGAAGGGAAGGCTCCAGGAAGGCCTTATAGCAACCTTCCAGTACCTAAAGGAGGCCCACAGGAAAGCTGGAGAGGGATTTTTCACAAGAGCATGCAGTGACAGGAAAAAGGAGAATGGCTTTAAGCTGATGGAGGGCAGGTTTAGGTAGATCTAAAGAAGAAATTCTTTACTGTAAGTTTCTTGAGGAGAGGACATTAGACAACAGAGGTTTTCTGGGAGAAAGATGTCTTTAAAGTTTATTCTATTCAAGCAACAAATTCAAGGTTGAGAGGAATATGTATAGGGAACATTTTTGTAACTGTATAAAAACTAATGTCTTGATCATACAGATTCTCAGTAACCCTCACAAAGGCAAAAACTCTCAGTGGAGGAGGAGATTCCTCATGCTGTCCCTTCCAAAATTATTCAAGAGGTTGTCAGTTGATAAAACTGGGGAAGTGATAAAGGTAGTTGTTGCCATCAATAAAATGCTCTTAATTGCATATTTTGAGACCTCTATACCATAAACCAATTTGGGTTTTCCCCTTTGGTACAGTTCATGCATCTCACACTGTTCTTTTCTTTTTTGGAATGTGTGTTTCTATGTTGACACCTGTCCAGTCCAAATTATCTGAACAGGAATGAGATGAGTTGGCCACTTCTCCAAGCTTCTGTGTTATACCTAGGAAGAGACAGATAATTTCTTTGAGTTTGTATGTTGCCTTTCTACTAATAATTAATTTATAGTATAATAGAATTACTGAGGTTGGAAAAGTACTCCACAATCATCAAGTCCAATCTTCAACCTTTATGATCATCCATTACATGTATGTGACAGAAGCTCTTTTATAGCCAGTTACAGCAGAAACTAGGGTCCAAGAAACAACTATTAGGGGAAGAACTTTATGTAAATACATCAAGAATTGGCCTGCTGGCAGGATTAAAAAGTTTGATGTGGTCCTCTAGGATAAACATTCCTAAAAATTTGATTTGGGGATCCACAAATTACTGTCCACACAGAAAATCAAATCTTTCTCACCTACAGAGGAAAAGGAGAGGGAAGTGTCACTTTACTCAGGCACAGGTGTTTCTTCTTTCTCCTGTTCCCTTTGCTGTTTATGCTGGCATGATCAACTGGACTTTTTTTGGAAAGAGGAGTGGTTTTACAGTGGATAATACTTTTTGTCCTTGAAATGCCTAAGAATCTTGTTGTTTATCTGTGGATTTTTTTCCATGGATTTATTCCTATTTCTAGAGATTCAAAAGTTCACTGGTAAAAACCTAGAATCATATTATTAGGATATTCAGTCTGATTATGACCAAGACATGTACGAGTATACAAACCTGACAAGATTAACACAACATGTAAAACATTATGAAAGGTTCTTTACATGTTTCATTTGAAATGCTGTCTTGCACAACCCTTGGATGTCAATGTGTGTGTTTAAAGTTTAAACTTACACCCAGCACTCGTTAATCTCCTTATAGCTTCCCTCAGCAATATCAGTGTAAAGGTATACACCAAACCTGATACTATTAACCATGTTTGGAGTTTAATTATGTAAGTTTGGAGTATAACATCTCATTTAAAAGGATGATGCACCTCCTTTTATATGCCTGGGAGCACCAGGGGAGCCTTCCTCGGAGCACTGTGACCCATCATGTCTGGAGCAGCACCTGCTCTTAGAAGGGGCAGGCAGGGGCTGCCAGGGAGCCAGGTGCAAGTCTAAAAATCATCTCACAAATAATGTGACAGAATTGGGAATAGTTTGATTTACATGCACATTGTTTCAATAGCTTGTGCTGTAGCTCTGCCAGCAGTAACAGGGTTCCTATTTGCTTGCTGTGCTAACAAAGGATGAAAAGCAGCAGGTTCAGCACAGATCCCTGCAGACCCCTCTGAGGGCACAGTGGCCAGGAAGGTACTGATGATTCAGTGAGTATTTGGCATCCTGCCTTAGGGTGTTTTCAGCAAACCTCATATCGTATTTATTGAGTGTGAAAACTCAAGTTATACAACATTAAAGTCCACCTTTCTACCTAACTGTCCTTCTAATCGATCAGGAAAGAAATTAGATTGATTTGACATAGCTAATCTGTACTGACTGTTACACATCTCTTCATTGTTTTAAAGGTACTTTAACAAATAGCTAATTTCTTCACCTGTTAAAAAAAAAAATCTAATAATGATGCTTGGTGTTTTGGGGTTTTTTAAAAAAGTTTGGCCTTGTTTGTCTTTCTCTATGCTTCTGCCATTTAAAAATCCTCCACAAACCCATGAAGGCTCCATCTGTGGCACAAAATAGAGCAGGGCAGGCTGGTGATCAGGATTGCTCAGGGCACACTGCAGAGCAGATATGTGTTGGGGAGAGACAGTTGGTCTCAAACTGAGCCATAAAGTTTTACAACTGGCAACCAAGGTCCAATGCCTGAGCTCATTGCTTGGACCTTCTTTATAGAGAAGTATGCATGTACTGAAAATCGAGTTAGCTTCTTTAAGGCTACTTCAAACTCATTATCTCATTCCAGGCTATATATAGGACATTTGCCTTGTCCTCATAAAACAACAGCTCTGGTCTGCTAGAAATGCAGCACGCAGGCAAGCTGCCTTGGCAAGTTGCCCACTGAGTAATTCCTGTCCCATCACCGTGCCTCCAAGATATAGAGAAAGTAGCAAGGACAGAGGACTTTACCCATAGAGATTTTTATGCCACTTCTGACCTTCAAAGATCTTTGAAATAATTTTCTGCCTTTAAAACACTTCTTAGTGCAAAAAGAATGCTTCAAACAGGTGGAATTACAAGGTCACACATACCACAGCCCTTCAAATATGCAGTATTTAGAAATCACCCTCTGAGATTTTGGCTCTATGCCTGTATGTAGGTATTTCTCAGACAACATTTTTGCCTGATCCCTCACAAGAGAGCAGACAGAAGTCAGGAAGCGTCAGGTCACATATTTACTTCAACTCACGGCTTATAACAGCAGACAGGAAGGTCTCTCTTTCCAGACTTGCTGACTACCACTCACATACTGTCCTTGAATGCTCCCGTGGTTCTCTTTCATGCCCAACTCCTACTTTCAAGATAGCTTTTGAAGGCTAAAGGAAGACTCCCCAGAAAACAAGGCAGCAAGGTCTCCCAACATGAGCAGATTAAGACAAAATAGCCCTGGTGTCCTTCACTGTATGAGAGGTTTCAGACTGGAATAATGTGAGGGATGTTCAAATCTCACCAAGTACTACACAGAGACATAGAGAATGAGCAGAGTATCTCAGCTTCAGGTTTTGTTTAACAAGATCTGGCAGCCTGCTTTCGCAAAAAGTTTGCTCTTGATTTCTCCATAGATTCTTTGGATCTGCTTCCCTCTAAAGGCCGTTCAGTGAATTGTTGCATTGTCCTGAATGTCAATCAAGTCTTAACGTGAAATCAATTCTCAGATGTATTCCTTATCTGGAGAGGTGTTTGAGCTTTATGAAAGAGAGAAAGAAATACTTTCAGGGTTATTTCTTGTTGCAAGATAGCTTGAAAGAAATAATATATCAGTAAAGGCAGAGTTTTATATCAGCAAGCAGAGGTTTTCATGATAAAATCTATCTAAAAATGAGTGTCAAGCATACGTGCTTTTATAGTCCCTTACTGCACAGAAAAGTGAACTGCAAAAGTGAACTGGTTTGTCCCAGGCAGCAATTGGGATCTGGCCATCTTTGCTCCCAATCCCATGCTCAGAGGAGTAAGGGATTGTCTTCAGATGGGCTGAGGCATTCGACCTCTCTGGCATAGCTGCAGTATTGCTGCAGTTTCATGTGATCCCAGGTAAGGAACTTCGTGGTGTAGTAGAGCTTGGGCAGACTGTGTCTTATATCAAAAGCTGAACTGCTCCTTCAGCTGAGAGGCTCAGATGTGCCATGAAACTGAGACATTCAATTGAGGTGTTGGACTTCCATTGAACTCAGTGGATGAAGAGAATCTCGAGCTGGAGTGGCATGCTAAGACATTGGTCATTTTGCCTGCTTGGTTAAGGAAAAAAAAAAGATGTTTTTAAAGTATACCTGTTTGTTTTGTGGGCAGCCGTGGGAAATAGGACAATCCCTAAGTATACTAGCAATCTGAGTAATAATCATTGTCAACCAGCATTTTTGCACAGCTTCAGCGCTGTATGGGCATCTCTGAAGGAGAGGGGATCAAATTTTAGGTAAATGGAGCACATCTCTCCAGGCATCTCTGCAGAGGGAGCACAGGAAGTTACACTCCTGAATTAAATTGAATTAATCGGGGCCTGAAAGAAAGGTTCATATAACTTAGACAGAAGGGAAGAATTGAAGTATTTAAACACAGAACATCTTAAAAGTCCTTAAAATACCTGAAACTTTCTGCAAGCCTGGCAAATATGATAGAGAAGACACACACACCCCAGTCAGGGTGCTGGAAGGTGCTTTAGGACAATTAAAACGGCACTAGCCTTATATGCTTATGTACCTGATTTGCTCCTTAGCTGTTTTGTCTACTGTAATTGCCCTAACCAGAGAAGAAATTGTCCTTTGGGACTGCTTCTCCTCTCTCTGCAAACTATAAGAATCTGCACAACAAATTTGAGGCAAATCTTTTAGCTAAAGCTTGCTAAGCTGCATCCTGCCCCGAGATAAAGAAGTAGCAGTAGGGCTCCTTATTAGTGTTTTAGCCCCCTCCAGGTGTAATATAAATCCAGGTGACTCCCAGATATTTGGGGTCAGGTTTTTAGAGACTGAAGTCTCCAGGTGCATTTGCCCACACAAACTGGGTCTTCACCAGGCCCTTCATCATCCTCACCATCATTGTTCACTCTATGTAATTTATTTCACTTACAGCATCTATTTTGGTGGTAATTAATTCATTTGACAAAAACATAAACTGGCATGTGTTTCTGAGGACAGCAGGCTCAAGAGATTAGCTTTGCCAATAGTCAACACCTTTTTAGGTTCTTCAAGCTGATCCTAAATCCAGTTTTAGTGTTTCTTAAGACTGCTCACCTCTCCTTTATGTATCCATGCAGCCTGCCCTGAAATATTCTGCTTGATGCCTGCTGTAAACAGGCGTACTGCCACATACCTCACTCTTTCCAAGGTCAGCCCCAAACTATAAAGCCTATACAACTGCCATTGAAAGGCTCAGATGTGAAAAACAAAATTGTATTGTATGAGGAAAACAAATGCTTTCATGTATTCAAAAGCACCACCAACTGGGTCACTAACAGTGATTTACATTTAGTTCTCCTGAAAGGCTGAAAATTTAATAGTATCTGGAGAACTGATTCTTGGACAGTCAAGTAGACTCATTCCACAATTCTAAATAATACAAGTAGAGTTTGCAGTGTACCATCAAGGGGATCAGGAAAATATATAGGGGAAAATGATCATGTGTAACAAATCAGTACCACGTTTACCCATTTTTTTATAAAGGCAGTGATGCCTTTCCTTGGTCTTAAAATCAAGAGCCAAACACAGTTTGAAGGGAAAAAAAGGGAATTTAACTCGGTATTCATTTTAAGGATCCTTGGTGCACTCCGTCCAGGTGGAACACGCTGGAATGCACATCCCAATGCACACACACAATAGTTCGTGTATAACATTATAGGCTTTACCAATTAGCATATCTGTCAAAGATTCCCCAATGAGAGGCTGAGCGAACCCCCCTCCCTGAGGAACTTTCCCCCTGTGTCTTAGTTTACAAAATGTGTTCCAGAGAACACCTTGGTGCCTGAGGCTTCTAAAATGTTTGGTCTCCTGGCTTAAGGAATATTGGGTCTATGCTGGTTATCAAACCTGAAGAATTAGAAGTATGTGGGCTAAAAGGCCCTTAAGAATACATAAAAGTTATATAAAAGAGTATATAAAGGGGGTATATATAAAAAGCAAAAAACCATCATGGCATCAGCAGGGGAAAACCAGCAGAACATCTCCCACATACACATCTCTAACCTGCAGGAGCAAAGATGTAGCTCCTGCCCAGGAAGGAATGCACTACTGACTGTCACTGGGAATGGAACTTGCCTTAGGAAGGACAACTTTATGGGACCCTGTGAGAGGGAAAGAGATGGCCATTTTATGCTGTTGCCGGCACATTTGCTCCTCCCTCTCATCAAAATGGGAACGGATCCCCACATCCAAAAATCTCCTTCAGTTAATTTACAATTGCGGGGCCATTGAGAGATGTGAATCCTCAAAGAAGAAAACACTGTTCCTTGAAATAAAAGGTGAACAATTAAAGGGGACATTTAATTTGCCCCGTAACATCAGAAACTCTTCAACACAACACAGACATAGCTGAGGCATCTGAAAGAGAAAAAATAAAGAGTAAGAAGTTGGGGTAAAGTTGAATGAGTCAGTAAAGGGGGAAGAAGTGATCCATTTTTTTTACTTCAGCCTGTGAAAAGGAAAAAATGTAACATGCAAGAAAACAAAAGCAATGGCAGAAGACTAAAGCATAGCAAAAGATTTCAGGTAGGAAGTTAAGCAGGTGAAAAACCTCTCCCTCCCCCACAGAGATGCCATGAAGTGCAAATGAATACATGTAAAAGTCCATCAGATAACTCAGCTGAAGAGCATCATCGTGGTTTGACCAACACATGCTGATGCCTACTCACATGGCAAATTTGCAGTAGACCTTGCCTGGGAAAAGCATTAGTTTTAGGACAAAACCATCCACATTGGAACTTCCCTACTAGCCCACCAAATGCCAAAGAACTGAACAGAACAGACAATTCCATACGGATCACTTTTGACAGAATACATTTGCCTGAAAAAATTCCCACCAACTCCTCCCATTCCACACACTAAAATGTAGCAGCCTTGTAACAAGAACAGATCCAGAGCTACTCCCAGTGGGCACCTTACAAGTATGTGTTAATTAGCTGCCAGTTCTGCAAGTGCTGAGTGGTAAAGTTCTCACTCCCCTGCCTCCCTCGCCACCTGCCGAGTATCAGAACAGCCCAGAACCACAGACAGGAGCATCATCCCGCCAGCTCTGCCTCCCAGGGGTAGTAAATGATTCAGTGAACAAGATCTGCCTGAATAGATATCTGAAGTGATGCCTGTAATTCAGTTAAGGGCAGTAAGAGGGCATGCCAAGGCAAACACATTCCAGGCGACTTGCAACACAGTGTGAAATTTCACCCTATCATAAATAACACAGTAAATGTGAATGTTGCATTTCCCAAGGTACTGGTCAGACACAACCTTTTCCCCAAAGAGCAGACATGGAAGAAACGTATCACTGCTGCTTCTTAGCCCTGAAAGGCAGATCAGATGGACTCCTGCAACAAAGATGACAACGTTATCCACTCATCCCACCTGCTGCCTCTAGGGTAAAGAAGGATGCTTCAAAAGCCGTGCACTCTGGCTATCAGGGCACACACAGTGCATAAATACCTGGGAAGACAATGAACAAAGTTGTACGCCTTCCTCTTTCCTGATGTGACTTTTTCACTGTGTTCTAGCTGTCCACAGTACCATAACGCAATTTCACCATAATTTGAGGCCATACCCTACCACAGGCATGAAAGCAAACCCACTTGGTATGATGAAAGCAGATTTTTTTGTTTGTGTCTATACCTTTTTTGTCAACAATCAGGTTCAAACATCCATAGATGAAACAGGCATAATCTAAGAGGAGAGTGGCCACTGGGGCTGTCCGCAGATAGGAGATGACGCAGACAGTTGCCAAATTGTGGGTACTATGTGCAGTTCATCACTGGTCTAGAAAGTTGCTTTTCCAGAGGTGCACAGCCAGGCACTCATTTCAACAGCACTACCTCTTCAGTTGAGCAATGTTTAGAAGGTGGGGCTCACATCACTAATTTTAGCAGTTTAAAAAGGATGTCTAAGGTAATCATCCCAAAGTCCTTCTGCAATAAGAGAAAAGAGACAGGGATCCCCAGAGAAATGTGTATGAGGTCAATGGACTGGATCACCCTCTGGAAGCATCTGTCTACCAGACATGGAGTTTAGAGTCAGTGACTTAGGCTAAATCCTAAACCTGAGACAACTATGTTAAGACAGACAGATCCCATTCAAAATTAGTAGGTGGCTCAGGCTTGTGGTTCATAGATGAGACCCATGTTTGTACTACAAATTCCTCATGGATTCCTCCCTATCCATAGCCCTGTTATTGAAGAGTAAGTCTTTCTCATAAAATGACCATATATCTCATTTTGCTATACCTTCCTACCTTCATGCCAAAACACTCCTAAGAGCTGAGAGGTTCTTCCTCAGGGCTTATTACTACTTCTCAAGCCGGTGTTTTCCCTGCCCACAGGCAGCATATTCTGAAGTGCCAGACATTTCCATGTCTCCCCAGTCCACAGGAGACAGATTCCTTTCCTCCATGTTTGTTTGAGACAGGTTTGTTTCTCTCTTCTGCTTTCTCACTTTTTTCACTGTCCACTCCTGTTGCAGTCTGTGCATCCCCATGCTTTCATGTTGCTTACATGGAGTATCGAAGGGTCAACAAACCTATTCCTCTGTCACTGTGCAGAGTTTGGGAACTCACAGGAAATTCAGTCCCCAAAGAACAGATTTTTCCTGTCCTTAGAAAGCCTATGTGCCCAGTCACTGCAAGATCCCAGTAGCAAAATGTGTTCACTTCCAAGATCAGCTGGAGTGCAGGAGGCCACTCTGTCTTTCAGGTTGGCAGGAGATGGGTCCCACCACTAATTTGCACAGGCATGGCTGGAAGTGGGGAGCAGTCAAGGCTCCTTGGGTGTGGAGCATAGCCAGATCCACAAGCTCATCATTTCAGGGGAACAGATGATGCTTCTGGGGATAGTGGGGGCTACTGGAGCTCTGTTAATTCTGCCTTACTCAGTCCATCACACATGGAATGCTGGTGGTTGCTGTAATACCCAGCATTAAGCATAAGTTGCATGTAGGAATCCAGATTTTTACTGATGAAAAGGGTTTGAGCATTTCTATAGTCATTTTTGTGTAGTTGTGAGTAATAGCAGCTTTCTCTTTGTGGAATGGCAAAAGAGTTGGGCACAAAACATTTATATCTATTCCAGTGTTAGTCCTTTCTGCCAGAAGATGTGGTGCATCTACATCTTTTTGTATCCATGTGCTGCTCCATTGCTCCTCCCTTTTCAAGGACAGTTAGCAAAGGTAACACCTGACAGCTCAGCACAGCAAGGCTAGCTGTCAGTACCTTAGCCAAGCTGGGGAGGAGAACTGGCCTGAAGAACAGCTCATTTCATGAAACAGATCTCATTTCTTATTCCTGGCAAAGCGCCTTTTCTTTCTGAGAATGCCTGGAGGGAACTGATTATTCTGGTGATCCTTTTCACACCATTGGCTAAGACTCTGTCAAAGATGTTATGACCAAGGTTAATACATATTATTGGTCTGTCAGCAGTGCAAAGAGTAGTTTGTGATCTTTGCAATTTTAACACAGGAAATCCATCTGATGATGTAAGTGTTTATTTGCTGTTCACTTACTGATACCTAGCCAGCATCCAGTGAGCTTCTGAGTGATCGTACATCTCCAGCATGTGACCATGTCATATCAGTGGAAAGCAGATTCCCTGCTAACACTTCTGCTGAGAGTGTACAGACTCATTATATCAGACTCTGGAAACTACCTGCTCCATTTTACTGTATCCTGCTTAAATTAGAAGATTGGAAGAAATGTCATTCAGATGAATTGGATGAGACAACTCAGAGACAGGAATGTGCACATCCCATCTGGAAAGCTGTCCACACTCCTTTCATGCCCCTTTTCACACATTTCAAGTTTCAGACAATGAACCTCTCATGCAGAGGGCAGACTATCAGCTCTCTCTTTTTTGACAGTTGAAATTACCGTTCTTCCAAGGTCAGACTCTCTAGGTCCAACTGTTTCTTTCACTTGCATTATCTGCCTGCCACATTTGCTTGTTCAGGGACATAAGGAGTGTGATGTAACCCTGAAAAGAGCTTTTTCTTCTCACAAGTGAAATAATAATTGCTGTTTGCTTTCCTGTGACTGGATAGAGGATCTGATTGTGAACTCAGAGCTGCATAAATCTTAACAGTAATCGAGAAATGCCACTGTAAAACTGCCATAGTTGAGCTTATATTTGGACTCTCTATGTTGTTTTCTGCTCTGGATTGTCCAGGTGAATAGATACCAATGGAAATTTTAAAAGAAATAAAAATCTTTATTTTTCTTGAGCTTGAGTGTATTCACTTGGAAATCATATTTCACGAGAGGCCACAGTCTGCAGGTAAATTCACAAATCAAGAGCCACATGTTCCAGTACTTGTAAGGGATCAGAAATGAAGGATTAGTCAGCTCTAGGACAACTTTGCTCTAGGACAGTGATGAGAGGACTTCACTGTACAGATGTCCTTTTTCTGTATTTTATATATGCACCAAACATATTTTCCAGTAGAGGGTGCAAAACTCATCTCCAGCAATACAAAAGCACTACGTTCCTGCCAGCCTGTATTTGTGAATGACAAAACCTTTTCAGACTGTTTCTATCTCCATTTGTAAATAAGGGATTCGACATTAAAATATTTGACAGTAAAAAATCCCTTCCCATGACATTTGTAATATAGATGACTTCATAGGAATCTGTCCATTTTGCTTCCTTTTACAATCAATAAAATGAAATAGGCACTCAGGGACAAAGTTCTCCCATTTCACCCTATATTTATCAGCTGAGTAGCTCTCCAGACTCCTCTGACTATGGTGCATGGAGAGCTGATGAGTAGGCCAGATGTGGACATCTGCACTTTGGCCATCCACGTTAAACAGAATCCCGCCTCTTGCATTTGCCAGGAAATGCTCTACAGTGACAGTGTGGAACAGGGTTGCCTATAATGTGCTTGTTGCCAAACACCTCTTGTCATATTGCATCATATTCACTTCAAATTTAAGTGAACTTGTGGGAAGTTCTGATTACTTTGTTTGTGGGGCTACTATCAATGTTGCAATGCAGAGCAGAATGACGGATCATTTACAGAGGCATTGAAGAAGTCTTGGCTGGCAAGGGAAGGGAGAGGAACAGAGGTGTCACTGTAGTTAGACCACATTGTTACCAATGCCAGCTGTGACACAGATCAATAACTCTGTTTATTCAAGTGTCATCAATCCCTGTTACTATTTCCCATGGCCTTAGTCAGCAATCTTTAAATGTCACAGACCAGTGGATCTTGAGGAAGGGTTTGAAAGTTTGAAGTAAATCCTTCTTGCTAAGTTTTCCTCATAACTGTTCACACGAAAATGAACAAGCATGGATCATTATTCAAAATAATGACTCATTTCAAAGATGGAAATGCTATGGAGATTGTATCACCTCCGCTGGATATGATACAATCTTCAAACACAGTTCTGTGATTTATGCACTCACAAAGAGTTGCTTTCAGCTCGAAGATGTAACCCTGCCCCTTAAGCATATATGAAACAGTCGTCACACAAAAACACTTCTGTTAAGGTGTCTCTGCATGCTCAGGTGCAAAGCCAGTGTCACATTTCTAGCCACGGTTCAGCCAAATGGGGAGGTTACACAATGTGCCCTCCATTGTCTCAGCCTACAAAGGTGGGCAGAATTTTGCTTGGTCTGAAGATTGCTTCCCAGGCACAAAGGTATCTCAGCCTCCCTCTTACTCCCAGCAGGCAGGGATAGCAAATGTAGTAGTATTGCCTTAATTTAAGAAGCAACAAGAGTCTAAAAAAAAGGCAAGGTCAAACATTACCATCACCATTTAGAGATCCTTTCTGACATGAGTATCAGAAAATGGTTTGGGAGCTGGAGAAACAGCATTCATAGCTGCTTCATTCTTTCAATGAAATACTCCAACATTAAGAAAGGAAACCTCTTACTGACTTACCTCTTCTGGTGCTGATCCTTCACTGCTCCCATAAAAATAATAAAACCCAACAGGACCGAGCTCATAATCATAGAATCATAGAATCATAGAATCATAGAATCATAGAATCATAGAATCATAGAATCATAGAATCATAGAATCATAGAATCATAGAATCATAGAACCATAGAATCATAGAATCACAGAATCATAGAATCATGGAATCATAGAATCATGGAATATTCTGACTTGGAAGGGACCCATCAGGATCATCAAGTCCAACTCCTAGCCCTGCACATAGCCATCCCCAAGAATCACACCATGTGCCTGAGACCACTGTCCAAACACTTCTTGAACGCTGTCAGGCTGGTGCTGCTCCCCTCTTCCCTGGGGAGCCCGTTCTAGTGCCCAACCACCCTCTGTCTGGAAAACTTTTTCCTGATATCCAACCTAAACCTCCCCTGATTCATCTTCATGCCATTTCCTCAGGTCCTGTCACAGGTCATGAGACAGAAGAGATCAGTACCCGCCCCTCCTCTTCCCCTTGTGAAGAAAGTACTACTGGCAGTTAGTTTTGGATGTGAACTATTTAGGAAGCTGGTCATGAGCAGACATAGTTTAAAGAAGACTGCAAATCTCTGGATGCACAGTGCAGAAATAATTGTGGGAACCAGCACCTGGCTGTTCTGAAGGGAGACACTAGGCAGAACAGGACTAGAGCACACTGGCATGAGCTGGCAACATCATCCTTCTAATAGAAAATCTGGCAAGCTCTACTGATGAGTACAAATTACTCCAAAATTAATTGCATGAGAGGGTGATTATACAGGGCCACCGTCAAAGCTCTGGGTATTCCCAAGCTTGCAAATATATTGGAACAATAGAGCCAAGTCACTGAAGGTGATGGAACACTAAAGTGAAAAGTATTATGTTGCAACAGTACAGAGCCTGCCCACAGAAATGCTAAACACTATCCTTAGTGCTCATCTGAGGATCAGGAAGGGCTTGAGATGGCTTATCTCGCCAGGCATGACTGCTGTCGTACAAGAATAAAAATGAAATCAGCATCAAATACTGTAAGTCATCAGGGAAAAAAGCCTCAGAAACACCTCTCTGTTCAAGCCTACTGCAGCCCTATAAAAAACAAATGGACATGACTCAAGTACCTTACTTCCCTATAGCAAAAATCTCAGCTGTTGCACAAACCAACCAACGCAGAATGTCAAACTTCATTGTAAACCACGGAGTGGAGCTGACAAAAGATAGTGACCTGCAAAGCACAACCAGCTCTTTTGGGAAATCTTCTGTCATGGATTACACACTAAAGCAAGTTCTAAACACAGACAGTGTAGAAGAAAAAAAAAAAGATGAAAAGCAAAATCCTAATGAAATTATTGTCCTGGTGGGCATTTTTAGGCCTGCAAAGCAAAGCTACAAAGGGATTACAAAGGAAGTACCTCTCTATTTTGCAAGTAAATCTAGATAATTCCTGATAAGACTAATGAATAGCTGTAATTATTACATGCTCATCCCACTTCTAGTAATTAATTATTCTAGGGATATAAAGGTAGTGGGAAGTAGTATGCAAGAATATCTACTGCAGAAGAAATTCTGTGGATAAAGAGAAGCCCTGTCACAGACATCATTTGTAGTGTCCTGTTGTAGATTTCTGTAAGGAAAGGGAAAAGTACAGTTTCATCTGCTAAGGGGAGGGAGGGTGTGTGTGCTGGGTTATTTTAGTCTCTACTTACCCTAAACCCTTATTTCTCTCTTGCTATTTTATGAATGAGTTTCATTAGTTTGTAGTGGTAACACTTACGTATAGAGATGTGTATGCGTTTAATATCATTAAGAAAACATGAAACTGTGGTTGGTGGGGTTGTTGCCAAATAATTTTTCTCCAATACCTAGCAGTAACAGTTTTGCTAAGAGCCTGATCTCTTCTGAGACTTAGCATAAGGCAGGATTATATAAAAGTATTTGCATCAGATCCTTTCAATATAAATGAATAAATATATATATGAGTGTTCTTGTTTGCTGTGTTCTAACACATGAGAGACTTTCTTTGTGAAAGGCCGGTGGTTGGTATTTCAGCCTGTTTGAAAACCTGCAGAGCAAATTCTGCTCTCAGGAATGTGCATCCTAGTCTAATGGCTTTATTTTATTTACCTGTGCATATTAATATATTCAGTGATGCCTGTGCCACATAAAGGACTTGCGATAATTTCTTGGCATGATGAGTATGTGGCATAAATCTTTCCCCTAAGCACAGCTACAAGCTTTGATGTACTCAAGGGAGGGCTTCCTCCGCCGAGTTCAAGGTTCAGAAGTTCAAAGGCACTTCTGATTAGAAATTAACCACAACACTTTACAAATGAGAAGGGAACGACCTATTCCACGCCTGAAGAACTTGGCAGGGGCCATTCCCACAAGCCAACAGACCACCAGCGTGCCGAGAAATGTCTCACTGAAGAGAGGTTGAGTGCAGGGGCAGCACGAACAGGAGAGTGACCTCTTACAGTTCTGCCTTAGAAAACACAGTCCCTTGGCTTCTCCAAGCCTTGTTTGGAGAGAAAGTCTGCAACACAAGCTGTTACATGCCTTTATTTACAGCACTCTGTATCGCTCCAACCACATGGTAGATACCGAGCTGAATATCCAGATGGATGCCCACCCTTGGGACATCGTACCAGTCCCAGGGAGTTCAAGCAAATCTAACCTTCCTGTCTTTTCTGTCTTTTCTTGTGTGGCATAGAAACTCCTAAGCTGACAGACAGAGGCAGCAGGTTAATCACTGAAAGGCATCTGGGCAAGGAGCCTGTCAGCTGACAGGCACCCATCCAAGGATGCCACTGCTCCCCACTGAAAGCCAAGAAACACATCAGCACTTGTCAGGTTCTTGGGGCAACTGGGCAGTTTCTGCTTGCACAAGACACTTGCTGGGGGAGCCACTGCTGAAAACATGAGAGGGGCAGACGGATGAGGGCTTCAAACCCAAGGATGCCCGTCTGCTGAGCCACTCATGCCATGACTCGCTGGGATGAGAACAGGCAGCCAATGTGTGCAAGTTAGGTGGAAGGTCTTGAAAAACCCAGGACAATATTGGGCTGGTGGAGTGGGTGAGCAGAGGCTGCTCAGTCAGCTCTCCAAGCATGAGAGAAATTTTTTGCTGGAAAAATACCAGAATTAACTTTTGCTGAACACAGAGGAGGATTGCACTTTCCCTTTGATTTAACTGTGTCTTTTCATTTCTATACTTTAAACTCAGTCCTCAAAACCCATCGTTTTCCCTGGTCACCCTGTGTAAAGCTGGGGAGTCACACACACCCGAAGCTGACAGCCTTTGGCCATCATTCCCATGGAAGTAGTGGATTGACAGAGAGAGAGCCTGAAGGCAGGAGAGAGGCACTTGTGCCTTTGGTCATGCTTAAGCCAACCTCAGCCTGCAGAAATGTCCAGCAATGGGCTTGTGCTGCCAGAGCTGGAGAACAGTTGTGGCAGAGGCAGGTAAAACTTCCTGCAAAGTATGGCAGGCAAAGGGCTTAGAGCAGCCTCCAGGGCATACACCTGCTCGACGAGGATCCCACCTTGAGCTTAGATCCTGTTTGGGATGGGAGGAAAATTGAAACTTGTTCAGGCATGTGATCCCAAAATCAATATTTTCACAGCTCAGGGCATGTGACGTGTCACTGGAAGGTGCCTGGTGAGGACAATGGCTGGCACAGAACTGCAGCTCCACTCAGCTGCAGTGCACTCTGCCACTGACCAGCCTGCACACAGGCATCTAGGAGCTGATGGCTCTAGGGTTCCTTCCCAGGCAGGAAAATTTCTCCCATAAATCTGCACACTTCCCAGGGCTGCCCTGTATATAATGGGACTGGAGGGGGTAGGGTGGGATTTTTGACTGGCAATATAATTTCATGCATTATTATGTTTTGCATTTCACACTAAAGCACAGAACTTCACACTAACACTATATCCAGTGATAGCACAAACACTTCCTCCAGCTAAATTTTAACATTTGTGTCCAGCTCTCTAATGGATGCAGCAAGCCTGTAGCTTTTGCATGTCATATCCCAACTCCCTCTTACAAAATCAGGTTTTTCTTGTATGTATTTAGAAAAGTTTAACAGTTCCCAGAATATCACATGAACAAAATGCTCTGGGCCATCTTTCCAAATAAATCCTTAATCCTCAGACATCACTGGAAGTAATTTTTGTCAATAGTGCACCATCCAGTAGAAAAACAAAGAGCAGTCATTTAAAAAACCAAACACACTGGTGTCTCCAGTCTCAATGTTTGGCATCCACTGGCGTTTTTATTTTGCTGGTATTTGTCAAGCAATTTACAATCAAAATCCACCACTTTGTTACCCAGAGACTTCTGAAACATTAATTTGCTGTTGAAAGATTTTCTGATTCCTGTCTACATAAAATAACTACACCAAACACTGGAAAAGAAAGGGAAATGGAATTTTCCCAGAGCTAGCACCAAGTAAACCGATTGCTGCATTATCCCATTTTCTCCCACTATACAACTTCTTTGAAAACAAAGAGTGCAGTGCAGTATTTAAATCCCTATAAAATCACCAAAATCAGAAACATGCTCAGTTTCCCACCATCAGCATGAGGCACCATCCAGTGCTGCAAACTTTCCTTAGAAACTGAAATTTAAGTCAAAACTGTTTAAGAATTTCTCCTTTTCTAAAAGACATGATGCATTTCTGATATGAAAAAAGAGACTTTGCATAGTTTTAATGCTGAATTCTCGAAAGTGATTCTGCCCTTCTTCACTCGGCTTGCAGCTAAAGTGAATTAAAAAGCTGCAAGGAACACATAAATGAGCCAGTGAAATAAACAATCAGCTGAGAAAAGACACTTGAACAAAGAGGATAACAAAGAGGAAAACAGAAGAAAACCCCATAGTGCATACCTGGATCTCTATTATCAGTGGAAAAGGCTTTATTTCTTTGCAAGGGCAATGGCAAGGTAGAACTACTGCAAAGTAATGAAAGAAAAATACTTTCCGTATGGGACCATGAAAGCATTAACATAACAGGCAAAGCACATTATGTCCTGCCCTTGGCAAATGTCTTGTTGGCTACTCTGGACTGTGACCCAGCAAAAATAAGCAGTCCAAATGGATTTTCTCATAGGTAATACACTGCTTCATTTACTACACGCAGTAGTGGACTGTTTCCTCAAGAGTCAGCGTGGAGGCTGACCGAACATTGCACTGAAGAAACAGGAAAACGTGGTGCTGCACACAGATTGCACACAAAAATGAGCTGAAGTGTTGCTTGGTACTCTAAAAAACTTCCAAGTGCATTTGATCCACTCAATTTTTGAAAAGGCAGTGCTCTCAGTAGACGGAAAGATGAGGGGAACCTGATGGTGTCCCCCAGCACAAACACGCTGACATTGACACCTGTTCTAAGATGGCTTTTTTCTCCTCATATGTCATTACTGCCACTTTTATTTGTGATTTCTTAAGCTCAGAAAATTTAAATTGGATTTTAGATCTGTCCTCTTTATCCAAGAGCTTCTACATGTGGAGGCAACCCCGCCTTTCACTGGAGGGTTTTACCCACTTCTCTTTCAAATACACACACCACGTCAGAAACCAAATCAAACCAGAAGGATCAAAAGAAGCAGTATGGATGATGGATCAAATGCACACTAACCACAAACGGTTTATTGATTTTTGAATCTGTCACATATTATTTCCTTATTCCCTTTGTTTCTGAATTGCTTGAGCATGTTGATCTAAGACGGCTTTTAACTCCGCTTTGTCACCGTGACCTTTTTTGATCCCAGTCCATTTGCTCTCAAATTAAGTCACACTACAGAAGCTGCTTTGCTCCAGGTTGTGGTTTTCGTGCTCTCGGTTATATTACATCTTTCTATGCCACCAGCTGGGACAGCCAGTGCTTGACAACAGTGGGGCCAGGGACAGTAAACTACAACACCTTCTTCATGGCACAACCATTCCCTGAGTAAATAAGGAGCCCCTGTGGGAACTGGGGAGATGAACCAGAGGAAGGCATGTGGAAGAGCTTCCTTGCAGATAGAGATTCTGGTGGGAAGGCACTGGGCAGACTCATTTTCGCCTGTCTCCCCTTCCTTCAAATTGGAAACTGGGACAAATGTGTGTTGAGGACTAGGCTGTGCTGATGCAGCGCTAGGTAAAGAGCACAGTGTAAATTACCACCCCTCACTCGTGCTCTGATGCAGCTTATTTCTGCCTCCTCCAGGGCCTTTGCCAGTCATCTCACATCTCCTCAGCCGCTGTCTCCAGTTGCTGCCATCCCCTGTTAGCTGGAGCACACACTGAGCAGCTTTGCTCCTGCATCCACTTGGGAAATGAGTCCCTCTTTCCCAGAAGCTTGTCTCTTCTCCTCATCCCCACTCTGCTGTCTCTGGAAGGGTATTACACTGGCAGAGCTAAAGGCCTCTGTTTCATGTGCCCTGCTCGGGGTTTTCTTTAGCATATCTAGAGGCATCCTAAAAAAATAAATAAAAGAAGAGGATGGCCATGGAAAAATTTCACTATGCGTAAACAGCTGAAAAAGTAGTTAAATGTACTGCTGTTATGAACTGAAATACACCTATCTGTGAAAAGAATATTTCAGCATGTGTGCTAAATAACAGGGTAGCAGGGTCCACATGGAATCATGTTCTGGGCATAACATATAATCTGTGATCATTAGTGCACCTGGGCGCCACTTAGAGCTATACTAAGCCAAATGCAGCCCAGTGCTACTCTGTTTGCTCCAGCAAGGAAACAAAAATCACAGGGTAATAGAGTAAGCCAGGTTAGGAGGGACCTCCAGGGGTCATCCGGTCCAAAACACATCTAATCAGATGTGCTTGTTCAGGGCCGTGACTGGTTAAGTCTTGAGCACCTCCAAGGACAGAGATGCCTCTCTGGACAACCTGCTCCCAGCGCTTGACCATCCTCCTAGTGAACAATTTGTTCCTAATACCTAATGGGAATTTTCCACCTCTTGCCCCTTGTCCTGTTGCTGTGCTTCCCCCAGAGGGTCAGCTCCTGCTTCTGCGTGTCCTCTGGCTGGGAGCTATCCTGGTGCCTGTAAAAGACTCCTCCTGCCCGGATCTCCCAGGTGCCCAGGAAACAGCAGAGACCGGCTGCGGCACACAATGGCAGAGGACACGCTCGGTGGGAAAGCATTCCCACTCCAGGGACACCAATATCCAAACACTGTCTTGCCGCTCAGACAATGGTCAGGACCCAACTTCTTTGTCTTTATGGCTCACTGGCAAGGATCACTTCTGAATACCGACAACTCTGGAAATGCATTTGCCTCTCTGCCTCCCACCTCAATTCAAAAGTTAAATCCTTTTGAATTCAATTAGATACAATATGCTTTCATTCTGAGAACTTTCTAAAATTTTGCAAACTTTCTAAATTGCATTACATAGGGCCTCATGTTCTAAAAATCCACCCAGAGATTTCCTGTCTTTCCACCGCAACCTGCCTGTGCTTAGCGAAACTTAATTTGATGTGGAGGCCACTTCTGAGGGATGAGAGCTGCACCTGTGCTGTTTGCCAGGAGGAATGCACCTCCAGGAAAGTAGGAGATGCACTTCTTCACATTTCCTGCTGAGTTTGTTAAACAGGTTATGTCTATTTTTAAAAGCATTGTATTACAAACTTTCAGGGACAACACAGGCTTTTCTCAACAAAATTAAGATGAGCTGGGAAAAAAACCAGAAAGAAACAATACATTAATCACAGTGTCAAGAAACAGTCTGTAATATCCAAATGCACTGAACAGAGAGAGGGAGAGGGGAAAGTTTACTGGCTTGCGGAATGCAATTTTTCACTCCTTTAAAATGCTCTGGATTGTCAGTTCCTATTAATTTTTTACTTTTTGTTATGTAATATATGAACTGCATAGCTAAAAATCATTCTTGTCCTGGCAGTTTACAAAAGACAAGCAGTAATTTAATTTAATTCCTTTTTCCACCACTTAAGAAAACCAACGATGGCAACCCCAGCAAGGACTGGTGATTATTAACTGATGTTCCCAATCTGATGGATTTTTTTTTTTTTAGATGAGACAGAAACATTCTTTTGTTTACTCTCTTTTGAGGAAGAGGATCTGGTTGCTCATTTTTTAGGCGGCACTTTGTTCCGCACAATGCAGAGCACCGTGCAAGCTCCTCACTTACAGCTGTGTTAATCTCCTCTGATGTATGCACTAGTTTGGGGTACCTCCCCCAGATCTAGCACTGCCAACAGACCTGACCTTGCCCAGGTGGTGAAATTCTTATCAGCCTGTCTACATTGCCCACATGTGTGCCTTACTTTTTCAATATTCAGATTCTCAGGGAAACCTTAGCAAACAAGGAAGTAGTCCTTCAGCCTAAGAAAAATAAAGTTGGGGCTTTTTCCTTTTGCACAAGTGCTGTAGGCACCCTGGAAATCACAACATGGCAAAGCCAGGAAAGAGTATCAAGTTGCCCAACCCATGCATGGTAAAATTACAAGAAAAATTACTCCAGGACAAAGGCATGACGACCCTAGCCTGCTTATCCTGGCTGCAGAACAAATGCTGTTGTCATCTGGTGTTTAACTTATGAGGCAATAATGATTACTTGTGATTTTGATCCTGGAAGAGCTAAAATAATATCCTTTATTTCAGACTTGAGCTCAAAACCCTCTCTGAAGGGCTCTTCTGTACATGGCAATATAATAATAGTTTGCACATTATAAAAATTCAGCTATTTATTAATATTCCATCCTGATTTGTAAAATGTATGTAGTTCAAAAATCTCAGTAGCCTGAGGTTGGTCCCTGCTAACTGGAAGCTAGCCAGTGTTATTCCAGTCTACAAGAAGGATGTGAGGGAAGACCCAGGGAACCACAGACCTGTTAGTCTAACTTCAGTTCCTGGAAAAGTTGCAGAGAAGATCACACTGGGTGCTGTTGAAAAGCATTTAAAGAACAAAGCAATCCCCAGGCACAGTCAACATGGGCTCACAAAGGGAAAATCCTGTTTAACTAATTTTGTATCCTTCTATGATAAGGTCACCCACCTAGTGGATGAAGGGAAGGTGGGGGATGGAGTTTTTCTGGGTTTCAGTCAGGGTTTTCATACTGTCCCTTACAGCATCCTTCCGCACAAGCTCTCCAGCTGTGGCATGAGTGGATTCATGGTGTGATGGCTGAAGGACAGAGTCCAAAGGGTTGTAGTGGATCAGGCTACATCTGGCTGGTGAATGGTCACCAGTGGTGTTCCTCACACCTCAGTCCTGGGGGCCAGATCTGTTCAATATCAGCAATCTGGATGCAGGACTTGAATCCACCATTAGCAAGTTTACTGTTGACGCCAACCCGGAAGGTGCTGTTGACACTCTTGAGGGACAAAAGGTCTTGCAGAGTGATCTGGATACATTGGAGCATTGGTCTATGATTAATGGGATGAAATTTAACAAGTCTATATGCTGGATTCTGTACCTAGGATAGATTAATTCTGGGAACAAGTATAGACTGGGAGAGGCGTGGCTGGAGAGCAGCCCTGCAGAAAGGGGTCTGGGGTTGCTGCCTGGCAGCAGGATCAGTGTGAGTCAGCTGTGTGTCCTGGCAGCCAGCAGGGCAAATCCCACCCTGGGGTGCATCAAAAGCAGCATCACCAGCCTGTCAAAAGAGGTGGTTATCCCTCTGTTTTTAGCATTGGTGTGGCCTCAGCCAGAGTGCTGTGTGCAGTGCTGGGCCCCACAACTTAAGAAGGATGTTGAGGTCTTTGAATACATCCAGAGGAGGGCAACAGCCGGTGGAAGGGCTGGAAGTCATGCCTGGTGAGGAGTGGCTGAGTACTCTGGGCTTGTCTAGTCTGGAAAAAAGGAGGCTGAGGGGTGATCTCATTGCTCTTTGCAGCTTCCTGAGGGGGGAAAAGTGGAGATGAATGTGCTGATCTCTTCTCCCTGGAATCCAGCAGTAGGATGTATGGGGAATGGTTCAAAGCTGTGCCAGGGAAAGTTCAGACTGGACATTAGGAAGCATTTCTTTACTGAGAGTACAGTCAAACCCTGGAAGAGACTTCCTAGAGAGATGGTTGATGTCCCAAGCCAGTGGGGCACTGATGTCAATGTTTGAGAGGTATTTGGACATACCCTTAATAACATACTTTAATTTTGGGTCAGTTCTGAAGTGTCAGGCAGTTGGGCTAGATGATCATGACAGGTCCCTTCCAACTGAAATAGCCTATTCTAAACACATATTAATATTTCTCCCCTAAATGCCATTTTTATGCCCAAGAGTCAGTGAAACTTGCCATTGACAATGAAACAAAAAATGAACCACAGGGGTTGTTTTTCTTAAAAAAAGACAGGAGCACCTTTCTTAAGTCCAAGAGAATAAACCCAGTCACCAGTTGAAGGGAATAAACCCCATCCCCATACTCAGTCAAATAACCCATCTCAAAACTGTGCTATTGCATTGACCTGATCAACTTATGAACAGAAGAAAATGGAAATCAGTCCAATAGTGTCTGAGGAACTTTCAAAAACTTCCCAAGTCATAACTTGTCCCAAAACACAGGAACAAAAAGAAAAAACCAACAAAACCACAAAAAACCAACAACAACAAAAAAAAACACCAACAAAAAAACAAAGCAAAGGCCAAGTCTTTTATTCTACTACATAAACTATAAATAGGTAGAAAGCCAAGTAAGCAAATCCAAAGGCAGAACTATGGTGGCAGGAAGACAGAGGTTGAAGGGAGATAGAGAAATGTCTTCATATGGATGTTAAAGTTCCTGCCACCACAACAGGGAGAAAAGAGACCATTGTATCCTGGAGAACTGGAAGATGTATAAGTTAAGCTCACGGTAAAGGGACTTGCAGTGGTACAAGAGAAAGAAGCTGAAAAAATTATATGGGGGAGAAACACAGCCTCATAGATGAATGTTTTCCAACATCTTATCCCTGCAGATTCCAACCAGCATGAAGAAAATGCCACAGGGGAAGAGTATCTCTTGCAACTTCCCTTACTCTTCTCTTCTTCTCCCCCCTTACTCTTTCTCTGACATCTCAGCTGTGCATTATGTCATTTTGTGTTTACATCACCAAAGATGAGATCAGAAGCGCAAACATCTTGCTCTGATTTTAGATGAGAAAGATGGTAACAACTGGACTAGCAACATAAAACATCCTCAAAAGCAACAGTGTCAGGAGATGAAAGGAGGAGCCTTTCTCTGAAGCTAGAGCAAGTCTGGTTCTCATGTATATTGAGGCCACTTTTCAACATCCTGGATACAACAGGGTGTAAAAGGGAATGAATGTATAAATTAGCCCTGCTTGAAGGATCATTATGGACAAGCAGAGAGTGGATTAGAGGTTGAAATAACTTCATCTGTCCTAAGCCACCTGCATGGGCTCCCCCTGAAGTCCCTGGCAGCAGACAGGTGTCCATCAGAGAGACGTGGATCCACAATGCACATGGCAGCTAAGTGTGGCTCTGTTGAAAGCTGTGTGGTTGGGGACAGCACAAATGGTTGTTGGACATCACAGCCAGAGGCTACAGCAGCTTCAGCAGGACTACCCATCCTCAGCAGGGTCACTCACCAGCCTGCCACTTCTGCTGGCCCTCTGGGAAGTGGTGCCCATACTCTTCAGGAAGATCCTCTCCTTCCCAGACTCAGGCCTAGAGGTATCCTGGCTGTGTTCCTGTCCTTCAACATTCACTCCAGCCTTCTGGTTATTGCATGGCAGCACACCAAAAAGTTCTGATGGGCCCTGGCCAAAATTTGCCCAGATGCTACTCCCTGGATTCACCAAGCAAAGCAGTGTTATCAACAAAAGAATCAGTGAGCTTCCCATGTCAAGAAAAAATGATGACCCAGCTTTGGACTCAAGTCTCATATGTCAGACTTGATTAGATACTAGTTGATATCTTGGATTGATCTACTTTACCACCACCAACATAATTCCAGTCTGCAAGGTCTTAAAGTGAGATGATGGGGGAAAATATTAAAAAAATCTTTATTTTCTTTTTCCTTTCCGCTGCCATGCCCTACAATAACTAGATCATAACATCACGGAGATGGGACTTGGATCTATGGTCATCTCGGTGTTCTGAAGTGAGCTCTGGCTGCAGGCTGACATCACACTGGAGGGTGGCTCACCTACTTCATGACCCTGCTTCTTTTCCCTCCTGGGGAGAGAAGAAGGCATCTTGGCACAGAGGTTGAATGGAGCTGTAGCATGCTCCATGCCCAATGCTGCTGTGCAAACTAGCCTCCTGCCTGCTTTCCCCTTTCCCTTTTCTCTGCCAATGCTGCTGTGCATCACCTGCAAGTCAGAGGGCACCAAGGAGGCAGAGGGCAGGCAGAGAACCACTGCGTCAGTAACTGCGTCTGTGGACCCCCTTTATCCTGCTGTAGCATTAACAGATCAACAAACACCCTGTTCCCACCGAGCTCTGACACACATCCAAGGGTACATCTAACTCTGAGGTTTTTTTCCTTTTTTTTTTTTTTTTAATATAAATCTGTAAGGTGATTACATCCGGGTTTGTGTCCACACGGCAAAACCAAAGAGCATTCATCAAAAGAATAATGATGCAAATGTGGCTTCTTATCTTCCAGTGATTGCCCATCTGGCAAAAAGGTCTAGAAAATGTAACAATAGTTTTGAAATAAATAGGAGGAAAGTAAAGACCGGCAGTGTACTTTCCACATCAGTGGTAAATATACTACTGATGTGGAAAGTAAACAGCTTCAAACAAGAGGAGAAACCACTGTGGATAACTCTCTCGACCTGTGAGCTGCAGGCTCAAATGCCACTGCATTAAAGCTGAGGTAGAAAATCCCAAGTTCATCACCTCACATTGCAAAAACAGATATCAAACGCTGTACCATCTATGGCTGGATAATATCAGGGGGCCAGCTGAAATTCAGAGGATTAAAAAACCTTGTTATGCATTTCAAAAGCTTACGTCCCTGTAGGAATATGGAGCGCTCACGGTCGGCACACCTGCATTCTACAAGCATTCCTCAAAGCTACCCTCCTGACAAGGCTGTTTGTGGGGAGGATGGCGGAGGGGGCATACGGAAAGAGATGCAAACCTGCAGCCAGGGAGGAGATGCTAAGGACGCACCTGTGCCGCTGCTGCCACCGCCTCCCGACCCCCGCAGGAGCACCTGCACGGGAAGCGGAATCTAACGCCAAACTACAGGTCGCGCCGCTGTTTGTTTGTTTGTTTTCGGGTCAGGTTCATGTCGCCACCCCGGGGAGCGCCCCGCCGGGCCGTGCTGGGGTCCGCTCTGGGCACCCCGGGGCGATGCCGGGGCCGGGGCCGGGCGGGGCGGGGGCGGCCCCGGGGCCATGCCGGGAGCAGCCGGTGCTGATTGGGNGGCGGGGACCCCGACGGAGACGGCTCCCCCGCGGGCTCATGGGCAGGTGCCCCCGTGTCCCCAGGCACGTGGCAGCCTGCTGCTTGTGCACACCTGTGGAAGTGGGTTTTTTCCCTCCCAAAACCCCACTGGCTGAGATTATGTTTGGTGCCCAAGTGTCCGTTTTGGCCTCTCGTGCTGTCGCTACCTGCCTTTTTTTCCCCATCAGAAGAGTATGTGTGAGGATTTGACACAAGAAGAATGCAGGCAAATTTTTCTTGCCGATCTATTTTCCGACTGTCATGACATTCCTCTTTTTTATGGTTTTGCCAGCCATGCAACGGTCGGTGGAGAAGAACAAGACTTGGCGTCGTTTTGTTTTAATTAATGTTCCTTTGCTGGTTTTGCTAAGCGGTTATTAACTCAGATGTAATTGCTTCATTGATAAATGACAGTGTAAAAGCTCAGGGCAGTCAGGGATGCAAAGGTATGCAGAAGGGATGCATAGCTTTGCTCAGCTTTAGGGCAGTGTTATTTTGAAGCAAAGCTAAGAGTTTTGCTATAGGGCTTGAAACCAAAGATTGAGTTGGTGCTGTGTTTCTTCTCTGGTTAAGGGGAAACATTTTTGCCCTTTAAGGAAGCCGTACTGGGAAACTGGTTCACTGCAGGAAATCTTTACAGCTAAACTTTTAGTAGATAAATCCACACTGATTATGGCTGGTAGAAACAGGAGAAGTGTGTATGGCATCGGTTTATAGCTTCAGGAGTGACAGTAAAAAAGGGAAGAAAGGTTTCTAAAATTATGGCACCTTTTCTAAGTTTTTATAGTTATAAATGAATGCAATATGCAGTGTTCCAGTGGCTTCTATACTCAGAAAAAATCATGCCTACTGTTCACAGTCTGGCAAGGCATATCCCCTTTGCACTGGAGTCTGAGAAGGTATTTTGGTGTAAAAGCTCTGTTTAAGAGGAAAGGAAGGTCTCTTAATCTAATCACTAATAGAGATTAATTCTGTAGGAACAGGGATTAATATGAACATGACATTAATACCAATATCAGAGAACCTTTAACCTCTGTATGTAGAAAGGGCTGAAAGAGGTCAAGATACCAAAGAGAGGTGACACAGGCAACCCTTAAGCATCACTATTGCAGGATGCTTCCCTCAGGTGGAGAAGTGCTGTTCCCCAGACCTTCTTTTGACCCAGCCCCACGGAGTCAGAGGGATTTGCCAGTTCCTCTGAAGGAATAGGAGAGTTGGCTGGCCTCCATTGACATCAGTCACTCTGTGGCCAAGTGTAGCAGCTGAGAATGTAGTTTCCAGGACTGGGCAAGGAGCTATGGTCTCTGTGCAGGCGAGCACAGAGTGATCATTGGTGCGAAACCTTTTGGATCCCTTGAATCTATTGTTTAGCTGTTCTTTTAGGTCTGGGTGAATCTGTTTTCAGAGTAAGAAAAGCGTAGTTACAAAGTATGCAGAACTGGGAACATTTAAATTTTCAAAAAGGTGACAACACTTGACAGCAAGGCCCTTACCCTCTTTTCCCCCAAATGCTTGTGCATTGAAACTTTGTGTGTTGGATAGCATGTTCCACTTGGCCAACGAATGAGTTTCCGAGGTGCCGTGTGCACAGTGAAAGAGCCATTAGCTCATTTTGGACAGAAGTGAATCTGAAATGCACATCTGGAAGGGCCCTGTCTCATTCCTTCTGGCCAGGCTGTTTATCAGTAGTGGAAAGTTCTTGGCTTCAGTGTTTCTCAGTAGCATCTCTAAATGGTATGGGGCCGGATTCTGGTACCCAGGCACAATGTGAATGAAAGGCAGGCTGGAGGGAGAGTGAGGTATGCGCGCAGCACAGACCAGGCAAGCTGGGTCGGGTCAGAGGGGCAGCCGCTGCAGCCAGGGGTGCTTTCAGTAGGCAGCCTAGCCCAGACTCCCCTCCTTGTGGTTTCAGCTCTGCAGGGAACCTGTTAGCAGCTGACTGTGGGTGTGGATGGCCCCTCTTCACCCTAACCCTTCCCCTGTGGGGGAGTGCACTTCAGGGCTGCGGTGTGTCACTCGCGGCTTAAAGAATTTGTGTCTCAACAAAGAGACGAATCTGCCTCAGCCGTCGTCTAGCCTCTCCCTTCCCTCCTCTTCCTCTTTGCCCAGACTTACATGTCTAAGGTGGATCCCATTCCCTGTGATTGGGAATGTGGGAACTTCCTGACTCCATCCTCAGGTGGGGGACCCAGAAGACACAAAACAGGGCAGATGTGGTTTCCTGTTTTCAGTGAAATGTTTGTGAGCAGAAACAATAACCCTATTAAGATACATGTAGTGACAATATGTTGCTCTCCTCAAAATGGTAAAGCATGACTGGGAAATTACTAAAAATATTTCTGTTGTCCCAGGGAAATGTGGCTCTGCTCCACTCCTTTGTCACACAGATGGAGAGGATTTGCCTCACAGAGCAGTTCGTCTTCTACAGGAATATTTCTTTTGGTCAAATCAGAAACCTCTAAGTGTTGCTGGACTTCTTATCCAGAGACACTGCTCAGGTCTTCCAGGGGATCAGAGACAAAATGAGGGGGGAAAGAAATCAGGGTGTGACTGTGCTTTGAGGAACCTGGTCTGTGTGAGGTGTCCCTGCCCATGGCAGGGGGTAGGAACTAGATGACCTCTGAGGTCCCTCCCAACCCAAACCACTCAATGACTCTATGATTCTATGCCAATTGCTGGAGCTTTCCCAGTGCCGGGGAAGTCCTTCCTTCTTCGGAAGCAGTGTCATAGTTCAGGTCAGGGGTGCTCAGGAGATGATTTGTCTTTACCCTTGTTTTGGTTTGTATCATGGAGTGGGCTTGGACTGTCCTCCGTGGATTGCTGTGGGATGGCACAGCAGCGAGGCTGCCCTGATGGCTTTCAGGCCATCGCTCCACAAGAACAGCATTCAGAGAAAATTTATTGTGGTCCCCTTCCACCTTTATGCATTCCTGTAGGGGAAATCAATTTGGCCAACTGTCATTAAGTGCTAAGCCCCACATTCTCTATGCAAAAATGGTCTTCCTGTCTGTGGGACTTAAAGTCATTTCGGGTTTATTTTTTGTGCCACTGGTCATAGGTGGAAATTTACTGATGAAACCACCTCCCCAAAAGAGGACGTATCAGTTTCTCTGTTTCCAACAGTGGATCTGATGACCTTTTGCAAGAACAGAGCTGAACAAAAATTCAATTATGAGCTAAAAGAGGGTATTAGAGCTTAGAAACACATACAAAAGCAATGGGTGTGTACTTTTGGAAGGAATCTGTGCTGTATCTGTAAGGCAACCTCTTACACTTCACGTGATGCAGACTGCAAAATGCCACCAGAGGCATTTATTGTGAAAGTGGCAGTCCCCAGACCTCTGCATATATATTTTTTCCCTAGTGTCATATGATACGAATATGTGAATGCCTCCTAACTCTTTGTAAGCATGAGGCAAGTGTGAGAGCAGTGAGGCAANGATGGCACAGCAGCGAGGCTGCCCTGATGGCTTTCAGGCCATCGCTCCACAAGAACAGCATTCAGAGAAAATTTATTGTGGTCCCCTTCCACCTTTATGCATTCCTGTAGGGGAAATCAATTTGGCCAACTGTCATTAAGTGCTAAGCCCCACATTCTCTATGCAAAAATGGTCTTCCTGTCTGTGGGACTTAAAGTCATTTCGGGTTTATTTTTTGTGCCACTGGTCATAGGTGGAAATTTACTGATGAAACCACCTCCCCAAAAGAGGACGTATCAGTTTCTCTGTTTCCAACAGTGGATCTGATGACCTTTTGCAAGAACAGAGCTGAACAAAAATTCAATTATGAGCTAAAAGAGGGTATTAGAGCTTAGAAACACATACAAAAGCAATGGGTGTGTACTTTTGGAAGGAATCTGTGCTGTATCTGTAAGGCAACCTCTTACACTTCACGTGATGCAGACTGCAAAATGCCACCAGAGGCATTTATTGTGAAAGTGGCAGTCCCCAGACCTCTGCATATATATTTTTTCCCTAGTGTCATATGATACGAATATGTGAATGCCTCCTAACTCTTTGTAAGCATGAGGCAAGTGTGAGAGCAGTGAGGCAAGAAAGATGAAGCTCTAACAAGATTAATTCGAATGCAAGACAAAACACATTTGTTTTTAAAAAAAAAATCCCGCCTTGAAATAGGTTTCTCTTGGAATGCTGCTAAACATGACTTTATGAGCAATGCATGTTTGTCTGCTTGTCTGTTTAAAACACATGGCTTTTTGCTGCTTGGGAGCTTCACTTGGGTGGTTGGTATGTACAAGTTTCCTGCAGGAGCTGGTGCAAATACAGACAATAAACACTTGGAAGAGGACAGGTCTTGAGTGGAGGACTGTGAAGAAATAGGCAGCTCCCTTTTACACTCCTCTTCATTATCATGGAATCACAGAATGTTTTGGTTTGGAAGGGACCTTAAAGACCATCTAGTTCCAACCCCCCTGCCATGGGCAGGGACACCTCCTACTAGTAAAGGTTGCTCGAAGCCGCATCCAGCCTTCAACACTGCCCAGGGAGGGGGCATCCACATCTTCTCTGGACAGCCTGTTCCAGTGTCTCACCACCCTCACAGTAAAGAATTACTTCCTAATATCTAATCTAAATCTTCCCTTTTTCAGTTTAAAGGCATTTCCCCTTGTCCTGTCACTATGCGCTCTTGTAAAAAGTCCTTCTCCCACTTTCCTGTAAGGCCCACTTTAGGTTCTGGAAGGCTGCTGTAAGGTCTCCCCAGATCCTTTTCTTCTTCATGCTGAACAAGCCCTATAAGTCTTGGTGACCAATATAATCTTGCTTTCTTGAAAGCAAGAAAGAGGTTTAGTTCCTCCTGCAGCCAAATGTTTTACAGAGTTTGAATCTAGGATCTAAGCAATAGGAGGTTAGATTTGGTCAAAATGTTGATTTCAACCTTTCATGCTTCCTAATGCTCCAGTCAACCTAATGGGACTAACAGAGCCTTTTGCTTTTCCACAGTACTGGTGTAAACTGTGATTTTTTTTTTTCCTATATTTTGTTTTAAAAATGTGTGCCAGTTGGCTGATTGCTGTGTGAACTGAAACATGCTGTGCTGTAGCTGGCCTGCCCAATTCGGTGAATTATTTAGTGAGAAAGGTTATTCATTCAGCAGAACTGAGCAGTCCTCCAGTTCATGCTGTTTATAATTGAAAATGATTTCTGAGTGTGTGAGTTAATTATTTCTTGCTGTCTCACTACCGTCTACCTATTTTAAAACTGTGTATTGACCTTCAGGAAAAACTGAATTTCAGCCCTGTGGTTACTAGCAAATGCTGGATATTTTGGTTGGGGTGAATATTTACTGGTTTTCCTAGGAGGTTCAGACATAAATAAAAGTTTAGAGGACCTCCAGGTAAACACGTTCATGGTTCAGCACTTTAATGTGTCAATTAGCTAACTAACACTGTCAATAAATTGGACCTGTCAAAAATAATAGCTTCCTTTCCAGTCTTCATCTTGTGCTTTACCTGTCTGCTACAAGAAATACTTTATGCACCACCTAAAGCAGCATAAGCCAACTTTTCCATGCCTATAGCAAAAATTAGCAAAGCAAGGCTGCTGTCTTCAAACCTGGGTCTTGCACAAATTACTCTCTCTCTTACATTCCAACATGTGAGCCATATGACAGTCACACTTATTTCACTGACTGTGTATTTCATTAGCAGGTGGGCTGCAGAAGCATGCTGCAAATGAACAAGTCCATCTGTGTGCCAGAAGATGTAGATAAATGCTAGTAGGTTGTGTTCACGGGTGGGCATCATAGCTCCCAGGTTCTGTAGGCCTGCTAAAACGGGGTGTTACGTGCTACAAATTGCTTTGTTGCTCAAAGTTGTGAATCAGTGGGGGATTTAAAACATTCTTTGAGCATGGAGCAGTCATCCTGGAGCTGATATGCCTTCAGCAGTGGCTAAAGGAGGTGGCAGTAAGGATAGCAAAAGGTGGCCAAGTGTCTGTGGTAGCCATCTGCATCTCAAAGCAAAGCCCTGCCAGCCAGACACAGATTTCTCTGTCATGAACGTATCCAGTCTCTTTTTGAGTCTCTGTAAACCCTTAGTGTCCACGCATCCCTCCCAGCTGTGGAAGGGAGTTCCACAGCTTCATTTTACAAACAAGCACACCTTTCGTTTTGAATCTCTGCCTTCTGTTTTCATTAGATGTCCTCTAGTTCCTGCTTTAATATACTGCTTTCTTACATATTAAAACTTTTATGCAGGGTTTGGTGGGGGTTTTTTGTTTATTTATTATTACATAAAATTTGGTGTAATAGGCAATGACAATGTGGTTTAGCTCTCAACATTTCCACCCACTGGAGATCAAAGCAAAAGAATGAATACCCTAATAGTGGGAGTTCATTTTCATTTTAAATGAGATGTAACAACAGGTTATGAAGAAAAACATCTTGTGATGGTTATTCAGCTGTGTAAGATTGCAGCGTTCCACCCCGTAAGCAGCAATATGAGATTATCACAGTCTTTCAATTACAAGATATTCCCGGAAGGGAGAAGAGGCCAAGCAGCCCATTGTCCCATGGAAGGGCCCTGCCCTGGGAGGTCCCTCTGGGAGCAGTCTCGGGCAGCACAGCCAAATTGCTTGTGGCTGAAGCCAGGTGCAAGCTGTTTGTCCAGGTTAAATATGGCAGTGATTTGCTTTATTCTGAGGGACTACTGCTGTCCATGGAGCTGAGTGTGTGGCTGACTTCCTTGCAGAATGAGGGCCATCTTGGCAGATCCACATCAAATCAGTGGCACATCCAGGCAGGCCCAGGACCCCGGCCGGGGTCACTGCTGCCAGCCCCGCTGCCAGTCACGTTGTATCTGTGACACACATGCACAACAGGGCTGATGTAAGACTTGCTTTGAGTGCACAGGGTGGCTCTGCAACCTGTGACAGCCCCTCATCAGGCCTCGTGGAGTTGCTCTTCTAAACCTCATGGGTACAACCTCCTGCAGATGCTATACCCAGTGCCATGGGATTATGTTTTGGAGCCCTGAGTGCCATAGTATGTTTCTTACGAGCTGGGCACGGGTAATGATGCCCTGTGAAGGGCACACATCACCTAGAAGAACACACTCAGTGGTAAGGTGATACTGTTCCAGCTAAAGCCTGATTCCATTTACAATAGCGAGTGCCTGATGCTGCACAGAGAAAAGGGGACTATAACAAAACCCATCATGGACCCAGTTCTCACGTTAGCCTTGCTCTTTCTCTCACAGGTTATATCCAAGCCTGCAGAGGATTGATGATCTCTGCTGTCTGCTTGGGCTTCTTCGGTGCCGTTTTTGGACTGGTTGGGATGAAATGTACAAAAGTTGGAGGCTCCGATCAGACTAAAGCAAAAATAGCTTGTTTAGCTGGACTGATTTTCATACTCTCTGGTAAATATACTTTATTTCTATCAGTTTGCATATCTGAAGTCATATCGGAGCTGCTTCTTTTCCACAGAAACCCGTGCACAATCCTCCATGACTTCGCTGGCTTCAGGGTTAGGCCCAAGGCTCTGCTGCCAGCTCTACTGAATGGTTTGTCTTATGCTTTTCAGGGTTGTGCTCTATGACTAGTTGTTCCCTGTATGCAAACAGGATTACGTCTGAGTTCTTTGACCCTTCTTTTGTTGCACAAAAGTAAGTACTTTCCTATACCCATAAATCTTTCAAACAAGTAGACCTTACATTTCCTACTGCGCACCAGAGCCTGTACAGACAGAGACCAGCTGCTTCTCCCCTTGGGCAGAGGAGGAGAGTGGGCTGCAGTTTTACCTAAGCACAATTTCTAACTGCAGTAACCAGGTGCTGAAATGCAGTGAACAAACACTTTGCTGCACAGTGATTGCTCTGCAATCCGTGTGCCTAGCTCTACTGCAGGCTGGCAGGACAGCCGGGATTAATTGGGAGTGAAGCCTGCCTGGATGCCAGAGGTGCAGCAAAAGGATTGCACGAGACAGAGGGGCTCATTAGGTGCATCATTTGATAGGGAAGGGAGAAAAGTATTTCCTTGAGCCTTTGATGGAAGGTGGTTTTCATAAAGGTGTTGAGCACTGTGCAATCTTGATCCCTCTTGAGGAGAGGTTTCTGCAGGCTTGGTGGAATTTTGCAGACAGATTTTCAAATCCAGGTGACTGAAATTCGGATCATAAACCTTACCAGAACACATGCTCTTATAAGCACTAACATAAATGCTTTGCCTATTTAACGGCCGTTATTTAACTTGCAATTAAATTTAAGGGAGTGAGTATTTATAGAATTTTAGGATCCATACCAGAAATCATGAGCATCCCTAAAGACTCCCTTTAAAGCTCTGCAAATTCTCAGGACCTGCAAAAGAAGCAATCCACAAACCAGCGCTTGGATTTTGGATTGACATCTTAAATAACAAGTCTGAAAATGTTGAATGTCAGTTATACCATCATAGACTTTCCTGTTTTGCCTTCATACATGATGGAATTTCTTCTTTAGAGGCAAGGATTTTAAAGTTTTCTTGGCAGTGATTCCAGTATATATCAAATACTGGGTATACATTTCCCTGAAACCTGAGTAAGGGATTAGTAAGGAACCCTGAGCCTTTATGTTTCTCTTTGATAGAAAGAAAGTAGTCTGAATAAACAAAGAAATAAAATAGTCTGAATAAATAACACCAGAGGGATCTACATTTGCAGTAGGGTTGACACTGCTTTTCCTGTGTTGAAAACAAGTTTGTGTTAGTTTTCTCCATAATTCCCCTATAGTTTCTGTTTATTTGATACAGTGAAGACAGGATCAAAAGGCTTCCAAAAGAGAGAAGGATGTGAAGTTCTGTGAAGAAAATGGAGCCTGGCTATATAGCCAGAAGTTAATTATTCATCAGGCTTACTGTTCTTAGTGAAAAATACCATGGTTGTTGCCAGAAAGTCCTTTTCTTACACTGTATTCCTACACTTGTCCACTGCAAAAGAGCAGGCAGACCTCATGGTGGAATTTTACTGTGAAGGAATGAGAAATCCAGTTTAAATATTTAAATATTGGTAGTAAAACATCCTCTCCAGAAATTACCTTTTTTTATGGACAACCAGCATAGCTCTGCTGTGGGCAGACATAATTATGACTGCAAAGATAAAGGCAGAGAGGAAATCCAGAAGTTTTAATCTGGTTGTGCACAATGCATGTAGCTCTGAGCTAATGATGGCATTCAGCTCCTTCCTCTCTCAATCAATGTAAAGTTTATTTTTTGTTGCCGTCTGTGAACCCTTGCTTCGTTATGCATTGCAGGAGCATTTAATATGCTTTGCTGGTATATTGTGGAAAGTTGGTATTGTCTCTTCCCCGAGAGAGGGTTTCAGCCTTTTGCCTTTTACTGCACATTTCTCTCCTGAAGTTATTCTGGCAGTGTCAAAGACAGGCTTGAGATACTGTTAGTGGGAAACAAACTACATGAGATGTTCAGCATCATGTGTCAGCCATCAGGATTTCCCTCCAGCCTTCTATACTACTTTTAAAAAAATCAAAAAACCCTAACTCTTATAGTCTTTATCATTTTTGTCCCTTGCCACAGTTTGAACTCACATAATCATGACCGTTCTTATTGATAAATGACGTTGTTTATCCAAATTATCTGACCAAATTCCCGTAGAGATGTTGATATGCAATTGAAAATCTTCAGTTTTCCTCGTAAGTACGAGTATAAATCAGAAAGGTTGTTTTCTCTGTTTGAAGATGGGGAGGAAAGACCAATCAGGAGAGCTCTGCAACTCATTACTCTGGAGGTGTGGCAGTCACCTGAGAAGGGCCATATACACAATCTGTTTAATCATGGTATAGTAACAAAAGTTGCTTCAAAAGGTCAAACAATCCCACCTACAAAGGCTGAACCCCATGTCTTCTGTCCCAACTAGTAGGCAACACTCAGGTACCCTTCTTTTACCCAGTTCTATCAAATATAGTCTTGATTTCTTTTCTGTACAACTGAAGTGCTTCAGGAAGGGAAGATGGCGCTTGGTCTCCCTAAATCCCTCAACCTCTGACCAACCATTTAGTGTTGTTAGATAAAAATATGGAAACTTGTGTTTCCCACTTTCTAGGCAAATGGTCTTGGCAAATAAGTTGTCACTGCAACAGCCTTCCTGAATCTTGGTCCAGCTCTGTTCTCCAGCACCGTGGTGATCTGCATCGACTTCAGTGGGGAGCCTAACCCTGGTCCACATACCTTAGGTGTGCTCTGGCAGTCCTGTAGGGATGGAGGGATCCCCAGAATGGGGCTTACCTCACATCTGAGGTCATCCCTTTGATCTGCTTTTATAGGTCAATAAAATAGGTGCCTTAAGGTGTTTTAGAAGTGCACTTTGTGTATATTTCTTGCATGTTGACTATAATGGGATCTTAGGTGATGAGCTCTGATGTAGATCTCTGCTTCTAATCAGAGAACCCCCTGTCCTTGGACAGACAGAAATCTCCTTGAGTCATGTGAAAACCCTAACAAGGTGGTTGGAAATGTGAGCACAAGTAGAATTAAAACTGTACAGGTTTGGCAGATTTTGAAGTGAAACGGGCCTGGGTGCAGGGTTTTCCAGGGTTAAAAGGAGCTATGGTTCCCAGCAGTTTAAGTTGGGGCTTGGGTCCATAGCCCCACACTGGTGTTGAGGAAGGGTTCTGAGGCAGAGTCAGTTTATTTCAGCTTGAGCTTGGTGTCTCCAGAGAGCAGGCCCAAACAAAGAAATCCCTGGGCCTTTACCCCCTCACAGTCTGTGCACCTGATCCTCATGTGCTCTTCAGGAATCTTGCATGTGCCTCTTGGTCCAGTGATTATTTATGGTCTGGGGTCTTCTAACACCTCACTGGATTCTTTCTCCATGTCCATGTGGGCAGGTCATTAATTGTTCTTATCTTCCAGCTTGGGCCAGCCTTGGGGCCCTCCAGGGTCTTAGCCTGGTTATCTTCAGATAAGGGTTTTCTCTGTTTATTCCCCTGCTCAGTCTTTCCTGCTAACAAACACAGTTCATTTAAAGTTCACCAACACTAAGTTTTGAGCAGGGCACACTTCACGCTGAGCTGTAAGAAAATTACAAGTAAACTTAAGCCTACACAATTAATTTCTAATATTTCATAACTAAACTTAATTTAACCCCCAATAGCTGGGCATGGAGAATATTTTGGGGGAATCAAATCCTTTTTTTAGCAAAGGATAATAAATAAAAACTCTACTTCAATAGTAGACTCTATAAACTCTACTTCAATGATGTGACAGAAAAGGAAAAAGGAGCCTAGAAGCTGGAGCACTAGTGAGGCCATGAAAAGTCAGGTGCAAGTCCCATGGAGTGTTCTACCTTTCAGCTCCAGTGTTTCTATTGCTTTTTGGCACTAAGCCCCTGGCTCACAAATTGCTCAAGCCTGAGTGTCCATCTAGCAAAGATATCATTAGTGTAGCTTTTTGTCCCTGTGTGACTATTTCTTTTTCTCCAGAGTCTGTGCTTTACCTCTGGTTAGACTCTCAAGAAAACATGGAAAAGCAATTTTTTAGCTCCTCAACCAGTGCTCACCCTCTTGTGACCTGCTATAGGAATTGCAATGTCATTTTTTGGGTGTCTGGGCTCACAGGCAATTTTTGAGTGTTTCTGCAGTGCCATTTTGTAAAGATACAAGTTCTTCAGAACAGCTGACAGGTATTTTCAGTTAGACACTATGGTAATGTGGAACTGGGGCCTGTGCATGAACGTGGAAATGTTCAGAACTAGCTGGGAAGTACAACTGCAGAGTGTTGCAGTTGCACAGGCAGGCTGTCAAGCAGAGGCTTCTATTTGGCTGCCTCATCACAGCTTACAATAAAACAATTTAGTAGCATCTGCTCAAACAGCATGGACACCTGGTTGATAATAGTGGCTGGATGGGGGACAGGAGCCTGTGTTTTCCATGCAGGATCCCAGAAGTCTGGTGGAGATAAGGGTCTCCTTACGGGGAACTGCAGCAGAGAAGGAGCAAGAGGCACACAGTGTGTTCTAAAGGTGAGGAGTAGGAGACTTTGGAGACTGTTGAGCTGCAGCCCAATGCAGGTTATCCTAAAAGTTCTTTAAGAGTGGTACTCAAGCAAGGGGCTGGGGAATGGAGCAGACCAGGGGCAGCCATGGCAAGCTTCAGCACTGAGAGGAAAGAAAGAAAATAATCTCTTCCCAATGCTCTTCTTTTCCTTCATTTACTACTGTTGCTTTAGAAACGTGGACTCAGCTTTGCAGGATAATGCTCCCAAAAGACCACCATCTCCTCTCAGAGACAGAGCAGTTCCTGGCAGCACACAGTTTGTGGCTGGCCCAGGCAGCAGAGGGGACCATAGCTGGTGACAGGAAGCTCTGCCCACGGACGTGTGGGTGAGCAGTTTCTTCCAGACAGAATCCAGCCACAGGGACTAGAGAAGGAGAAAGATGCTGGAACATGCACCTGTGTGTGCATATGCTTGTACCAGACACACCTGTGTACAGGTATTCATATATTGCACATATGTGCAGGTATATTGCTCATGCATATCATGCATATGTACAAAACCCTCACGTTTCAAGCAGGCCGGTGTGTGGGTAACGAGGGAGGGAGTCAGACAGATCCTGAGAGGGAAACTTAAGGAGAGTTGTAGGCAGAATTTGTAGTCTCTGGCTCAGCAAAAGCCCCAGTCCAGTTTGGCTTGGGAGCCAACAGGAACAAAACTGAAGTGGAGGAGCTGATGCTGTAATTAGGCCAAAGAGAAATGTAACCCCACAGCAAAGCAATCCAGGAGATGTGCAAAGGCCAGTCCTTTCCCTAACCCTGGCTGTGCAGGGAGAGAAGCATTGCCCAAGTGCACTGCAGGGACAGAGTCTGCCTCCCAAGTCAGAGGGAAATAATGAAAAGAACGTGGGTGAATGGCAGAGCTGCCGATTTTGTGATGAATAATGTATGTGTCAATGGAAAGTTATTCAAGAAAAAGAAAATATTTAGTTACTGTATACTGTATACCTGTTAAATGCATGCTCTCTTTTGTTAAATACATTTATTGATTTTTTGTAGGTATGAATTAGGAGCAGCTTTGTTCATTGGATGGGCTGGAGCTTCACTCTGCATAATTGGTGGCATTATATTCTGCTTCTCAATAGCTGAAAACAGTAATTCTGCAAGGTAAAACAGAAGTTGTACTCACTGAAAGAAATCAATACCTATGCATTTGTACCTGCTATGTGTGTGCAGTTTGATTACTATTCCAAAACACTTTGTAATGAGATTCAGAAAGAGATTGTGTGGATAAAAGAAAATAAGGATTTAAGGATAATGCTCTGTTCATCATTAATGTAATTAAGAAAAGCTATTGACTCAGAACAAATACTTGTGATATATTATATATTTCATAAATTTACTACAGCTGGAACACAGTACATTCACTGATGTAGGAAAAGTGGTCAGGTCACTTTACAGGTGTGAATAGACAAGTCTCTTTGATCTCAAATCATCTTAGCAAAAGTGAGTGGTGGTGGCAGTGGGACCTCCAATAGCTGACGAGGAGTGATAACAAAGAGAAACAGCTGTAGGGAGTAACTATTCACCTAGGATCTGCCACAACTTTAATCCTTTCATCATTGTGCCCTAATTTACCTAGCTGTGAACTAGGGATACGTTACAGAAAAGTGCATTGCAAAGACAGATGGCTGGAGTGGCCATGTCAAACTAGAATGGGACCACACAGAGCAGGAATGTGCCCCCTCCCCTGAAATTTGTAGGTACATTCCCATACATTTCTTCTAGCTTTACTACTGTAAGTCCTGTGTACAGAGATGTCACCTGTCTGTGCGATGAGCTGTAAATGGTTGTTGTTTTTTTCTCTTCAGGAGGGGGTATGCCTATAACGGAGCCACATCTGTGATGTCTTCTCGTACAAAGGTCCACAACAGTGTCCCTGACAAAACCCCACCCAAGCACTTTGACAAGAACGCTTATGTTTAGTTGCACTCTTGGAAGACTCAAAGAGTTTTAAACATGATTTTGTACGTTTCATTCCCGCCAGTGATTCCCCCCACCCCAACCCCAAAGTACTTACCACTGAGACAATGACTTTTAAAAATATTAACTTGCAGCTTTTTACATATTGATGTAAATTTTATTATATAATATTTTAAGATTGATGTTGGTATTGTAAAGTTTATACCTGGAAATCATGAGCTGATGTTGCATTCTTGAAAAAAATAAATGAGGTATTTACTAATTCAGTTTGTCATGTCAGCTGCATATGGGAATAGCATCACACACATCGTATTGGCATATTGCAGGAATTTCTGACAGGTTCAGGGCTGGACAGAACAGTCAATTGGAATAAGAAGAGGAATAAGAAGAGACTGAGTGAAAATAAGTATGGGATTTGGGGAAGGAGGAGGAAGTGCTGATTGTAGTCGGAGCCAATTGTTAACAAAACCCATCACGAGGGAGGGTCTTGCACGGCCTCTGCAGAACGTGTGCTCGAAAGGACGATGACACGCCCTGCTGGTGACAAGGCACCTCCAGGGGTTGTTTTCCTTCCCTCCCGCCGGGCGGGGTGTGGGGACACCTTCGGCTCCAAAACGTCTCAAAGCCGATGAGTGGCAAAAGGGAAGGAAAAACCCCAGGCAATTCCAGCTGGTCAGCTCTGCCAGTGGCATTCCTGAAGGGCTGACCAAATAAAAGCAGGCAATACTGAACAGCACAATTTTAGATAATCCAGACTAAATTACAACAGTTAAGAAATTCATATAGTATTTTTTGTCTGTCCATAGAAATGTGATGACTTTTGAGGGAGTATTTGTACAAGTCTACAAAGGAGAACAGATTACAAATAACCACAAAATGCATTCTCGATCGAGTCCCTAAAATCAGACACAAACTCAGGTTTGTCATGAAGTTTGAACTGATGGATCTTTGAAGTATCAATAAAAATTGGTTATTTTGGGGCAATGGTGTAAATATAAAAAATGAATAGACCTATTTAATAATGGCACAGTATAGAAAAGGTTTTGTATCTAATATTATCTAAATGTCATCAGAACTAAAAAGCCACTCAAGGTTCTTTTTGTTTTACATTATTTTTGTACTTCATTTAAGTTGAAACACTACTGTGTTTTCTTAAGAAGGCAGCCAATACGGACAAACCAGAAATATCAAGTACTTCTGCAGTGGCAGGTCAGTACTTTCCTTACTGTGGCTTGACATTTTAATTTTTTTTCCAATTATCCTTTTATACTAAAAAAGACTCAACTCCAATACAAAAAAAACCCAACAAACCAACTTCCCCATATAGGAGGCATTTAATGATGATCAGTTTTAGAGCTGAGGCTTTTTTATTTTCATTTGGTGTTTATTGTAAACCATGGTAGAAACGTAACAGTTTAATACATGGACATATTTTCTTTAAAATGTTCACAGTTTTATATAAAGTTCATGATAAAATACAAGAAAATATGCATTAAAAATTGGATAAAGTAATACTCTGCAGTATATTCAGTTCATTGGTTAACAGGCTTTCTTGCAAGACCAATTTCAATCTTTAATGTAAACATTAGAGGCAAAATCTTCACCTCAGTGAAATGGAAGAGACTTTCACCACTGAATTCATGAGTGTGCTGGTTTTGGGTGGGGTAGAGTTAATTTTCTTCACCGTGGCTGGTATGGGGCTGTGTGTTGGACTTGTGCTGGACACAGAGTTGATAACAGAGATGTTTTTTTTATTGCTGAGCAGGGATTGCACAGAGCCTTTTCTGTTTTTCATACCTCTACACTGGTGAGGAAATTGTGGTTGCATGGGAAGTTTGGAGGGGACACAGGTGGGACAGGTGACCCAAACTGACCAAAGGGATATTCCAGACTATATGACATCATGCTCAGTATATACAATGGGGGAAGAAGGAGGAAGAGGAAGACATTTGGAGTGATGGTGTTTTGTCTTCTCAAGTCCCCATTACACGTGATGGGGCCCAGCTCTCCTGGAGGTGGCTGAACACCTGCCTGCCCATGGGAAGCACTGAATTAATTCCTTGTTTTGCTTTGCTGGTGTGTGTGGCTTTTGCTTTCCCTATTGAACTGCCTTGATCTCAACCCACGAGTTTTCTCACTTTTACTCTTTCAAGTCTCTCCCCAGTTCCCCTGGTGAGGGAGTGAGTGAGCGGCTGTGTGGGGTTTGGCTGGGGTTAAACCGCCACAAAGAGAAAGAAGAATTACTTTGTTTCCAAATAGACATGGCCAGTAATGCATATTTCAATATTCTTTTTCAGAGGCAGACTGAAAGACACAAGAGCTCTGTAAACAGTATTCCTTGTTATTACAGGACCAGTAAGAGAAATTACTGGGAAACACTTGATGTTTTCACCCGCATTTTGAAACCCAGCAGAACCAAAAGCAGGATGTTCCATCAGGAATGGAACAATTATATATCTGAAGAATCACTCCAGTCTGTTACAGTGACTAAGCTGCTTTTTAACGTGCTTGTGTTATCAGCTTCATGAAGGCCTGTTAAAACAAAGAAACAAAAAATTAATACCTATTAATAGTCTTCTGGGAATATTTTTACTTTGTATTTGTCTATGAGATAAAATGACATGCTATGTGAGCAAACACCTGTGGCCTTCAGGAAGTCCCAAATTTCAACCAGTGAGGAAATGACAAGTGTTGATAATATGTAGATGGTTTCTCTCACAGAATATAAAGCACAGTACAAGCAGTCAGTGTCAAACTTACTTTCCCTTAAAAAATAACCAGAAGCACCTTTATGTGACTGACAGAGCTTTAACCTTTACATACATTGAAATGTTAGGGTTAGAAACTACTATATAAATTACATGTAAGACTGAGGCTTTTACTTTAGCACTAGTTCAAATATTTATCTCAGCCTGGTAGGTCAGTCAAATATCTTGAACAAACTTGACATGTTATTATTCTCAAGACAAAGCAAGTTCCCTTTTCCCTTGAATTTGGGAAGAAAAAAAAATCCTGGATGATTAAGTTTTAAGATGAGGTTGAAGTCTGATAATATTTTGTTTTAAAATCTCAAATTTAAGTTGGCATCTCTGTATATTTATGTGTGTGTGGTTTACATATCACTAAGTATCATAAAAATATATTTATATGGCAAAAAACCAAACACAGAGTTTTTCTTACTTGTTCTTTTCTTACAAAACACCATCTATTGAATTACAATGTGTAATACACTGTACTTAATCCTCCTCTAGGTGGGTCAGTCACTTATGAATACGTTACCTTCCTCCTTTGGTGTACTTTTCTTGGGAAGACCCCATGCATGTACCACAGACGCAGCCTTGGGCTCGTTTTTCTGAACTGTCAACACCTTCGGACCTCTGTCATCTTTCATCAATAAAACGTCTTCCTCTACTGATGATATATCCCAATCATCTTCATCAGCTTCTGTGAGCTAATGGACAAGAAAAAACAGGCATTTTCCCTCTGTCTGTTCAAGCTGTGCTGAGATCTTTCCTAAATTCAACAATGTGAAACTGCTGAAGAAAAATGCACATGGCCTTTATGACATCTATCACCACACTTTTAAAATCCACATTAATTCAACTACCTAAATGGTATTAATTCACTGTTATCGTTCCAAAACTAAAAGTAGTTTGGTTCTTTTTTCTAAAGTGAGGAACTGCAAACATTACAAGTTCTGCTAGTTCTGTATCTGGCATAAACCTCTGTTTTCACGTATTACACACCAGCCTTAAAAAACTATTATCTATTTAGGGATATTCTAGTGAGATGAAAGTCCTTTAAGCATTAGAAGGTATATTACTTACAAGAAAATAAAGATATAATATGCAAGGTGGCAGTTTACAAGCATTCTGTAGTCAAACTAGGAAAAATATTGCAGTAAAGGCCTTTCCAATTTAAAACTACTTTATTTAAAGAGAAAATTAAATAAGAAAAAATTTAAAAACCCACATGGTGCTCAAACTTTAAAGATACATTCTCCTCAAGACTCAGTGTCAGCATGTACAAACATATTTTAATTAAGTGGTGAATTTGTATATTAAGTTCACAAAATGAGAATCAATTCAAGCAGATGAACCTGAAGGCAATGAGTCCATGGTCCATCTTATCTCATCTGCCTGAGAACTAAGTATCTTCATTCAGCTTTAGAAAGAAGAGCTGCAGCATTTCCCTATTTGTCAATCAGATGTGGTTCAATGGATCTGAGCTATTTTTAGAGAGCTTAAGTGTGGAAAGTGAACAATGGTTTCTCACAAAGCTAAAACCTTATTTCACTGGCGTCTCCCAGTATTACAGTAAGGATCTAGATGGTGCTTCCATTGCACAGAAGGAAGGTTCAGAGGCTATTAGAAAACAATGTAAGGTACGTACACGCTAGAGAAAAATCAACAAATATGAACGTGTTATATGTCTCGAAAGAAGGGAAGAGACTGCAGTAATGCTTTACCTTGCAACATAATTCCATTTTAACACTGCAAACTGTTTTTCAAAAACTGACAGATCTGCTCAGTGTGCTGTATTATTAACATACCAGGATTCATTATTGTGCTGTTTCAAATTATCTGCATTTGGAGGGTGTGGTAATGGGAAAGTCACAGTCACGTATATTGAGAAATGCTGGAGGAAGTTTCCTCGAACATTCACAAAGTCCCAAATGATTGTTATAGTAAAAAATAGAGATAAACATGTCAACTTCAAACAAAATTCAGTTTTGATTGAGTGTATATACACAGCACCAATCAAAAGTGCTAAATAGTTTTATTAACTCAAAGACTTATATAAAGATGTCTATATTTCAACATATAAACATAGGCATAGATATATGCATAGGATTACCAAAGCATACAAGACGGTGCGTTCTTCTGTGAAGATTCCAGAAACAAAGTAGCAATGCCTGCCCTGGTTTCATGAACTTATTCTGAACTCATCATGTCCATACAGGATACATCAGGGACACAATGTATTCTAAATGAATTATAGCAACAATATTTTTCATAAAATGACATAAAGGTTCGGGTTGGAAGGGACCTCAAAAGACCATCCAGTTGAACTCCCTCACCATGGGCAGGGACACCTTCCACTAGTAAAGATTGTTCAAATCCCCCTCCAACCTGGCCTTGAACATTTCCAGGGATGGGGCATCCACAGTTTCTTTGGGTAACCTGTTCCAGTGTCTCACCACCCTCACAGTAAAGAATTTCTTCCTAAGAGCTAATCTAAACCTACTGTCTTTTCATTATAGTCTAATTTTCTGTCCAGGAGGATCTGTTCCATGATCTTTCCAGGCACAGAAGTGAGACTAACAGGTCAGTAGTTCCCAGGGTCCTCTTTCTTACTTTTTAAAAAAAACAGGTTTATTTTCCTTTTTTCAGTCAGAGACTACACCCAACTGTGATGACTTTTCAATTATCATGGAAAAGTGGCTTGGTGACTACATCAACCAATTTCCTTAGGACCCTGAAAGCATCTCACTGGGTCCCATGGACTACTGTAAGTTCAGGCTTCTCTGGGGGTCTCAAACCCGACCTTCTACCACAATAGGAGGAATTTCATTCCCCCAATACTTATGCTAACATTCAGGGGTTTGAAAGATGTGGGAAGGGAGTGAAAACCAGGGCATTTTTAAAACATAGACTTTAAGGCTTATTTTGCTACAGGTCTTTGCTCTTGAAGCCCAAATTCCTGAACACAACGGCCCACCATCTGAAGATCTTCACAAAATCCAGCCAATTTAACTGTGAACAGTTTACAGTCTTGTAAAATCTGACATTACAAAGAATTTGGAAGTAGCATTGGATCGAAAATTGCACTGTAATAGTCACGTCTGAGTTGATAATTTTGAGTCTGGTGCGATGTGCAGCTCCCACACGGTCAATGGACAGCTTAGGTGTCATCAATGGCAATTACAAGGACACAGGCTAAATGTGATTATGCTACCTTCACTGCCAAAGTTAATTAAGACAATTACCTTTTTCTGGAAACTGAAATAGAATTGTCACTGTTTCTGGGGGGAGTGATGAATTTCAGATTTAACTCACAGTCAGGAAGCCCTAAGGTATCAGTTTTATTATGGATAACAGGATTCTCAGTAATTATTATTTGCTAATTTAGTGAAAAAATATTGTATTGAATCCTAGAACTAGTACCTGTCTGTCTACTTCAATCTAGTAACAACTACTCAAAGTGAAATAAAATCACTATCTGCTGTGGACTTCTCATTTGGAGTAACTTTTGTTCCTTTTAAAAATTGTTCAGGCAAAGACCCCAAATTGCAGCAAAATGGTTTACCAATTATAGAACTCTAAACTGAGGAGAAGATGAGGACCTTAGGAGCCTGAGGGGTGAAGAATACATTGTGTTAGTATTCTGTTGGTGAACACAGGCCATACTCAATGGACAGCAACAGATTTGATGTAGTCTGAAAGCAGTATGTGATTGTGGACTGATGCAGAACAAAGACCAATGGAATTTGTTCTCTCATTAAAATGTATTTAAGAGATCCATATTAGATAAAGCTCTAGAAATAATGTTTTTAAATATTAGACAAGCAAATTCCTTTTTTCTTCCATCAAAACAAGACACTAGAAAAACAAGTAAAGAAGGGCTCTCTATGCTGCTAGAATAGAAGATAAGAATGATACTGATTGAGCCCAAACTTTGAGCTGTAGAGATCCAAAACAATCAAGGTATCAGCTAAATAAGCAGTGTGGATGAAGTCACTTGCCACTGGTCACTTGCTAGCACTTTTCTGTACACCAGTGAAGATGTACCCAAAAAGATTACTTAGCTGTAATTCCAACACTGTCTTGGAGAACTAAGTTCTTTGCTGCATCAAGATGATTTCAGCATGAAAAAAGAAGTAACATACATATAGTTCAATCATTTAATGTAATAATGCTGCATACTAAAAGTGATACCTTTGGTTCTTTCACCTCTTCCTTCTTAATAAATGCCTGTGCAACATTAATTCCTCCAGCTGGTTTGTTCTTACTTCCATGGTTAGAAAGACTCTCTCCAACTTGTTTGGTCAGTTTTTGAATAAATGTTCCTAAAATTCAGAAAAAAATTAAATTGACAGTTTCCATTCACAAGGAGGGACTTTATTGCAAACCCTCTAGAAATCTCTCTCAAAGTAAAAATAAGTAAAAGAAGTCTCTCTGAGACAAAGATTGTCTCTTTTCCTGCATTTATATAGAAGACCATGATACACATCTCTGAGTAATACATTAACAGAAACATTAGCAAAAACATGAAGTGTACACCTACATACATATACATTCAAGACTAGGTAGCCTGCCTTCATGATGTTTTCTAACACAGAAATATTACCATGAAATGCAAAATCATGCACAGTTGTTACAACATCCATATACAAATGCAGTAAAAAACCTTTAGAAGTTTTGGCAGGTGTTCCAGTTTCTTCTGTTTCATTTTCCTCCATCCCATCCACATGGTTTTTTCCAGGAGGCTTCTGAAAAGCATGGACTATGCTGCTTGATGGTTTTGACTGCTTTTGCAATATCTCTGGTGTTTTATAAGGCTGTTTAACATCATCTTCATTGGATTCTTCGTCTGAACTGAATGGTGGTGTTCTAAGCAAAACCACATACAACATGAGCACTTACTGGGTTTCAGTGAGTGCATCGCCGCATACATGTTTAAGCTTCCTTGTATTTTCCTTTCTAATAATGTGCATTTTTCTTAGCGAAAAAACCAGAATCTCCTCTAAATTCTAACTACCCCAAAAAAAAAAAAAATCATACTGCTAATTAAACTCAGAAAGGTATCCCAAAATGATCTCTTATACACACGACTATTTCCATTTACACAACCATCTTTACAAAATAAGAGACCAATATAAAACAAGTCTTGCCAGGCAAACACAGGTAGGCTTTCATGGATCAGCAGGTAAAGCAAATTTCAGGGTCAAGGAATGTGTGCCACAGAAAGTCTGTTGTGACATCAGTTAGATGAAAATAATATGAGAATTTTTCTGTGCAGGCAGTTGCAAAGTAATGTACCTGATGTGAATGGAACATGGAATATTGTATTTAATTTTGGTTGCAGTATGAAAATATCAATAAACTGAAAATAGTAGGTCACCAAAGTCTCTAAATGCTTTTAACTCAGTCAGAAAAAGCATCTAAGAAAGAAACTAAAATAAAGTTATTATTGATCTTACTGAATCTTTCTCTCTCCGGATCACAACAAAGAATACATATGCTGAAGGAAAAACATGCTATCTTTCAGGGATTATAGTAACACACTCAAATGGAGTAATACTGTAAACCAAAACATGAAATATGCAGCCCTGAGAGTGTTTATGATTTTAGCTTAACAATAGTTTTTGTGTGGCAAACATGTCACCAAAAATGTCTACTTCAAAAAGGCAAGGGAACAAAACATACGTGATGCTAGGTGTCTTTCTGGAAACTCCACTTCCAAGAATCTTCCTGGATCTAAAAATAATGAGACAAGTTATTTCAAGACTGACAGTCAACTAAGCAAGCATAAAGTTTATATAGAAGTTACGTGAATTCTTTCCTCAATTCTTACAATTGAGATGTTCACATCAGCCACAAAAACCCAAACCCATAGGACTGTTATCTGAGGTATGAGTGTTTCTAGAATGGCATCTCTTACTTTGGTTTAGAAGTACACTCAGGGATGATTGTTCTTCGTCCAGGTGGGTGGAGAGCTGATGGAGAAAACTTTGCTGGCTTTCGTGCTGTGACAAATGAAGGAATTCCCAATTGATTGAACTTGTGTTTTTCTACAAGAAAAGTTACCTATGTCATTCTTCAAACAATGTTTGGTATCATTCATATTTAATTTCTACAATTAAAGCTGTCTCTGCTGCAGACTATAGTTTAACAAAAAAAGAACAAGAAAGTAATTCTCTTCTTCTGAGCTGGGAGTTACCATGTGCTGGGTTAAAAAGTGTAGCAATTTGGCAGAAAATAAACGCCCTTGCTTTCTGTGATTACAATTGTATTATAAGTGCTATAAACAGCTACCCTGCAGTTAATGTTTATATATATAGATAGATATAGATATATAAAATGTGTGTATATATATATTTCTGGCAATCCAAAAGAAACACGTCTGTTGCATTTAATAGGCTGTCTCTGTAGAATGTGGCCAGACCTATGGTTAACAGACTGTTCATGCACCCGGCGTGGGGCCTGTAGCTTTTGCAAAACAATGATACAGTAACAGGTAGAGAAGACCCCATGGAGGTCATTTGTGCAACAGAAAATGGGACGAATTGGTTAATAACCTCAGGCTTAGACATTCCTACATCCAAGTGTCAAGGGCCCAAAGGTGGTTAAGTTCCTCAGAGTCTGATGGATTATAGGAGCCGCTTCTGACACCTTGGAAAAATAGAGCATGGGCAGAATCTCTCTAGTCTAAAAGAATTACAACAGTTAATGGGAACTTTAGGATATTGGTGCAAACATCCCCGGTTTCTCTATTATTGCCCATCCCTTATACAGTTTGCTCAAAAAGGGAAAACCATGGGAGTTGACTCAGCAACACATGAAGCAGTTCCAACAGCTTGGTTCCACAGCCCCACAGTGGCCCTATTAGGGCAGAATGGAGTTCTGTTGGCAACATGGCACTTACTGCAACTGGTTTCACACTGGCCCTGATGGACCAGAGAGATTCAGCCCCACTGCTTTAAAAGAGACAGAACAGAGATATTCTGAGTTGGAAAAGGGACTTTAGTCATTAGCCCAAGCAGTTAAACAAGTTGAACCACTAAGGATAACCTGTCTGGACAAACCCCAATGAAACCTGTATTGTTTTCCCTTTCCAAGAATGATACTGGGAATGTTGCCAGCACATCTTCACTGAAGATCAAGTTAACCATCTAAGGACTGCTCATCCTTGTTGTAGGAGCAACTACTGCCATCATGAACCAAATTTGGTTCAAACATCAACAAGCTTGACCTGCAGGGTGGAGACCCTCACTTCTATCTGTAGAAGCTAATCAATATGGTAACTATAGTACATTCTGCACCACACACACTTCTCACTTGTGAAATTTACTGTGGCAGCAAATATAAGGGAAGCAGATGAGGGCACTTCGCCCACTGAAATTAGAAAGGTAACCTCAATGCCACTGAATTTGAAAGGGAATTTCAACCCTGGTGGCATCTAATTAATTTTACTTACGACCTCATTAAGAATACAGCAAGAAGTAAGATGGACAGCATCAGTGGTCAGACCCCCTCTTCAGATGGTCACCCACAGATACAGGAATTTTCAATACACTACTTCACCCAGTTGCTGCTATGTTAATCCTGACTCTTAATATGTTTTGCTTTGATTATAGACATGTATGTAAAAGTCTGGATAATGATCTGTCAGAAACACATAAGATTTGGGTATGGTATAATGAAAGGTGTGGGGGAGAGGTATGAGCAATTGCCCTACAGAGACGCCCCAAAAATCCATTAAACAGGTGTGATAGGGGCACCAAATTGAAGGTGTGACTGTGGTCACGGGGGGGCTAATGTAGGAATGAGGCCCACAGTCATGAGATATATGATGAAGGGACTTCCATGAGATATGCCATGAGATGTGTAGCTAAGGGATTATGTGGCCATGATGGCATGCTGAGGGGGTGGTAGGTTATCAGGCAGAGGCTGGATGACCCTTATCACTGCAGTCAGCCAGGTGGAAGAGGGATTGATGCTAAGGTGTCACTGTTGGCAAATCTGTGGTCACAAAATGAGACCAGACTCAGAGTGTGACCCACGCTATTGGTGCACCTGGGAACATGACCAGACTTACAGTGCTGAATTGGCTAAAACCGGAAATTAGGCCCAACCGTACCCAGCCCTCCAGATCTGTGAGGATCAGCTGGAAAGCAAGGGGGTTTATTTGCTGCCAAAGTGCTACACTCCCAACATACCACCATGTATCTTGCCAATATAGGAGCTAAGACATTTGCAGTTAAACACCATATCAAGAACCCTTTACAGAAAACAGTTTAGTTGTCCATAACTATATAGAATATTGATATGGAAAAGCAGGAAAGCAGCTATAAAGAAAAGTTGTTAAATAAAACCTTAAATAGCAGTTATAAAATGTAAGACAATGAAATAAACCCCAAAATCCACTGTAACCTTCACCAGGAAGCTGAACATAGGAAGCAGGTTTGCTAGAAGATGATTTCTCTTCAGCCTGAAAGGTAACTTGACGTTCAAGATGCTCTCGAATTCCGTGAATGGTGGGCTCTTGCTTTTCTTTGCATTCTCTGGCACATTCAATAGCTCGCAAAATTTTATTTAAGCGATCACTTGATATTCCACGAACACCCTAAGGAAACAAATTGTATTGTAAACATTCTTTTAGACTTCAGATATCACAAAGCTCGTACAAAAATCACAAAAGTTGGTAACGTTGCTCACAAGTGTAGCCATATTCTCCAGAGCTGTAATTTGATGGCCATCCTCTTGGGTTAGTGGTTGAGGAATTACACTTATTTAAAACATGGAAATTTAGCTTTGGATTTTATAGGTTGAGAACTGTAGTACAGGAGTGAAAGAGAAAAGAAGAAAAGTGGTACAAAGATTACTCTTCTTTTAAATAATTCAATATCATCTTACTGCTTTAATTCCCAAGGATTCCAGCTTCTCCTCCAGGGCTTGCTCCAAAACAACTCGCAATTCCTTAGTTAAAGAAGGATCAGACTTCAGAGCACTTATTAAATAGTGGTTACTTCTACCTGGTTTATGATCACTTTTCTCAGCTTCTGAAATAAGAAGGAAAAATGCTTTTAAGAGATATTTTTAAAATCCACAGTACATGAGACAATTAAAAACTGCACTGAAGCATGCATTCTTTAGAAACAGCGTAGACATATATGTGCATTTTTTATCTATATGGAGTTGTGAGATTTTCAGAATCTTGGGCTAGCTTACAAAAGCCAGCTCACTTGGAATCTGTACCTCAGCACCTTGTACTCACCATCACAAGTATCTTTTATTGTTCTTGTTACAGAATCACTGTAAAGATATGTTGCTGAATATTTAGCGACAAAGATCTTTACTCTTAGCATTGTACTCAAAAACTTCTGATAAAGAAAGACTATCTTCTGATACTTAAGTTCTCTAAAAGTGGTATTTCAAATAAAAGCTGAATTCTAGCAGGAATCAGAACAAGAATACTACAAACTTTTTCTCAAGAAAACCTTCAAGCAACATGACGTTGTTCTCCAATAAAATCATCTACCGAAATTAAATCTTTGCAAACTTGTAACACTTTCAAAATCTTGGTAAAGACAAAACCTTAGTCTGGGGCAGACTGTTTCACAGAAAATACATGATGGATAATAGTCATCTTCAAAAATCTTTCAAGGACAAAGTTCAGTGTCATGTTTTCTTCTGTGCAAGTCTATGACATCGTACATACTTAAAAGCAGACAAAGAAGTTCCTATCTCTTTCCCTTGCATCAAGCGTCAATAATGACTCTTATGTCAATAAAGAACTCTTATGCAAGACATAAAGAACCATCTAGACAGATTCTTCCATCTAAAATGAAGACTGACATTTAAGTAAAGCCAAAGTATTTTCGGGTCATACAGGGGAGTAAAGAAGCAAAACACACCCATTTGCAACCTGTCTATTAAGTGTCTCTGGCAAGACAAAATTTTACTGAATGCCACTTAAAGTAAATGAAGCAATAACCTGTGGAACCATGATGGCCGCTTCTGTCTGGCAGTGGTCATCAAAGCTGACAGAGTATAAAACATCCCAGGAAAGCATGCTGTAAACCACACTCCCAACTCCCCTGAAATAACAGGTAAATTTTGGGAAGGAGTTTGTCTCTTCCCAGTATGCCTTACAGGGCACCAGAGTCATCTGCCAGCCAACAGACAAGGACAGGAATGAAGGCATAATTCCATGTTGTGACTTTCAAATATTTTATTTTGAAATAAATGTGCCACTTTTCCTATTTGTAAACAATGCCAGCATATTAGAAAGCAGTTCCATTTACTTTTCATTTTTCTTTAAAGGAAAGACAAGCACCCTAAAGAGGAGACAAAAAAGCCTCAACATGAACAAGTGACATATTAGGCAGTTTTGAGGAACTGGCTTCCCATGGGGTCTTGGAAAGAACTATAGGTAATGAAAACAGAAAGAGAGTCCAGCTGCCATAGTATTAGATCTGTCCTGAAGAGGACATAATCAGGCTGAAATCTAATCTGACTTTGGGAACTGTGCGGACAACTCAGTCCCTGACAGAGATGGAGTTAAAACTGATTTGTCTGAAGAACTGAGTCCTAAAAGAGGCAAACAATTGGTCTTGAGGAAACGCAGGGCTATCTGACTATCCCCAACCAGGATGAGATGGCATTATGCAGTACAAAATCCTCCCAGAAAGCCATTCATGAGACATTTTAAAGTGGAAGGCTCCCAGGAGGCCTTTTGAAAATCCTGTCTCTCTCCAATGTTAATCCTTATAATAAAATAGATACATTTAAACTAATTTTAAAATTCCTAATTACTACATACTAATAAGGGTAACAAGACTATCTAGCATTATCCTAATTCATGACAATATTAATTCTTTCTAATTAACTCAAGCCAAATCCTCTTTGACAGAGCAATTATTTAAGGAACTATTTTGTTATTCAACCCTAAATACTAGATTTAACAACTTTTGAGACAAGGGACCTTACGTCTGGTCCACTGTCTCAGCTCCTACATAATCCTACAAAATAATGTTCTGAGTCACGAATTTTCACACTCTCCCTTACAAATGACTGTCATCAAAACCAAAAAAATCTTGGTCTATCTTTTCAGACTGCATTCTTTCTTTTTCTCTTCTGTACTTCAGGCCATGCCTTTAGGCACAGCAGAAGAAACAAAGACAATCCATCAAGAGAGAAGATGGCAAGCAAGAGAAAGAGCAGAAGGAACGGCAAAAATGCAAGCAGTCTTTATTTCAGATTGTTCAGAGTCACTGGATTTTCCCTGGGGAAACCCCAACACACAGATGCATTCAAACAATTTTGTTTTCAAAACACCATCATTCCTTTGAAATTTAAACTCACTGGCTCTAAGGTTCAAGACTGATTTTGATTTTCACACATGAAGAGATTTTTATGTTATTCAGCTATTTGGTGTTTCACCTAAGGTACTACTAGCTACCTTCAAGAGAATACCATGAAGGATGAACCAGTGCTTTCTGTTCTGTCAGTGTCAACGTGGCCTTCTCCAAGTTCTCCTCAGATGAGGCACAACAGCTGCCAGTGCCGGGCTATGTAACTTTATTCTGAATTGCACAACCCTGGCTGGAGCTGTGGCTGCTTATGGGTAGGTGCAACTCAGATTACTTGTAAAAGTATCTGTGATGCATTCATGAAAGTTGGCAGCTCCAACCTCCACCACCAACTTCCTTCTACCTGAACTCTTCATCCTCTTATGCAGAGTTCAAAAAGGAAGTGAGCACATATTGCAATAGTGTCAGCATCAAAAATTTCCTAGTGATGGGCTTTCCCCCATCAAACATTTTTGCTCTGCTTAATTCAAGTGTCTTTAGACACGTGGAATGTGCCTGCTTTAAAGGAATTAGTCAGATTTTCACAAAAATATTGAACTTGGATAAGGAAATCATAATATTTACAAGCAATAGCAAACAGGAGACTGACACAAACAGTGTTCCCACCCAAATATACTGAAATACAATGAAAAATACTGTAGGTATCAAATAATATTTTTTGTTTTCAAGAAACACGTGCCAGTATATTTTGAGCTGAATCAATCATTACCTTTTTCCTCTTCTGAAAGCTCCTCTATGGGCTCCAGCATATGCACCAAGGGTGCCTGCTCTAATAATGAGGAAGAACAGGAACATCAGACAAAAAGGACAGAAGAAGGTCAAGGTCCAGAAAGGGAAAGTCAGGAAAGCCAGGAAAAAAACCACCACACTGATATCAACTTTCTTGATTGCTGACAACCTCCTTAACAATCACAAAACCTCTGCAACATGACTGTTCACTGCCTTGGGGGTATATTTTTGTAGAGGAGACTCTAATGCAATAGTCACTCCAGGAGTGATCCTGTTGTCCAAACTCAGGTGTATGATGTCATCCCAAATACATCAAAACTTTAAGCCCTCAGCTCGAGGTTGACTGATATGTCACACAACTTCTGGAATGGCACCAGGCAGGCCAGGTGGGGCATTTTTACACATCTACAATGACAGGGCCACCCAGGATTATGTAAATCAATATTGTTGCTCATTTCTCATAAGAAGCAATTTTTAAAGATTTATTTTAAAATACTGTTTATGTGCAATTTTATACTAAAAGTTTAAAAAAGACAAGAGAAATGGACAAAGTAAACCTCAGAAATATATGGAAAAACTTACTAATTCACTGTTCCAGAGAATTAGTAAGTACTGACCCCATATGTGCAAGACAGAGATTTTATATATATATATATACAGTAATTCCCAATAAAACCAATTTTAAAAATCTTTAATCACTCCACTCGAGTAAGATTCAGTACTATCATCTGTTTTAAAGAATTCTTGAAATGTCTCTGCTGAAAACAGCTTCCTAAACACACTGAATTTATCATTCTATATGCTGTCAGGTACAATTTGCTTCACAAAAATGAAGCCAGAGTACAGTTTATTTACAACTTTATAAATTTCAGATACAAGACATACTTGAAAATGATTATATGCAGACCAATAAATATTCAGGTTTTTAAAATGTTAATATTCACCTTCTACAAATTAATTTATATCAATGAAAACTAGAGCTTGAGTGTCTTCTAGGGTTTACAATAAAAACAGATACACAAACTGTACTTTCAGCATTCAACTACAGGCATTATAAGAGAAAACAATTTGTTGGTCAATATTTTGGGCCTACATGCCTTTGCCCTATCCTTCACAAAAAAACCTCTTGCACTATAAATGTGTGTTACACTGTATGGGTAGAAGGGGAGGAGGTGATGCTGCAGTAAAGATGCTCTTTGACACTTCTTGTACTCCAGGTACAAACATGGATGCACTGTGACAGGTAATTACAGTGAAACAAGCATTTGGAGCTAATGACACTGCCACATCTCCAATATTCCCCAAGAAAAGGGGATGAAAGCTGGTGGTATAAATGCTTGGGTATGGGAGCTGCTCTCTCCATGCTTTCCATGCCTGTGGTGATATTCAGCCTCTCACCTGCTTTTCCAAGCCAGTTACCAGACTTAACATTTGCTCCCGCAGAACTCGCACTAAAGAAGAGGTTCTACAAAAATGCTTCTTACACCATCACAAGTTGATAACAAGATGTAAATACCAAGATATCTTAGGAAAACATTTAAAAGCAAAACTCTGAGAGATAAAAGGGCTTCTGGTCTTTCAATCTCTAAAGCTGTAAAATTTATCAGTGGCCAGAGAATTTCTGGGTACTGGAACATGATCCTCCACACTACTGCTCCTGGCACATTGCTGCCCTTCACCAACTAAGGTTCTCCAAAAGTTTTCAGACACAGTTTGGAATCATTCCCAAGTGCCTGAAATGTGTCTGTTTAGAAGGACAGAGCCTGAAGCACAGATGAAATGTTCTGGGAGGATTTAATTTAGCTGCACCAAGGCCTCCAAGTTCCTTGGCTGGACTCACCAGTCAGTAAGGCAGGTGCTGTGTAGTTGGATTGAATCTGTGCTTGTTTTATGTGTACTTCACTTAAATCCTCTCTGCTTAAAGGGGCTGACTCATCTCTGCACAAGCCCTTGCCAAACGACTCAATGTAACAGGAAAAGTCCAGACCCCAGAACTCAGACCTGAAAATAGTCTGCTGATCTGGCATAAAGGCACATGCTTCTCTTCCTCAGTGTACCAGAAACAAAGGAAATGAAAAACCAGTAATTACTAAGAATATTTGCAAGAGCAGACTCGAAATGCATTACTGTTACATGTAGTACTGCTGTTCACTGCATGGTAACAGAGGAGATCAAATGCTAAGGCATAAGGGAGTGCAACACCTTAAAACACCAACTTCTCTGACATAAGCAGGCCTTTTCTTTCTCTTCACTGTACACATATTCTAAGAGATACCTATTAAGCATCATGTTGGAATCACATGTAAGAAAAAACATTACTCTGGTTTATAGACAGGTGTGGAGATGATCCCCCTTAAGGAGTCCTCTCCTTATGTTTACCAGAGATGTGCATTTTCTGGCCATCTCATCAACCACATTAATTCTAGCCACCGTTAAGGCCAGCAGTGGCGTGTCTATCATCCCACATCTTCCAGAGTATTTCTTCTGCCAGCTAGTATGTGTAGAGACATAGATGAGATGTACAGGTCACCTTAATTTCCTAGTGGATAATTATACTACTGAAAAATAATGTGCCCAGCATACTTTCAGAAGTAATTAAATACCTGTTTTAAAGAGTAGTTGAAGACAATTTCTATGCAGGTAGAATAGGTATATTTAACAATATGTATATTTAACAATATGTTAAATATACATATTGTATATTTAACATATTGTTAAAAGTATAGTTTAACAATAATGTAAAGTATATTTAACTTTATAATAAGTATATTTAACAATATAAAGTATAAAGTATATTTAACAATAATGAAGGATTCATGCTATATTTCATGCATATCATATATTATTTGTCTGTTCTTATCTATTAGTTAAAAAAAAAAACAACAATATTCTGACAGTACTATTGGAAAAACAGTCTTCTGGCCAACATTTGAAGAAGAAATCCCATCTATTTATGTTGAAATATGAAATGCTAAAGAACTTTTAGAGTGAACAGAAGCATTAAAATTATCTGTGGTGTAGTGTCATCTACAGTAAGCACTTTGCACTTGCAATGTAAAAACCTAGGAAAAAACGTAAAATTTGTTTTTTGTAAACTACTGCATTTCTTGAAGGTGTAAGGAATGTAAGCCATGGCTACACTCATTATATACTCCTTTAATTTATGCTCAAATTACACATACAAAGAGCTGCCAGACTTAATCTGTGATTCCTGTAATTTGGACCGTTGTCTTTGAACTAATGCACTTCACATATTTTTTCTCCTAACTAATCAATAGAAAGCCACATACTGCACATAAGCAGCAGAAATATTCATTTTAAACCAATATTCCCAAGTATAATTTTTTTGACACTTACCTGAAGCCTCTAAGTTAGGAGTCTACTCAGCTCAGACTCCTACAGTCATCGAAGAGACACAGGTAACTTCAAAAAGCATACAGATCTTAGTTCAGCTGAACCAAACTCAGAAGGCGCCACTTTTCTCTGTTTGCTGTCTAGGAAGAGTAAGTACTTTGACTAAATTTTCCTCAGATGTTTCAGCTATGTCCCTAGTGATAGCTGAGCCTTGGTCCACACCACGTTTGTAGACTGAGACATAGGTTTTAATGGACAATCTAATTGGTAGCTTTGCTTTTTAACTACTCTCTTCAATTCCACCTAATATTATTGACCTCACAAAGATTAAATATTGAACAAGTATCAACATTTCAAGAGTAATAATAGGAGCCAAAGCCTAATTTTAAAATATTACTTAAAAACCTAAATCATAATTAATCTGTTGCCTTTTTGTGAGACTGAAGTAGTCTTTGAAAGTAAGACCTAAGTTATATCTGCACAAAACCCTACTGTTAGTTCAGAAATGGACAGAAGAATGGTCTGCCAGGATGGCATTCAAGGAGCTCTACCAGCTGTCACAAGAAGTCAGGAATGTTAACACAAAACCACCAGACTAACATAGTTATTCTCCTACTTTACACCTAAGATAACTCATATTTGCAACTTGGGTATCTTTTCATAACACAGATTTAAGATGTGCAGAATGAATATTGGGATGCAAAAGCTTCTGAGGGGCTTTGAAAAGTGTACTTAAGTTCACATTAAAGAGCCTTTTCGAGAATTAATTTAAAAAAAAAAAAGAATGAAGGTATTTTATATGCAGGCAATTACAAGACGATCTGTGCTAAATAAATTTGTCTACAGAAGTTACCAGGAAGTGCTTTCATTTTCATAAAGGCATGAGATGCAGCCATGATGTCTTAATTCAGCAAGTCAATCCCCTGAGGAGTCTGAAAACTTCGGGAAAGACACCATAACTTCTGCTAACCTCCAGAAAATTAGGTAAGGCAAGTTTTAAAAAAATCCAGAAGGGAAGAAAGGGGACAGACAGAGAGACCTGCAGAGATAAATAAAATAGTAATCAGCAAAGGAATCGGAAGGGAACACCTTCTTTGAGGTTTCATAATAAACTGACGGTGAATCTTTTGTGTACCAATGGCAGGAACAGCCTTTTCTATCTTGAGAAGTTTCACAAGATGTCACAAACTTCATATTTGAAGCAGCAAGAAATCATGAAAGATCTGAACGAGCTGATTTAAATTGTCAGAGTACCAAAAATACTAATGTTCACAGGACTGTTTCTGTCCTCAGTACAAGTGAAAGCAAATGCACCAAGTAAGTAACACCTGACAAGCTTGATGGTTAAGTCCTTAGCAGCAATAATCTTCATAAAACTTCTATTTTAAATTCAGGGCAATAGCTAAGCTACATGCTGTGAGACTTCTTAGCCAGAACCAGCACTACTGTTTTGTGTAATGAGGCTGGCTTAAATGAAAAAGAATTAATTGCTTAAAATGCTATTACTAATTCTCTATACTTAGTACATTATTACTTTTGTCTACACAATATTCATCCATATAGTTTAACTTAAAAAGCTACAAGCAATGAACTATTAAACCTTGCATAGCTTAAAAAGAAATCTCTGTATTATTCAAATAATGTTACCATAGAATATTTAGCAATAATATAACCATTTCTCCTTTTAAAAATAATTCTTGTCACAACAAATACTTTAAAATGAGCACTACATGAGTTTTTCATTCCTAATCAAGTTATCAAAAGCTTGATGTATACAGCCCCTTCTCCACAGATGCATTTTTCAGAACTTTTTGTATTTTTCGAAAAAGAAAAATTATCTACATTTTTCACTGACAAATTCCATTTAGTCTCCCTGTGACAGGTTTAAAAATTAAGAGAAATAATTAGATAAACCCATTATTTAATTATAATTCAAATCAATAAACTTTTGAAACATTTTGCTTGCTTGCTTTTCATTACTCTCCTCTTACAATTCAAATAAAGAATTAATTGATAGCAGAATATTGGTATGGTAACAATACTTTCCATTAATTTGCATACTGATTAAAAAAACCCAAAACTATTTTCACAAAGTACAAAACAATGTAAATATAGCTCCCTCCCCTCCACTCCCGTTCTAAAGGATACCACAATGCCACCAGTCAAAATACCAAAATAATGATCTATATGTAACCACAGATATACTCTGGAAGAACTAGGACAGGATAAGAGTATATTTTGATTATTTATTCCATATTTTTACTCCTTGCCATTTGAAGTCACATGGAAACTACAGTATTTCAAGACTTCTAAACAAACATCTCCACGTTTCCCTATACAAATTCCAGTAGATGTATGTATGTATCCAGTATATGCATATATCAGATAAGCATATTTTCCATTAGAAACCATAAATTTTTTCCTCAATAAATTTCATATAAGTGCTTCAATAATATACATGCTAGGAAATATTCTCAAATTATTTTTATTTGTTTTTCATTTATTCTTCTCAGTAGTGCATCCATATAATTACTTCATAGAAATTCTCAACACTGACACACAGCAAAGCAATTCAAATTATGTTCTTTCAATATAACTGCTCTTGGAGCCATGATTTGACAAGCAACACATCTGAGAAGAGAGAGTATTAGATTTGAAAGCACTAGATCTGGGCCTATCAAAAAAACTTACCGTGTGTGCTAACTGATGGACTCGGTTTAGGTTCTTGAGTACGCTCTACAGGAGTGCTCTCTAAAATAACATAAAAGTAAAAAAATAATGGAATTGTATTATAGTAAACTAACAAATACAGATTCTTAGATGTAGCAATATTTAATCATATTTATAAATTAGGGGTTTTTTTACATTAATGGAGAAAAAAATAGATAAAACATTTACAAAGTAAAAAAAGTTCCTTCACAACACAGAAGTACATCTCTACATATGCTTAATATTTTTAACTCTTCCAGAATCGGGAAAAGAAACTACTAACTAAATCATCACTGACCTAGAATGTGATCATCTCTTTGGTCATGAGTGCATGCTGTCTTTACGTCATAGGGAAGAAGTCTTGGCCCAAAGCTCCTTAGTCAAGACCAGCTTGACTGGGGCTTGTATTCCTCAGAGAGAATCTGCAGCATCCACACTTGACATCAATGAGTGCAAACCCTCATGCCTCTATAGATCGCGTATAGCGTGTTTCCTCAGAGTGAATTAGCACTTCAAAACTACATTCTTCAGATCAGCTTGGGGCTAGGAGCAAATTTGCCTGTGTGCCATGAACTTTTACTTGTCTATACTTCAGTGTGAATGAATGTGACCAGCTACAGCTGAAAAGCCACACGGCCAGGCTCTTACTAGGTCTTCCTCAAACTAAACCTACTCCCTGCTGTTTGACTCAGTTCAAGCCAATGCCTTGTTAGTACAGCAAAATGGTTTCCAAACTGGGATCAGAATTAATTCATCTGTCGTCACCTGTGGGATCCATGCAGAATGCCCTGCCCCCCTCTCCCCTGTGTGCCAGAGCCCCGCCTATGTCCCGCCCCCCTGCCCAGAATTCTCTGCGGGAGTCCCGGGAAAAGTTTGAAGCTTCCTGGACTCAGTCTCTTTCACCTCAGCCCTTCAGCATGGAATAAAGGTCTGCTGGAATCTACACGGAGTCCTTTCCATCTATACGGCCACCGGCACGGACCCTGACAAATGGCATCCCAACGTGAGGCTTCCTCGAACCACTCCAGAAAGCACCTCCAGTGTTCATCGCCGGACATCAAGTCGTGGTTGGAGCTGCCACCCCACCAAAGAAAGCTCTAAGTTTTATTAGAGTAATCCGAAGGGGCGACTGACAAACCTCTTGGAAGCAGTGGAGCTGCCTAAAGAGAGATTGGTTGGACACCGGTGGATCCCCTGAGAATTTTTCCTTTGGCCCAGGATGGGTAAAATTGTGGGTCATCCTTTCTCTTATTTCTTTAACCTCTTTTCCTCTCAGTGTTGGGAAAAGTAGGGGATGGGAACACTAACCCACCCCCAAATACCCAAATTAAGAACGCCCTTGTCTTCCTAACGTCTTTAATGTTATTAGTGGTACTTTTTGTTACCATTAAGTGCCTTAAAACTAGCGAAAAATATGAACGTCCTACCCCTTCCCTTCCCCCGACGCACAGCCTGGCTATGGGCGGAGGGTTGCTATCGACCCTTCAGGGTCCTGAACCCCTCCATCTCTCCCTTAACCCTCTTGCTTGTACCCACGTACCAAGNNGGCCGGGGGGGGTACCTGGGGGAGGGGGACTCCGTACTCAGCCCCGGTCTGAGAGGAGAGCTGGGCGATCTTGCACCACCCCGCTCCATGCGCAGCTGGAGCCATATGGTGGCGAGTGGCTGGNGTGCCGCGGAGGCTTGCAGTGAGTGTGCGTGCAGCGGCTGCGCCGCGGAAGTGTGCAGCGGAGAGCGCGCGGCGGCAAGCAGGCTTGCATGCAGCGCTGCGGAAGTGCGAGCAAGCGCGCGTGCAGCAGCTGTGCAGCGGAAGCGTGCAGCGGCAAGCGCCGCGGCGAGCGAGCGTGCGGCGACACATTGCCAAGCTCAGGGCCGAGCTAGGTCATCTATTTATTTACAGAGAAGGTGAGCCATAGCGGAGCCAACCGAGCCAGAACGCGCTGCTGCCACAGGGCGGAGCCAACCGAGCCGGGACATACTGCCACCGCAGGGCTGACCCGCGCAGAGCTGACGCACTGCCGCCGCAGGGCCAAGCCAATTCACCTAGTTGTTG